>CM067474.1:12614555-12652282 GCA_034552555.1 Semaprochilodus insignis | reverse complement strand
TGCTAGTTGTTGATGAGCTGGAAGGGGATAAACCACTCACACAATACAGTAAACACTGTATATGAAAACATTTCAAAACAAAATTAAGATGCTACAGACAATATTCTCTAATATCCAATAATTTGGCCCAAGAAATGATCAAATTCTCCGACTTCCCGTATAGAGAACTGATTTGTAAAAATTTCATGATATTACAGATATTCCATAACCCATGGGAATCCAGTAAATGGATTGCCATATCAATCTACATAAAAGTCTCCGACTTGTCTCCTGGTAGGAAGCAGGAAGTCTAGTTAGATAAGATAAGATAAGATAAGATAAGAGAGTCCTTTATTAATACCGCAGTGGAGAAATTTACAATGTTACAGCAACACAGAGGAAAGAACAGAAGTGTCTGGAAATATACAAATAATAAATAAGATCTATATATACAAAAAATACAGAAAATATAAACAAAATACTAAAAATTTTAATCCAGAGGACTAAGATCAGAGGAAAGATCAGAGGACTGAGATCAGAGGAAACATTTCACATGCTGATGGTAAACAGATTATGCTTAAGATTAAGTATTGTGCATAGTAGCGCACTAGAGCAGTAATAAATAAAGTAAGCAGTTTTATTGCACATAGTAGAAATAGAAATAGACTACTGTAGAAATAGACTACTGTAGAAACAGACTACTGAGGGCTGTTATACAGTCTGACAGCGGCCGGAAGGAAGGATCTGCGGTATCTCTCCTTACTTGCGGGTGCAGCAGCCGGGCACTGAAGGAGCTGCCCAGTGCTTTCAGAGAGTGGTACATGGGGTGGGACAGGTTCTTCAACATGTGTTTAAACTTAGTCCTCATTCTCCTGTCTCCCAAGTTTAGTTTAGTCAACAATTAGTATTACACAGTTTCCCCCTTACCCCAGTCGATCACCTGACAGTCTGGAGTTTGCTTCTTTAGTTTTATTCTGGAGCTACAAGCCAAAATCAGCACACTGTGTCTGGTTAAGTAATCTCAAACAGACTTGCTTATGTGTCTGTATTGCGAGTGTGTGAGGACTGATGCATGTATGTAGCACAGTGCTAATGGGTGGGGTTCTGTTAGACTCCATTAGCCTTATTGCACCAAATTATTGCAGCAAAACTAAAGAAGCAAATCAGAAAACACTTCTCAGCTACATTTGAGGTAGAGGGGAACATACCGAGCCAGCTCTTTAAGATAGACTATCATATATCATATATATCTCTATGACTAGAACAAGACATTAATGCAAATCTTTTGATGCACATTCCAGACTGACCATTTACTGAGCACACTGAATGGTCAGTTGTTGTGTGTGTGATTTCAGTCTGTTTTTAGATATGCTGGTGTGTGTGTGTTTTCCAGCAGGATTTTGATTTCTTCACGGTGGAGTTGGAGAAAAGTGTTAAGGGCTTTGGGTTCAGCATCCGTGGAGGGCGAGAGTATAAGATGGACCTGTTTGTGCTCCGGCTAGCTGAGGATGGTCCAGCCATTCGCAATGGAAGGATGAGGGTGAGTGACATCAGTTTGTGTTTGCTTTCTGAACCACTGTGGACACACATTAATCCAGATTACATTACTGAATGAATATTAAGGAACTAAACCATATGATACCTGTTCTTATTGGTATTAAGCCTATCAAATATAAAGAACAAAAATGTGATAACATGTTGAGTTACATTATGCAGTAGTCTGTGGTTACCCGATTCATGATCAGATGGTGTTTATTGGAGAATAATGGTGTTTGTGCGGAGAACGATGGTGTTTATGGTAGAATAATTTTAAAATGGTAGCATTTATTGGACAATGATGGTGTTTTTTTTTTAAAATGATTATGTTTTTTGGACAGTGATGGTATTTGCATAATGTTGGTATTTGTTGGAGAATGATGGTGTTTGTTGGAGAATGATGGTGTTTGTTGGAGAATGATGGTGTTTGTAGGAGAATGATGGTGTTGGTTTGGAGAATTATGTGTTTATTGGAGAATGATGGTGTTGGTTTGGAGAATTATGCGTTTATTGGAGAATGATGGTGTTGGTTTGGAGAATGATGGTGTTTGTAGGAGAATGATGGTGTTGGTTTGGAGAATGATGGCGTTCGTTTGGAGAATGATGTGTTTATTGGAGAATGATGGTGTTGGTTTGGAGAATGATGTGTTTATTGGAGAATGATGGTGTTGGTTTGGAGAATGATGTGTTTGTAGGAGAATGATGGTGTTGGTTTGGTTAATGATGTGTTTATTGGAGAATGATGGTGTTGGTTTGGTGAATGATGTGTTTATTGGAGAATGATGGTGTTGGTTTGGAGAATGATGGTGTTTATTGGAGAATGATGGTGTTGGTTTGGAGAATGATGTGTTTATTGGAGAATGATGGTGTTGGTTTGGAGAATGATGGTGTTGGTTTGGAGAACGATCGTGTTGGTTTGGAGAATGATGGTGTTGGTTTTCAGAATGATAGTGTTGGTTTGGAGAATGATGGTGTTGGTTTGGAGAACGATGGTGTTGGTTTGGAGAACGATGGTGTTGGTTTGGAGAACGATGGTGTTGGTTTAAAGACTGTTTCATAGAGAATGGTTGCATGTTTTAAAGAATGCTGGTGTTTGTGAAATAAAGACGAAATGGCAAATTATGATGGTGTTGAAGAACGTTGGTGTTTGGTGGAGAGTTATGAGGTTTGTTGGAGAATGATGGTGTTCATTTGAGAATTATGGTGTTTATAGGAGAACAGTGGTGTTTGGTAAAGAATGATTGGGTTTGGTGGGGACTTGTTGAGTTTGGTGGAAAACAATGGAATTCTTTGGAGAACGATAATGTTTGGTGGCAGATGATGGAGTTTGATGGAAATTGATCATGATGATGATGAATGAATGTGTTTGATGGCGAATGTTGGTGACTGTGTTTTTTGGAGAATGTTATTTGTTGGAGAATGATTTGTTTGTTGAACTTGTGTGTAATTACCTTCTTAACCCTCATTCTCTCACTCTCTGTCTCTTCTCTTCTCTTCTGAGGTGAAAGCAGGCTTTTATAACATGCCCCACGGCTCTGCGTGACTCTGCCATATTTATTCATTAGATGCAGCCTCAAAATAATTATTTACGGACAGTCACATACACAGACACATAAAGTCAACCCGAAAAGTTCATCCTTTCACAGTTGTTATGTGGTGGAAGAGTGTCTTTGTCAGTACACTTTTGGAATTTGTGAACAGATTCTTTCTTTTATTATGATGGTACAGCTTGTGTTTAACCCTTTAAAGTCATAATAAAAAAATAATTTAAAAAAATTCTTTAAATTAAAAAACATTCTTTAAATGTATATTAATTTCTCACTTGTGGCTCACTGAATTACGTAGGTGAAATTGTGTGTGAACTTCTGACACTAAACGTTCAATTCATACCATGAATAGCATTTTATAACATTTTTGTTCTTTTTTGACAAGAAAACAAATATAAAGAATGTGCAAACTCAAATCTAGTGTTACAGAATGTAAGTCCATTGTAAATGCAATTTAGTACATACTGTAACTAACTATGTTATAAAATTAAAGGGTTTTCACTGCAGTGTTCACAAAGCACTGTAATATTTAATGGTCAATACCTGGTTAAAGACCCATTTAATACACGCTTAATACTCTTTTTAAGAAATATTATAGAAATATAGAAATATATATTCTGTGAATAATTTTTTTCTTTTATTAAGATACACCCTCAAAACTTTCCAGGACATTGAAAGTGCTGGACACTGGTCACTAGTAGTGCTGAAAGGTCCTTAGTAGTCACATCAAGTCAAATTTATCTATATACAGATGTTGTCATAAAGCAGCTTTACAGAGAATCAGGGTCCAAGCCCCCAATGAGCAAGCCAAGAGCAACAGTGGCAAGGTAAAGAGGAAGAAACCTTGAGAGGAACCAAGACTCAAAGGGGAACCCATCCTCTTCAGGTCGACCCCGGATAGCAACAAACACAAAAAAGGATCAGAGTTTACAATTATAAGGAATTAACAGGAGAAGTGTTGAACGTTTTTGAGGCAGGGGAAGAAATGTCCGATTTGTCTGTGATTAGATAGCATGATCGTCGGATGGGCGCGCGCGCGATGCAGGTGAGGCCCCCTCAAAGCATCTCAGTCCCCTTTAAGAGAAAAGATGAGAATAGACAAGTAGCCAGGTGCATATGGTACCGTTGCAGAGGAGTTAAATGAAGAGTGTATGAGTTGGGGAGTTGCGGAGCTGGTCATTAGGAAAAATAGCTTGGGTAGTGGATGGAAAGGTGCATTTGGTGTAAATCTGTGCATATTAGTGTAGATCTAACATGTAAATATATGAAAAATGAAATACCAGGTAAGGTGTGATGGAACTGGAGGTCTTGTAGATGTCACCACATGTTTTGATATTGTTTTGAATCCACTGCGGACAGTGAAACGGCGCAACTTGTAATTACGGAGAGAAACGTGTAATTATGGAAAAATGGAGAATGCTGGTGGCATTTAATAGCAGAGCCTGTCATTTTTTCCCCACTACTTTCCAAGTGGATATTAAATATAACGTTATGGGCCCATAATGTAACTTACACTGTCAAATGGAAATACCACATAAAATCCTCTAAATTATGAGGTGCAATGAGTAGCTCTTCAAAGGGACGCCATAAAATCTGAGTCTTTGTGTTAAAACATACTAATGGTCACAGACTAAAAGATACCGTTTGAGCATACAGTTGGAAATTGGGCAAGGAAAGGCTTCCTTCTAATATACTACACTGGAATGTTGATAGTTTGATATGGAATGTCTTCTATTGCAAATGTATGGAGACAAAATACATCCGGTCCGTTCCGCTTGGTCTTCATCCAGAGTTGAAGATGCAGCAATGGTGACACAACTAGCTATATCAATGCACATGTGTACACCGATGCAGTATTGATGTAGCAATATGTTAATCATGAAGTAATCAGGGCTCGAAGATGGCATCGACCAAACTGACATTTTCCTGATGTCTTGAAATGGAAGCCATAGTTGGCATTGACTTCTTGTGCTGCTCTTACTAATGCTGCTGCAAGTATGTGATGGCATGTGTTCATTGCTTTGCAGAAGCACATAAGTAGCAACTCAATGACATCCAGTGAATCATTACTGTGCTCTGAACATAAACCCCAAGGAGAGACATCAAACATGAGAGGAGGATAAAGAAGTACTGCTCTGAGGTGTATACTGGAGATTATAAGGAAGCTGCCACCTTCTTCCCTCTATAGCACTTTCCTTTCTGCATACTGGCTGTAATCTGTTCTGCACCAGCAGGATCAGGTTAGTGCCACAGGGTTCGCTGTAGGCTAGCTTTTGGCACATTCTCACTCACTCACACACACACACACACACACACACACAAACACATACTGTACTCAAACGCGCACACACACACACACACACAAACACACATACTGAGCTACAAGATATTGAATTGTGATTATTGGTGCATGTTATAATATGAGGTTGTGACCATTATTGATAAATGTGTCTGCAGTATTTTGAACAAAATGATTTAGCTTTATAATGAGCCCCCACAGAAACGTTTCCTGTATTATACATACTGTGCAAAAGACCACCCTTCATCGTTTAATTTAATTACCAGTCAAAACAGTCATTAAGTACAAGTTATTAATTTCTCGGTGACGGGAAATTAGAGTGCTCACACTTTGCCTTTATTACAGCTTCTTTTCCGGACACTTGCTTCCAGTTTCTCAAAGAAATATTCAAGGATATTTTCCCACACCTCCAAAATGTAGTCTTAAAAGTTTGTTGCATTTTCTGCTTCTTAATCCAAGTAATCCCAAAGACATTAGGTGATGTTGAGGTCTAAATTCTGGTGTGATCAGTCCATTATTTTGAGAATGCCAGCAGCTTTGCTGGTGTGTTTGATTTGAAAATATTGTTCTTTTTTGTCTATTTCCTTTTCTCAGTAAGGGCTTTTTGACAGCTTCCCATTCTTTCAGACCCATAGTGTTGAGTACTATTCACAGTGACAAAGTTTAAGCACCATTTATCCAATGGGTACAGATTTAGTGGTGCGCCAGGTCTTGCACCTGTTTTCTCACATATTTTCCTTTGACTTTCCTTTGACTTTCTTATGGTCTATTTTCATGTATATAATCTATAACCCTAAAATGTCGCTTTACACCTAACCCTAACCCTGAAGCATTTTGTGGGTCCTATAAGCAAAATCTCTTTTTCTCTGCGTTTGTGGAGTCCGGGTACGAAAACAAAGACACTCAGACACACAAACACGTACAGAGTCGGCCCCTGTGGCCAATGCAGCATGTTTGTCAATAATGAAATAGGGAGAGATGGATGTGTAGGGGTCCGCTGCTCTCTGTCCTCCATTTAAACGAGCTCTTAATGAGGGATAACGAGCTCCAAGCTTTGGCTCCCTGTCCCAGTCGCCATTACAGCCAGGCCGCCACATTTATTACACTAATTACTTTATACATTCCCTCCCACACAGATCCTATTAGGAGTCCTCACAAGCCACGCTTCAACAACAGGTTGCGTATCGGGGAATCCTCGCTGTAGGGGACAGACCTAGATTTAGAAGTATTATCGTCATGTTATACAGTGAGTTTGTATTTGCATATTACGTCTGTCCCACTACAAAGCAGTAGACCTTTTTTAAGATTTAAATCCTATTTGGAATGGATTTGTTTATCAGCAGGAGGTCTATAAAAAAGTTATTACATATCTCTTTAGTGATAAAACTCTTGCATCTAGACGGCAGTAAAAATTAGGAGAGGACGAGCGAGGTTGTCGTAGGTTGTATTTTATTATAACATTCCATCTTCACGGACCTGACAGTGATACAGCTAGTCATTATTTCTAGAGAACTTTCCGGAAAAGAAATTCTAAAAAGTTTTTTTTGTGTGTCAAAATACAACAATGAGCAAAAACATTATGTACACTCACAAGATGTTCACTCACAAGTGAATTAAGCTGATTTTTTCACAACAGAATACGTTCAGGTATGGGTTATGTTAGACATATCCCAGTGAGCAAATGAACAGTTGGTTCTTGGATTTGATGTGTTAGATGTGAGAGAAATAGGCAGGAGTGAAAAGTGACTTTTGACAAAGCCTAAAATCTTTAAGCCTGTACGACTGGTTTGGAGCATCTCTGAAATAGAAAGCTTGTGGGTGGCTCCAGCTCAATAGTGGTGATTACCTACCAGCAAGAACCAGGATGCTCTGTGGGAAGGAAACAAGCTGGTGGAGAGTATGCCATCCTGGGAAATGTTCTGCTGGGTCCCAGCTTTCAAGTGGACGTCAATTTGACACGCGCCACCTACTTAAACATAGCTGTGGACCAGATACACCCCTTCAAGGTAACAGTATTCCCAGATGGCAGTGGTCATTACTTAACAGTGGTCTGAAAGGGGACAAACTACATGCTGGATATCCCAGGCTCTTTGATGCACAAGGGTAAAAAAGGCTGTCCCGTGTGTTCTGACTAAAGGGCTTCTTTGGCACAGGTCACACATACAAGTCCACGGTCCCCATGCTAACCCCTGTCCACCACGGGGTTAGAAGCAAATACAATGAGCAAACAATAGTTGGAAATGGACCGTAAAAGCAATGCAAGGTTGCCTGCTATGTCAGGTAAGCCAGGTATGTGATGGCAGCAGGATGCACTGTAGGAAGAAGACAAGTCGATGGAGGAAGTGTGACGCTCTGGGCAATGTCCTGCTGGAAAACCCTGGGATGACAATTTCACACTGTCACACTTCCGGGTTTCCTCTCTGCCTCCGATCCCCAGAACGCCATCTCCCAGAACCCCCTTCCTGGTGACGTCACAGTCACATGTCCCTCACCCACCAATCCCGTCCTGTTTCCTAGATCGGATTCCCCCGAGTATTGATTACACCAGTCATTGCCTCTGCTTGTATATATATGCCTCTGCTTTTCCGGAACTTCCCTGCAAAGTATTGCCACATTTTGTAGCGTACCGAGCGATCATTCCCTGTTGACCCTGTTCTGACTTTCTGGCTTTCTGACCCTGTTCTGACTTTCTGGCTTTCTCTTCTCTGGTTTTCCTCTGGTTTTGTTTTGCCCTCGCTGATTGTCTGTTTGGTATTTCGACTCTTGCCTGTCTCCTGTTTTTGACTTTGCCTGTCCCTTGTGCTTTGATTGCCTGGATTCTGTTTGTTGAACCTCACTGCCAATCTATCAAATAAACTCAGCCTTGATTTTAGCTCAGCGTGCGTCAATCAGACTTTGTCCGGCATGAGACACACATGCCACCTACACAAAAATTTTTTGGACCAGGCACACCCCTTGATTTCAAAGGCCTCTTTCAGCAGGATTATGCACCATGCCACACTGCACACATTGTTCGGGTATATTTTGAGGAACATGCTGAACACTTGCTTTCATATTTCCCCAATCTCAATCTAGTCAAGTATGTGTGGGACCTACTGGAACAACAAGTCCGAACCACAGCAGCTCCACCTTGCAACTTACAGAACTTACAGGATGTGCTGCTAATGCCTTGGTGCCAGGGAGCACACGACACCTTCAGAGGTCTTGTAGAGTCCATACTTGTGTAGGTCAGAGCTATTTTGTTAACAGCATATTAGGCAGATGGTCATAATGTTTTGGCTCATTGTTGTGAAATGCTTTATACCTGTAGCTGCCAGTGTAATCTCCATTTCGATAAACCTGAAGCATCATGCTTTTCTCATGATGTTATTGTCTTTCTCCTGGTAGCATATGGAGTAGCAAATGGAGTTTCATGATCCAAAGCAAGTAAATGGTGGAATGATTCTTTAACACCATCCATTTTTAGTACATGATTCTGATTAATACCTGGCGGAGGGTCTCGGTTACGTGCTCTAGGAGACGGAATACTTTGAGTAGCAACAAAAATCCTTTTTTTTCCAATGCAAGGTGACATCTACCTGGAAAAACACATGGGAGGAGGGAGAAAAACACAGACATGGCTGATCCAGACAGCAGTATAATCACCTGTAAAAGCGTATTTGAACCTAGGATCCCTTGTTAATATAACCTCCTACACTATAAAGTATTGGCATTTTGACAAAGTCTGCAGTTTCTCATTAGGTTACATTGCTTTTTGTTAAGTAAACCTGCTTTTGGACTACAGCCACATTCCCACAATCTTTCTTCTTCTGCCAGTGTATAAGCTGTCTTGCAGATCCCGTCCTACACTGCAAATGTACACACGAGTTGTTATATTTTACATTACAAGACTGTTCTAAGAATACGATAAGACAATTCACCCCACTTCTACATGTTTTAAGATGTTTTAGATCATTTTATCTAGTGAAATTACCTTTTTATACTGGCAGGCATATTTACTTGTTTCAAGAATAAGTAAATTACTTAGCTCAAATGAGTTAAAATACGCAAAATGTCCCAAAATTTCTTGAATAATGTCATAATATTCTTATGACAGTCCTTCTCACTCATACGCTGGTATGTATCTCGCATCTGCAATAAAGCTGAGTAGTTCATCAGTATTCTCCCATCAGTCATCGCTGCCCACAGAAAGACAGTAGCCATGATTCATTCATTTATTCATTCATTCACTGACATTAGCAAAACGCTGCTGCAGTTAATTACTGCTGACGGCCATCCACGAGTGCCAGCACCCATTAGACTTCAGCCTGAGCTGTGATTTCTGTGATCTTAATGAGCCGTTATTCATAATGAATGACATTCATACGCACATTATCACTGATTCCAGGTTGGCTGTATTTCCATATACTATGTTCCAGGAATTGGAATTGTAACTAGAAATTATGCTTTTTGCTGTTGTTGTTGTTGTTGTTGTTGTTGTTGTTGTTGTTGTTGTTGTTGTTTTACGGTTTGATTGTATTATCATTTCAATTAGAATTAATAGGGGAGTAATTGCATCACAAACATGCAGTGAATTATATATATACTGTTTTCTATTTACACTGCAACTGTCCAATAGCATAGCTTATATAAGGCTAGGATTAACCCTTAAAATTTCCAGGGCTCAGTGGAAAGGCCACGTCATTCTCCAGTGACCTGTGTAGTTTGTCTTCATTCCAGCTGTCTTTCTACTGTGCTTTACAGATATTGAATGTACTTATCCTTATCACTGGTTGCCTGAAGACTACAATATAAAATGTGTTGTGGGAAATCCTGTAAAGTTTGCAGTACATTAGCCTTATTTTCACCAACTTACGGCACTCAAAATTTCTCTGGCTCTCCGGACCTCCGTGCAGGGTGCACCTAAGTCACATACAAATTTGCAAGTTTCCGTGTCTCTGGTTCCCTAAAGGCTGGCAATGCAAACCAGGGCTTGTTGGAAAGGGCACGTCATGCTCTACTGATCTGCCTTGTTGATTTGTCACAGATTTTTTAAGGTCATTTGTTGCAAGTCATTCCTGTCTTCTGTGTTTTTTATTCATGACATAATCAGTGATTAGTTACATTGACTTGACTTTCATCACATAACTGCTGAATTTAAAAAATCTAAAGTCATACAACCTTTAACTTCTAATGTGTATAGTGCAAGGCCTTCTGTTCAGCTCCTGAAATACTGATTGTCCTGAAATGCAGTTAACATTTAAACAGAAGTGCAAAAAACAGTATTATTTACATGTTAAGTGCAGGAAAGTAACCATGGCAAGTGATGCAAAGGTTACAACATGTACAGTTATGGACAATGGAGTGTAAGAAAACACAGATGTTAGTATAAATATAATATACATATGTAATGAGTGAGTGGGAGAGAACACAATGTAGGTTGTATGTACTGTGAAGCACTTATGTAAAAATGGTAAGTGTGTACAGTTAAAGATAGATGACAGTGAGACAGTGAGATGTTCAGTAACTGTGCAGATAAGAATAGTGTAGTAATAGACTGTGCATTTATGAATAGTCATACAACCTCTAATTTCTCATTTCAAACATTGATAGCGTAAGGCCTTCCGTTCAGCTCCTGAAACGCTGATACGGGAATGTTCATTTAGGGTTTTCACAATTTGAATCCTTTTGTTTCCAACCAAAACGTAACAATGAAATAAGAGTATTACTACAAACGTATATAAGCGTGAAGATTCTGTTAAATAAAAAAGTTATAGACATGCATTTTTCAGTCTTCTATGAAAGCCGAGACAGCTGTTTGGGTTCTGTGTTGAATGAATTAGTGGTGTGATTAATTATATTTACTTTTCTTCTCCTTCAGTTTAAGGAAATGGCTAAATGTAACTGATGTTTCTTTCTTTCTTTCTGCAAAACAAGACTGTATACACGACAAAAACGCTTCATCAAATTCAAATCATTCAAATCATCTCCTCTTCTGCTTACCCTAAAACACATTAGCTCTCTGTGGTTGTATTATTATAGCTTTGCATGTTATTCAGTCTTTCAATCTTTGACTGGATTAATTGGTTTTGTGTCTGAATGTTCAGCCTCTGGTTTTCCCTCTGATTAGACTGTATTACTGTATTGTCCCCTACACACTAACCACTGTATTTCCCCTGTGTGTGTGTCTGTGTGTTCATGTAGGTTGGAGATCAGATCATTGAGATAAATGGGGAGAGCACACGGGACATGACCCACGCTCGGGCCATCGAGCTCATCAAGTCTGGCGGCCGCAGAGTTCGCCTGCTGCTGAAGAGAGGCACAGGGCAGGTCCCTGAGTATGGTGGGTTTAACCCTGTTTTGCACACCCAGACATGTTTGTTTTTATCAACTCTTAAGGACATGATGTCTTACTTATCTACCGTTTGTATTATTTAAATGGAAGTGCCTATATGTAATAATACCATGCCCTGTATGTGCTATGCATATGCAAGTATAGTACAGTGCAAAAGTCTTTGATGGTCACAAAAGCTGTTCAAAACGATTTAGCTGCGCCAGTTTGCCAGTGAAAACACTACGTTACTTATGAATAAATGAAATGAAACATAAATCCAGGAAAATATAACAAGATTAGAGTTCCTAATGTGTTGTTTAGAAGAAGTTTTGGTTTCCGACTTCTCGCAGCACTCCAGTCAAGAAGTGGTATTTTTTGCTACTCGGGTAAATACAGATCATGCTTTTAACCCCACATCTCTGTTGAAGAGGGCTGGCTTAGCTTGTGATCAAAGCAGGTCAACTTCTTCTCTGACAGCAAAACAGCAAGCAAGCACAACAACACACTAGTAATTAAACTAGCTAATAAGTTATTACTAACTGGTCCAACAGAAAAAGGCTAGCTTGGCATCTGCCTTACATCGTTTCATCTCTCTTAGCTCTCGCCAATGAGTAAAAGCAGCCTGAGATTTACTCTTTCTCAGTACTCTCTCTTTCTTCTTCCTCGCTTCCTCCAACAACATCGTCTTTGGTCTTTTTCGAAGCCTCTGCCACAATGTCAATACTGGGAATATCTTTCAAAGCTACATAGGATTACATAGCAGCAGTCCTGAGCCTGAAGTGGCAGTACGGAGATGCCTTTCTCTTTATTATGGGTTTATAAGTCCACCATCAAAAGAATTTTGAAGCTGTTATTTTGAGTAAAATTGTTACATAATGTTGCGTTCAAGTGGATCTGGAGCACCTGATTTAATTTAATAAAGATTTGCTTAGATAAACCAGGTTTTAGATGGTAACTGTAAATACTGGACTAGCATGCAAATAAATGTTTGCTGCCCATATGGGTGTTAATCACCCATAATTGTAACACATTGGATTTTAGGTATATCAGTTTGTTCACCTAGCCATTTCCAAACCTCACCCTATGTCAGCCCAGGCTTACTTGTAGTTACCTGGTTTGTCTGATTAATCCATTGTGAATTAAATCAAAGGTGCTGGTGATAGAATTCAACAAAAACCATGTGATAGTTGGGGTATTGGTGGATAGTCTAGCTCAGAAGATACTTTCCTGAGAACTTGTACAGCATTAAAGTTTGTTCATGTTCTAATATTATTTAGTGTTTTACTGGCAAACTAATTATCCAGATAAACAAGCTGCACAGGTCTCTAAGACTTTTGCCTAGGACTATATATGCAATCATTAATAACAGGACATGGTTAAAGATGGGTCTGCATTATTTAGACCCAAATTTATATTTATTTATATTTGTTTGGTTAACATGACCACCTTGATTCATCAAAACACCCAGAAACACTCATCTGGATCTGTATACCAATGAGCAATATCATGATATCAAATACCAAACACAAGTTAGTAGAGTTCAGAGACTAAGAGGAATATGGAATATTTCACTTCATCAATGTCAGTCAGGCTCAGAGTATTATAATACCTCTTTAATACCTCATAATAATAGCAGTCACTCTTAAATTGTCTCTTCTTCTTTCTTGCCAACACTCTTTCATATCAAACCTTATCGAAGCATGCTCTTTGTATGTATTAACAATGGTGTAATATCATTGTGTCTTCAGCTAGTGAATTACAGACTTCTTTGCTTTCTCCCTGTGTCTCAAATCGAGTACTAGTGTAGTCACTTTTTGTATGTAAATAGTGTAATAATAATCTATGAGAGGAAACACCAAAAATGGATACAAATTTCACATGAGCTGGTCTGTCCTTCAGTAAATTCCATGTGACATTTTTCACATTTTTCTGTTTGCAATATGCAGCTATCACATTATGTTATATGGCTAACTGGGTATGTAACTTACTTACCTTGCTGATGTTAGCTAACTGTGAACCTTGGCATAATTTAATGATGTTATGTTTGGTAACTGATAACTTTGAACTCAATGTATGACAAATCTAATCTACTGAACTCCAAGGACTAGACAGTGAAGGACATGGAGTATGGCAGAGCTCTTCAAATCTGGAGCTTGAATCTAGTCCTTATTTTTGTAATCACTGACAGGTGCAACACTAGGCCAGAGGTGTCTCATTTTAGGTAACGGGCCACATTGCAGTCATGATGTGCTTAAGTGGTGTTGAAAAATGGAAAGGTTGTATTTACAAATTGATCTATAAACTCCAGATTCTAGATGATACGTAAGTTTACTAAATGTGACGTATCATGCGACCTTCAGTCTTTTCCATGAGTGAAAAAACTTGCAGTTAGATGTAGTGGGTGTATCTATGAACAAGCACCCAAACTGAGTGAAGTCATGTTTACTATTTAACCATCTGGTATATACAACCTTCCAAAAAGCTCCGGAATGCAGCATCAGTTTAACGTCATGTGGGCTAGAGCAAAATTAAATGGCTTAGTAGGCCAGTCCCTGATTGTAGCAACTGCAAAACAGATTAGGTGGTGAGAACAAAGTTTGTTGGTCCAGCTTCAGACACTGAGGATATGTAGCCTTTGACGGTCTTTAGCAAACTTCAAATAGTATACATACTGCGTACAAGAAGATTTATCTTCAAACTAAATGTTTCAAATTCCAGACATTTCTGCTTAATCTAGCTAATGTATTAGGCTGAGAACTGATGTTAACATTAATCTTCAGGATTATTTATTGTTGAGGCCACTTCACGTGGAATCTACTGTGGCTTTCTGGGTCTCAGTATGGCTGTACCTTAATGTAGTAATCCTCAGTAGCACACTGTGATGCGCTGAGGACTTGAACTGTACTTGGAGTGGCATGCTGTGTCAGCATTAATGTGCTTATCTCCATTTTTGTACACGGTGTGCCGCGACGCTTCCGCTGTGTGGTGGCCTTTAGATACCGGATGTTATCAGTAACCTACAGTAAGTTTAGCTAACTTTAGAACCGCTTGCTAATTCCTTCATTGAACCCAAAGTGTGAACACATAGTGCAGGAAATAAAAACTCCTCCAGATAATCAGCATAGCATGTGTCTGAATTACACGATTCTCAGTAAGACCTTTCCACCTCTCTTAGCCCAGAAATTATGGCTAATTTACCGCCAGCACTGTTCTCATTCCAGGTTTGCTCTGAGGAGCTTTTCCTGGAGTTTATAATTGACTTGTTGGAAGAAGTGGTGCTTAGAGACGACTGCTAAGCGGTGACTGATTGAGCGTCGCGTCAATCATATTGCGAACGATCAATTATGGACCACAAGATGATTTTAATTTAGAACATGGATTCTAAATTCATCTGGCCGGCTGACTGAGAGCCATAATCAGGTCGGCCCAAGCCCGCGGGTTGTGTGTTTGACATCACTGCGCTGTTAGTTACATCAGCAGTTTAATTACCTATTACAAAACGCAGGACAGGAAACTGGGCTCCAGATTTGGAATGCTCTGATGTAAAGTGTTGGAACGGGGACGTAGTGCCCGAATTGAGACACAGGATCTTTCTCAGTCTAACATAATCTCTCTTGCACACAGAATAACATTCAATTTTCAGGCTATTGTTCTAACCCTAATGATTGGTCTAGGTTGTTACTTCCCCTTTTATAGGAATGGTACCTTCCAGCCTCTCCATGTGCATGAAAAGTGACAAGCATGGCTCCCCCTATTTCTTCCTAATGGGACAGTCTAAAGATACGGTTTGTAACAGAGTGCATGCGTTCTAACACAAAAACTTCTAATACTCCTGTTGTGTGCTGTGGGTGAAGAATTTTTGTTCTTTAAGTTGCGTTGTGGTTTTTCTTCCTCTGTTTGGAGTGCCTTTTTTCCATTTAAGTTTTTTTGTTTATACTTTATGTGGTGTTTTGCTTCCTTTCCTAATGGATTACATTTGCATTTATGTTACAGTCTTTAGCTTTATTGGAGCTGGATTAGTCACCGACAAGATCCATGATTTTAATCCAGGACCAATCTGCAATATGTGTAGTTTTTACAGTCTGACAATAAGGGCCTATTTATTAGTGGTACACTACAACCTTCAGTACGGCCGTAAGTGTCAATATTTGACAGTGACAATGAGGGAAAAGTCCCATTTCTCCTTAAATAAGGCATTCCATACTTCTACATACATGTCTGAAGATTGTAAAGGCATTAACATCTATTTTTCCGGTATGAAGTGATTTTACCATGACTCCTTTAGAGTATAGAGGTGCCACCACTGTTTTACTTTTCGTTGTGACACAGAAACCTAATGCTTTGTCTATTCCTGGTATTCCGGTGCCTAGAGTGGCTTTTATTCCCCATGAAATTGGTCCCATCCATTTGCTAGCAGCCCAGAGGATTACTTTACTTCTCCAGAGTTTAAATACAAGTTTCATAATGATGCTATTGAATACAAATGAACTAAAATGTCCGGAATCCCAGAAATTATTAGGTCTTCTCTGAAGACCTACAAGGCATAGAGTGTTGCCCTCTGCAGTTTATCCTTTCCCCCATAAATGCATTATCTTGTGGGAACAGTTGTGTAACAGTTGTGAGGTTAGATTATAGAACGGCAGTAAAAAGAACATTTGAAGTATTGAAAACCGAACTGCTCTCCAGTTTCTAAAATGCTGCACTACTGAGTTGGACTGTGTTGTTGTAGCTCAATGAAACTAGATAAACTGGAAATGATGGTGATGAACGTACCACCATCTTCAAGATTAGGTTAATTACATAACAGGAAAGCTACTTCTGATGGAGCCTATCAGTATGACCTTTCACACTCACACATACATGCAATATAGATATAATTTGAAATTAATAATGCACATTACATGTAGGCTGAATTGGATTTTTACCTTTCTACAAGTTTGTCCAACCTAACAAGAGTAGCTATAAAACACTGTGATTGTGGGTAGAGCATGTACATCACACAAGTTCCTCTTTTAAATGAATGCAGCTCCAATAGGGCTTTAGTCAACAAAGTTCTGTTGTCTGGTGTTATTGTGTGGGTTGTGGAGGTTTGAAGTTCTTCATTATTATTATCCGTGTGGAGTAATTTAACAATGTGTTCTCCAGACTTGTGACTCACTGATTTGTTTTAGGTTGAAATATAATGTGCACACCCGTGCACACACACACACACACACACACACACACACACACACACACACATAATAATAATAATAATAATAATATAACACATATATATAACAAAATGTAACAAATATAATATATAATATAATCATATAATATAACAAACACACATTCATCAGAAACATCCAGTTGCAAGAAAAAGTAAGTGAACCCTTTGAAATGACCTGGATTCACACAAAAGGTTGTAGTTTCATGTCTTTTATTGAGCATAGAGTAACATCCACAGTGCAGACTAGAAAAAGTATGTGAAACTCTGTGTACATGACTTCTAATTCAGAACAGGTGTTTCAAATAAGGAGATGAAAGGTTAGCTCACACTAACCCTCCAGAAAGGTTAGTGTGATGCTAAAGAAGAAGTCATAGAGAAGCATGGAACTGGAAAGGGCTACAGAAGCATTTCTGAGGAACTAGGTGTTCATCAATCCACTGACAGATTAATTGTCTACAAATGGAGAGAATTCAGGGCTGGTACTACTCTCCCTGGGCGTGGATGCCCTGTTAAGATCAGTCCAAGAGCACGAAGGGCAATCCTGAAAGAGGTGAGAAAGAGCCCAAGGTTAACAGCAAAAGACCTACAGCAGACTACAAACAGCAAAAACGTTTGTTACGTATTAGCAAAACACTGAACAAGAATGGTATTCATGGAAGGACGCCATGAAGGAAGCCACTGCTGTCCAAAATAAATTGTGGCCTGTCTCAAGTTTGCCCAAGACCACCTGGATGTTCCACAGTGCTCCTGGGAAAATGTTCTGTGGACACATGAGAAGACAAAAGTGGATTTTTTTAGCATCCATTCCACTAGCATAGCAAATGTTTGGAGGAAAAAGGGCTCTGCACACCCACACCAAAAACTCATCCTAACGGTGAAGCATGATGGAGGTAGCATCGTGGATTGGGGGTGCTTTGCTGTTTTAGGTCCTGGACGCCTTGTAATCATTGAGGAAACAATGAATTCTAAAGTGTATCAAAACATTTGAAGAGAGGATGTAAGGGAATCAGTCCATGACCTCAAGCTGAAGAGTTGTTGATGTGTGTTGGTGTGGTACAACAAGGCAATGACCTACAGCACACAAGTAAATCAGCTTAAGAACAGTGGATAAGAAGAATGTTTGTGTTTTGGAATGGTGAAGCCGGTGTTCTGACCTTTACCCTATCATGGTATTACCTTAAGAGGGCTGTGCAAGCAAGGCATCTTGATATACTGATGAACTGAAACACATTTGCAGGGAGGAATTCCAAAATTCCTCTACAGTGTCATTCAAATCTTATTTGCTGCTACAAGAAACATTTGGTGGAGGTGATGCTGCTAAAGGAGGATCTACAGGTCATTAAATTCAAGGGTTCATGTACTCTTTCTAGCCTGCATTGTGGATGTTACTCAATGTGCTCAATAAATGGCATGAAAAGTACAACTTTTGTGAGTTCTTAGTTTGGTTAGATTGTGTTCTGCAATCTGTTGTTGAAACGTTGATAAGGATCAGACCGCATTTTATTAGTAATCAGTGTTGAATTCCAGGTAATTCCAAGTATTTCACTTTCAACTTGGACTGTGTATTGTACTAAATTGGTTTCAAATCAAATCGTGAGGCCAATCATTCTCTGAGTAGAGAGCTTTTTGAGCCATTTGTGATTTTTCACACAGAGGAATTTGTGTTCCGCATTTAACCCATCCGTGAAGTGAAACACCCACATACACACACACTAGTGGGCCGTGAGCACACTTGCCTGGAGCGGTGGGCAGCCCTATCCACGGCGCCCGGGGAGCAGCTGGGCGTTAGGTGCCTTGCTCAAGGGCACCTCAGTCGTTGCTGTCGGTTCAGGGAATCGAACCTGCAACCCTCCGGTCACAAGGCTGGTTCCCTAACCTCCAGCCCACGGTTTAAAGTCAGCACTGAAAACACAAGTCTGACTTTGAACTGACTGGGACTTTAAATTAAAATATTTAGCTTTGATTCTATGATGTAATTGTATTTATTTTATTCAAACAAATGACTGAACAATTCATGTTTCACTACCAAAACAATCCTAACGCCCATTAAACTTTACCACGTTTCAGTAGTGAACCTAAAAATGCAGGGGTGTGGCTAAAATAAGACAATTCATTTAGGGCCTTGGGATTAAATTATACAAACATAGTCCTCATAAATATTTAGGCTCTGAATACTTAAATGTTTAGTTTAAATAGTTTGTTTATTACCATGTGACTGCAGTTTGACCTACTGTAATTCAGAAGAAAATTCCATGTATACATTTCTTTCTCACTATCTGTGATTTTCTCTGTCAGACACAGCCCCCAACACACACACACACACACTGATGCACACAGCAGGTTCTGAATTCAGGTTGAGAGTAGCAGTGTTAGACTTGGGCTGAAACTCGCTCTTGCTGAGTTGGCGCTGCAGGCTGTCTGTCTGTCTCTGTCTGTAGCAGCGTGTGTGTGAGTGAGAGCGTGTGTGTGTGTGTGTGTGTGTGTGTGTTCAAAGCCCTTTATGATCCGGGTTTCAATGTGTCTGAGTCACTGTGCTTCTGCCCCGGGGCAAAATAAACCCAGAGAAATACACACCCTATAGCCATTCTGCAGCCAGACTGTGCCAGGCGTGCTAAATCAAATGCCTATTGCCTCTCACAGGAGTGCAGGTTTATAGAGCACGAGTGGATATGTGGGTATTAGTTTGCTCTTGTCTTGTCTGTATGAATGAATTGTTTGGCCACACTTGGGTTGTTGACATCCATAAAAGTGGCAGCCTGATTTTATTTTCCGCAAGTGTGTGTGTGTGTGTGTGTGTGTGTTTGCCCTATAGCAGTGTTTCTTAACCTTCATCCTGGAGACCTGCTGCCCTGCAATTTGTATTGTTTTCCTTGCTCCCAACACATCTGATCCAAGTGATCAGCCCATTACCAGCCCATTATTGACCTAAAGTGGGTGTGTTAATACAATAAAAGCACTAAAATGCGCAGGACAGTAGGCCTCCAGGACCAGGGTTGAGAAACTATTGGGGCCCATGGGGCCATATCATTTATTCCTAGTGTGTGTGTGTGTGTGTGTGTGTGTTGTTCTGATATCACAGGCTAGAATATCCTGTTACAAGATTAGCAAGTGCGTTACAGTTTACACCAAACACGCCGAGCAGCATCATATATTTTCTTTTCTAAACTAGACTGCTGTGTAGTGTGGTTTGATAATACGTGACCCATTTTGGGGGAGTTACTCAACAAATGAGGTAATCAATTACAAATGACTAACGTCTCTTGCAAATGACCTAATTCTCTTAAATTGTAATGGGACTACTTTACTCATTACCTCTGGAACCAGAGAGTGTCTCCACACTAGGCAAAGGTAGGCAGCTACCCTGGGTCCCCATGAACCAAGGGCCCCAATAACTACAAATTGTGTATATTGTATGTGTTGATGTTACACCGCTTATTCCGAGATATACTGTATATACATTTTGAAAATGGGCCTGATGATCCAGTTCTACACAGCGATCATCGAGTCCATTCTCACAGCCTCCATAACTATCTGGTTCGGTTCCTCCACCTCACAAGAAAGAACCAAACTCCAGCGCATCATCAGGACAGCAGAGAGGATCATTGGATGTAACCTGCCATCACTCCAGCAGATCTACACCAGCAGGGTGAGGAAGCGTGCTGGCAAAATTACATCTGACCCCTCACATCCTGGACACCTCCTCTTCCAGACACTCCCCTCTGGTAGAAGACTACGGTCCATCAAAACCAGCACAACACGTCATGCTAACAGCTTTTTCCCCAGAGCTGTAGCGCTCCTCAACCACAGTGGACACCTTCCACTGTAAACCTTAAAACATACAACTGAACTGTACCAAACTGGACTGAACAGCTATTTGCACTCTGCCTATTTGCACTCTGCCTATTTGCACACCTGTACAGATGTTCTCTTTCTGTAGATATTCAGGTATTCAGATATTTATTGTTTAGTGTAATTTTTGTAAATAATCTGTGTTCTGTGTTTTTGTTACTTGTCATACGTGTTGCTCTCACCAAGACAAATTCCTTGTATGCGTAACATACTTGGTGAAATAAAGAGATTCTGATTCTGATTCTGATTCTGATTCTGAAAATAATCTCATTACTTTACTAACTACTTCTGCACTACTTGATGAAACCCGTTCATGTCTATACTACTAATTCATTTTCAGTCATTTGTTTGGAAGGAAATATACTCTCACACTAAACATCGATTAAGGGTGTTTTGGCAACTGTAGGCACTTTTGATTGTCCAGATAATTCAAAAATACAATGGAAATGTCTCTACTGCTACAGCCATAACAGAGTGTTGTAGTAAGGACTTGTCACAGTAAAGACCTTTTCACTGTTTTGAATGACAAACTGCATGCTCTGTTGCATTATCATAACAGATAAGTTCTAAAGAATTGAAATTTAACTGGAATATGAAATACCTTAAAAAATCTAATTCAGTACAAAAGCACTGTGCGTTTTCAATGAATTGGCCAAGTGTTGTCATTTGCATTTGCATACTTCATTAAGCATGTTTCTGGCCTAGCTCCTAAATCTGTTAAATCAGCTAACTGATGCCCAGAGAAGGACAATTTGAGTTTATTTTCTGAGCCCAGGTGACAGCCCTGTTGGGTAGCAATATTAGCTACATTAGCTGTACCAAAGAAGCAAATGTTTGGTGCAAACATGTCTCGGCTAACTGACTTTACCCCTTTAGGGTAAGAGATTCCTTTAACGACATCATTAGATGACAACTTGTCAATATTTGCATCTTAATTGTTTTTTGTTGTTCTGCATTATGCTCTTATTTTTGCTTGTGCGTTGTTTTAGTGTGAATGCTCATTTGGGCTCAAAGCTTTGCGCCGTCACTCACTTCAATCGCTATGTTTTTCCTTCAGCAGATAGCTCCGCCCCCTGGGATCCTAGGCCTACAGCCTCCCCAAGCCTGTCGGAAGTAGTAGCCCCGCCCCTGGACAGCTTAAACAACCAATCGCCTTCATCTCACGTGAACTCACCATTAGATCCACCTCACGTTTCACCAGTGGAAGCCCCTGAAAGCTGTCTAGAGGGTCTTGGTGGCAAAGGCCCAGAGCCCCACAGTGCCGGGAGGCGGTCAGGGCAGGCCGGGGGGCGAAACAGACCCAGAGAGGGGGGCAGTGGCAGGAGTGGTCGCCATAGCAAGGACGGAGGCAAGGGACATCAGGGGCATCAGCAGCAGCACTTGGATGAAGTTAAAGGGGCATCCCGTGATGCCAAACCAGCCAAAAGCAGCCGTGCACGATCCAAGGAGAGGTCCAGTAGCAGCCAGTCAAGAAAACGGGATGTGCCTAAGTCCCCTAAACCTTCGAGAGTGGATACTGGCATTAATGGAGACAACAGCAGCAGCCGGGATGGCAAAGCGCAGCTAAAGGAGCCAGAAAAGGCTGCAGGAGAGACCCAGCCCGGTCGTATCTCCAAGACAACCAACAGCACCACCAGCAACAGCAGCAGCAGTATGGCAGGCAGAAAAGCTACAGTGTCCCCTGGACCCTGGAAAATTCCCGGCTCCGACAAACTCCCCAGCAGCCTGCGTTCGGCCACCTCCACCATCAGCAGATAACAACGCTCCCTTCAGGGCCTGGGCGATGAATCGATACCGATAATTATCAAAATCAAAATGCGCTTAGGAAAGTCCTGATTCGATTTGAAGAAAGATGCAGGCAACTCGCTACTTCACGTGTGTAGCGTATTCACAACACTATAAACCAGTTATTGACATAAGTTTTGACAAATCAAAAAAGACAACAAAAGTAACTGTACTATAAATGGAGCCATTTTACTGTAACTGGCAGTCAAGCACATCGACATTACTTCAGCTGAATAGGTTTTATTAAATCCAACATACATTAATTTAGACAAAATACAGATAATGGATATTCAAGGGGCGTTCTGGCCTAAACCTAGGACGTAATATGTCATTTGTTATGTTTTACAATATTCTGTACCTCAGTGTTACATCCCTCACTCTCATCTGTTTGACAGAATTCATGATTTGGTAACCTTCTTGTGTATTCGTCGTTCAGCATTTTCTCATTACGGTACCTAGCATGCCTGATGAGGCTGAGGGATGCAAAATCGTGACGTAGCCACTGATGTTCAGGCTAAAAATGCAGTCCTAGCAGTAATGTTAGCAATCTGGCTTCCTTACACATTTGCCACCATCATTTAACCGCCCCAAAACAGATGTAGTACTTCAGACTGTTCTCCCACTTCATGAGAAGAGTTTTTATTAGTATGTAAACCAGAAAACCGTGCTATAGAGACTCCTGTGGAACTGTTGTAGGTGGAAAAAAGTAGGCATATTTACAATAGGATGGTTAACACTGAAATAATCACAGGTTTATTTTGGTCAGAATGCCCCTTTAGGGACTTGGATTAGGATTTGGAGTGGGGGCGGGGGCATTGTTTGGGACATCCTTAGTTTGACATATTCAGTATTTTAGTATTAGCCCCCAAAGGCTTGAACACGGACACCTTTACACTATGGGGAAACATGCGCCTTTCAGTCACTGTACAGAGAGAAAGAAGTGCAACTGTTTACTCACCAAGCCCAAATTAGTGTTTAATGGTTGGAGGAGTTAGCTTGTGAGCTGGCTATTTTTGTCAGAGAGCATAATCTTTTATGAATTTGAGGTAAAACATCTTGGAAATCGCATCTGCAACCCAATGTGGAAGTTCAGTTTTCTTAAATCTGACGTAACCCACAGCAGCCAGGTTAGTCTTTTTCTCAAGGGGTCAGAATATTACTTAACATCCAGCAGATGCTCCAGCAGAAACACTAAAATTTGTTATCGATAATTATCGATATCGAACGTTATGGAAAAATATATTCTGATTCAATTTTTGCCCAACATCGCCCAGCCCTACCTCCACCACCAGCAGGGCTCTGAATTCAGGCCTGGCTAAGCTAAGTTTAGACTTGCTTTCATTTAGCTTACTTTTTGGCCTCCTTTGGTTTGCTGTCAAGCCTGGCTGACCAGTGTCCACCTGCTTTGGCTAGGAGTTGGCCTGGGTCTGGATAAACCTGGTTAAAAACCTGCATTTGGTACCTGGATTAAACCGGTACCTGGACTAAATCCTTTCCCCTCCCCACAACATTCATGAAGGATCTCTCCATGCTTTCACAGACAGATCAGCATTTTTTAAGTTATATTTTATTTCTAACTTATTATTTTGAAGAGACGTGACACCCACCACCTTAAAAAACTGGAAGTATCCTCTCGGAAAAAGGACCCATGGCAGGATGTGCGTGCGTGTGTGTGTGTGTAGCGTGCATCTGGCCTTCTGTGTGTCCGGCAGAGGAGAAGCACCAAAACTAAACTCTTTACATGCATTACAGAACCACTGACTTTCAGCCACGAGCTTGTGGCCCACGGCAAGTTTTATACGACTGAATCTATTTTATGAAAAAAAAAAAAAAAAAAGAAAAGCAGAAGAAGAAGAATGTTGAAGGAGTTTGCCTGACATATAGCTTTTTTGTGTGTATTTGAAGAGAACGAATGCAAGTAAATAAAAAGAGATAAAGAGTATATTCGAAGATTAGAAGAAACTCTACAACTGAACTCTGCCTTAAATAACAGGACAAAAGCTGTACTGACCTGCGGATATCTCTAATAAAGATTAATGTAACGATTATAGAAATAGGTATATTATATGACTATAGATCTGAGACAGAGTGTAAATATAGTCATTGTCACAACATCCCACACAGCTGCAAGCGTTAGAGGCCAGAACCTGTTCAGTATTTCTTCACTAAATGCCTGGGATTGGTCAGACTTTTGGGGGGAAACCTCTGGGCACTGACGTTTTCAGTGACCACTGGCTTGCTTCATTCTCCAACAAAGCAATCAGGAGAGGCTTTAGGAAGGTTCGGGTAAACGAAATAATGGTTTAGACTGGGCAGAGTGCCTTATCTGGAGGGTTTTTGAGCTCCAATTACCATCAAACTAACTTGATACCCAGAACAGAGGCTGCTAATAAACAACTGGATGGTCTCCCAAATGTGGATTAAGTTTGGGATTAGGCTAAATTGTAATACCAGTGCCTATCCATGCTCCATTCACAAATGCACTGTGTAATAACAATTGTTTGTTGGCTGGAAAAAGTCACGTTCAAGTTAGCATGAAACAAATGCGCATGAAACAAATGCGCAGCTTAGTTTCTTAGATTTAGAGCCGTTTATTAATTAGGAATGACTTTGTACTGTACATGTGTTCAGGGCCACACTGTTAGGATAGATCAGATGGAGTTATTTTACTGTCTATTCAAGCTAACGTTAGCATGTTTGTTGTTGTCATTTCCAACCTGACTAGTTTCAGTTAGCTGCAACAGCACGCTCTCTCAACACAAGCTCGATTACACAAAAACAAGATAAAAATACACCTGATATATCCTAACAGTCTGGGCTAGGATACATTTTCACAATGAAATAAACATTTGAAATTAATAACTCGCTCTAAATGTAGGCATTGTGACTTTTACAGTTTCGGCCATACTGAAGAAGGTAAGGCACGAGAGGTTACTGTGATTAGTATCATGGTTGTTCTTATGTCCGTCATATTATAGTACATTAATTTAGGGCTGTACCCGACTCAGAATTTTGTCAGTCGAATCGGTTTGCATACGTTTCAGATCTGATGTCCTCCTCGTTTAGAAAGTCAGCAGAGTCACAGGAACATATTTTTGAACTAAAAGAGACGTGGCATATGATGAACGATCTGGAGCCTGATTTAATTACAGAATATAGCGTCCGGCAGCAAGCACGTATTTATGCTAAAATTTAGCGCTTCTTGCCTGTCTCTTTAATTTCACTTTTAACAGCTTCTTCAGTAGGACGACCCTTCGCCTTTCATCTCTCATAAATAATGAACTCCTAAATAAAACCAAATTAGTCAATATTTAAATTATTTTTAGATGAAAAGAAGAACGGTAGACCTGAACCGTTTAATTATTATATCACCTGCGCTGAAATAATTATTTCTTGTCACGTGGATTTAATTTTTTAGCAAGCATGCGTCATAGCCCAGCTAGAACTTAAATATATATTTATTATTCCCCTTTTAATAATTATTAAAATGTCTTTTTAAATTCTTAAAGTTCTTGTGCATTTTGTAAGCTTTTGTCTGTTTTATGACCAAAAAATAAATAAATAAAAAAAACTCGTCACTGTTGTCAGTTGACTTGAAGGTTCTCAGTCGACTTAAAGGGTCTCCGACTGACGATTCGACTCGTCGACTTCTAGAGGGCAGCCCTACATTAATTATTATTATTTTGTCATACAATAATATGCACCGTTTAATGGAGAAATCTTCATCAAGTAATTGACACTTTCTTAGCGAATTGATTACTTTTTATTTCGAAGGGTAAATCACTCAGTCGGCTAAATACTTCAGCTTCAGCGCTAACACTCAGTATTACCAGAGGAGCGGTGTATCTCTTAGCCTGTTTAGTCTGCTATCTTTCAGCTTAGATTTTACAAAAACCACATGTTAGCACAAAACCTGTCTATGCGTGTGGCCTGGTAGTGTATTAACAGCATGGGTTTGTAGTGACTTTATTTTTGTAGTGCATTAATACAGAATTCAGTTGTCGTGAGGTGGCCATAGATCTACATATATTGAACAAATGGCTTCAAACGTGGTTCAGCCAATCAGATTTTAGAGTAGAGCGTATACATACTTTCACTAAGTACTTTATTAAATCTACTTACCTTGTATCTGAAAGCACTGCTATGTCTGATACACTCATATCTGTTGACATTGATCTACCACTCAAATAATCCCCAATCTGTGGCGGCCCATCGAAGAACAAAGTATGCAGTGTGTAACTGTAGAACTACAAAGTGAACCTATAAGGTAAGTGCAGTCAATAAAAAAGAAAATGAGTGTAGATACAAGGGGGTGTACTTAATGAAGTGCTCAGTGAGAGTATATACTGTTTATGAAATACATTTGTGGGCAGAGCATGCTTGGGTGAATTGTAATGGGTTCTCTCTTTACAGTTTACACTTAACCTGTTTTTGGGAAACCGACCATATGTTCACAACATGCAGTTGTCACGCAGAGGACGCCAGGAATGCTGATTTAATGGCAGGTTTTGTCTTTTCATTAATGAATACAGTTAAACAGACAGACGAGACTTGATTGTAGCTCAGCACACTTAGTAATGCATTGAGCTTACTTGATTTACGTTATTTCTGCATATATTACATCACTCGATTACTGCCAAAAGTACACTGAAGGACAAGTCTGTGTTGATGTGTTATATTGTATTAATGGGGAAATGATACATCTGAGGAAAATTCAGTGCAGCGTTACTCTGTGACTTTTGATAAATATGGGCTCTGGATCCAACATGTATTTTTCATGTACCTGTAACTGGATGCTGATTGGTCCAGCCACGTTAAAAAGGGCGGGATCTGTGTAATTCCTGATTTAGATTATAGTTATAGAGATCACTATGTAATTTAAAGAGGCTATTTTCATATACAGAAAATCTACTCCAAGGTGGCAGATTCTTCTAAGAGAAATGTATATATTTATCAGATTTCTCTAGCAGGAGGCAAGAGTCCATGTGGGTGTTCAGCACTTTGTCTATTAGTAGACACTGAATGGTAGCTTTGATATATATGCAGTATTGGAACGGAGGAGAAAAGAATGGTCGAGGACGCTAGACTATATTTCTGTGAAGGAACATCATCTTTACTGTTCATCGTTCTTGTTTTAAGCTGTAGTATACAAATCAGTGGTAACTGTCTCTGATAGCTTCAGTTTTACCTGTGTGTTGTACTATAAAATCAGCAAGTAGGTGCAATGTCAGATTTGCTCCATACTGTATACCATACTGTGCAAAAATATCACCAAATACAGATCATCCACAAGTAGGTATATAAATACAAATACAATGTAGCAGTTTGTATCACATTAAAGAAAAGAAAAATGTAATGTATGCATAGGTAATGGGGAGATATCCCAGAAGTTCATCATATATGCATACTCTATCATGGTTAACAAAAACAGGTTTATTTTAAAGGGCCCATATACTACTTTTTCTTACATTTTATTGTTCACCCTGAGATCCACATGATATTATATGTATTTTTATTTATACCACAAACAGTAATTCATTTTTGCATGGCCATTTTCCAACCTCTGTTCATCAGCTAATTGTTTTGTTTTTGTTACCGTCCCTTTAATACACATATGGAAACGATGTGTATTCTATCATTAGCTGCACTGTTTTGAGCCTCATTTGAAAAGAAGTCCGAGCTGAAACACTCCTTATATAAGGCTAAATTCCTATGGCGGAGCAGGCGAAGATATGTAAATGTGTTGATTTTTGTGACATCACAGACTCAAAATGGGATCACAACAGGCTGTTTCGGCGCCTTAGTTTCTATATATGGACTGAATAGACTAGAGAGTAAATGTTTTTGAAACTTACATACTATACAGTGCATACTGTATGTACTACATTAAAGTATTTTATTTGCCTGAAATGGGCCCTTTAATTTCACTGATGATTTGGCTATAGGTGATGGCCTTAAAGGAGGCATATGGCATTTTTCCACTTAATCTGTATCTGCTGCTTCTGTCGCATATAATCAACTACCGTGGACAATAATTTCCTTGTGCTTAGTAAATCTTAACTTAAGATGAATGAATTGAATCAATATGGCTTCAGCCTTCCCTCATTAGCGTCTATTATTATCAATATCAGTCAATGGTTTTTCTGTTCTTTTCTCAGCACTGGACAATTATTGTCTGTGGTGATCAACCATGTGTTACAGAGGCACGTATAGAGGTTAGGTTGAAAAACACTGGAGTAGTCCTTTAATTCACACATTGTGTTTCCGCAGTCTGTGACGGGGCGAACCATTTTAAGCTCTTTTAAGGGGGAGCTCCACCGATAGTTCAAAATTTCTGCATAATTAAATATTTACACTCATCATCAAAGATTAGTTGCACACAGAAGGAAGTGTCGGGTTGCAATGCTATTTGGAAGGAAGATAAAGCTTATCAGGAACAATCAATGATGATAAATTTATATGATATTTATAGAGCACATATGGAAGTAGTGTCTCTTAGTATGGCTAACACACCATGCCAGACGTCTGTAGATGTTCCTAATGATGTTCTGTGATAATCCAGTTCCTGCACATTTTGCGGTAGGATTGGAGGTGGAGTGACACTAGGCCTTCTGGACAATATCTTGGTGCTGAGCACGGTGCCTCCACACACAAATTTGTTGGTCGTCTCCACCAAGACAAAACCTGAGTTCGTCACTGAAGATGACCCGCTGCCATTCTGAGTCACTCCATGACAGTCTGGCAGTCTTTGGCGACGTTGACATGTAGTCATGTAGTGATGTAGTCCTGTGTTGTGCAGCCATCTGCCAATGGTGCTGTCACTAACCGGATGACCCATGAAGTGCGTACATGCACGGCCGAACGTGCCCACCAGGTTTGCTTCTGGGTGCAACTATTTTTTGGCTGATGAGTGCATAGACAAAGTAATTCAGGGTGGTTTGGTGTGAAATTGTTCTGGAGAAACTTACCAAGTTGGAATTGTTCACAGTGGTAGTGATAGGAACCAGACATCTGAGGAGGCGCTCTCTAGACGCAGGACATTGTTAACATGAAATGGTTACAAAAAAACATTTTGTAAAGTTTTTACAGAACAGTCCCCCAAAAAAGAAGAGCGGTGAATAAAAAGTTTCGATTTGGTGTGGTAGACATGGTGACCCCTGGTTCCTATCACCACCCCTGGTGAGTCAGCAAGTTTCTCCACTCGGAATGACTTCCATCCCAACCACTACATTATGCATTCATTTGGAAAATCAGTGGAATTGTCCTTCAAGGCAGCCCAGAAATATGTACACGTGTTTTTATTCTTTGTCCTCTCCCACCAGGTCTTCACTGGTCTTCTGTTCTGAGGGAGGGAAAACAGCAAAGATTAATTAGACCCTCTCTTTCTAATTGTAAATGAGGACAGGAAGACCCGACAGTGATCTAGTAATTACAAGATAGTGTGGGCCATTTCACCGATAAAGAAGAAAGTCGTTAAACAGTTGGAACGTGGTCCTGCCTTTGGAGCCGTTAAACCTTGCTTGATAAATTTCTTCATAAAAGAACTCTTAACGTGAGAGTGACTCTGCTTTAATCCTGTGCATATAAAACAAATGCCAAAATGAACAACTCTGTGTAGCACTGTGCTCTTATGAGAATTTAATGATCTGCCATAAGTATCTGTACTTTTGTGTTTTTACTGCCCTTATTGTCCATTTTATCAGCTCCACTTAGTTCTACAGTTACAGACTGTGGTCCATCTGATTCTCCGTATACTGTGTTAGCCGGATTCACCCTTGTCTTCACCCCACAAGACACCCACGGAGAAGGTATTATTTGGGTGGTGGATCTTTTTCAGGTGGTGTTGGTGGTGTGTTAGTGTGTGTTGTGCTGGTGTGAGTGGATCAGACACAGCAGTGCTACTGGAGTGTTTAAACACTGTGTCCACTCACTGTCCACTCTATTAGACACTCCTACCTTGCTGGTCCACCTTTAGATGTACAATCAGAGACGAGAGCTCATCTGCTGCTGCACAGAGCAGTGTTGGTCATCCTCTAGTCCTTCATCAGTGGTCACAGGATGGTACCCACAGGATGCTGCACAACACACACTAACACACAACCGCCACGTCAGTGTCACTGCAGTGCTGAGAATGATCCACCACCCAAATAATACTTGCTCTGTGGTGGTCCTGTGGGGGTCCTGACCATTGAAGAACAGGGTGTAAGGGCACTAACAAAGTACATGGAGAAGCAGATGGACTACTAACTGTAGAACTACAGTGTGTACCAATAAGGCAAGTGTAGTTGATGAAAAGGGGAATAAGTGTAGATACAAGGAGGTGGACCTAATAAAATGGTCGGAGGGGGAATGCGATCACATGTGATGTCATGCCATGATCGCATGCTTTTTTGATATGTGCTAACATGTTCTTTCACATGTTATAACACATATTTCACATGTGGCCCCTTTTTTCATTTGCTTTTTCATATTTTCCCATGTGATAACACATTTGATCACTTGGGTGTTTTTTCCATGTCATGTTTTTCATCTGACTGCACATTTTTTTGCATTTCATCACATATTTTCGCAGGTGGTATCGCATTGACCCACATATGCTCACACCTTTTTGTCATTTGACATCGTTTGTTTTTTCCATGTGATCAGTTATCTATAAAGGGTCTAAAAAAGGGTCTAAAAAAACACACTACGACTGACTACCTGGGTGATCTGGATCAAGGGGGAAAACTGTGTACAAAAGTCACTCTCATTTTACGTAACGTCATTCCACTGAGCTGGTAACAGAGCGGGCCATTGCTAAGCGTCGGTCCTGGCTTCAGCATTAGCTCCAATTGTGTTTTCCCTAATTATTAAGATATCACATGGCTTATATGTGTACCAGCATTACTTAGAGGAGACAGGAACATAATCATTTCTATTATGTTCTATTAGCACTGGTCATGATGCTCATAGACTTAGCATACAAATCTGCATCTCATAGGTGTGATACCATTCTACTTGCCTTTCTGTCCAGGCTTTTAGGATCAACGGAATCCCAAACTAGTTTATGGAAATGTGCAGTACGTGACGTAACATGACGTGAAATGAGACGATCTCTTTGCATCCCGTGGGGGGAAAAAGGCGTAATGATGAGTCTGACTGGGCTCGAAATCACTGTGTAGTGTTATATTAGCAGTGACACTGTTCAACCTGTAAAACTCTATAAAACAAACTCCATGTACACAATTACTTGTCACAACAGACTGTAAGCGAGCAACTATTTTTTATGAAATGCAACTCTATGGATATAATAACTTTTGCAGAACAACTTGTTTATTGTACAATACTCTGAAATACTGTCAAATAAAACCTTGACATGGTGTAAAATGTATTGCATTAAGTCACTATTGTGGCTGACTTGCGCTTTCTTTCATTACAGCAGTGCTGTTTTCCCGATGCAGGGCTTTTTTCATTTGAGAATTTGTGGGTTTCCTTGGAGAAGAAGCCAAGGAACATGAATTAGGCCGAGCGCTGCATAGCCTAGAAGCAAGGAGATAAAAAAATTCATTTCATGCATATACCCAATTAGAATTTCTGCAACGGTAAGTCAAAACAGATGGTATGCTATTATTAAGTTATAGTTCATAACCAACATACTACTTCAAATACACTAGACATCTTTTGGAAAACAAAGTCATAATGCCATACCATTATAGGTGAAGTCCACAGACCTTTCCACCTGTATGCATCGTTCAGTGGTTTGATGTGAAACAAGAAACCTAAACACTCTGATTTCCTTACAGTGATGGTTATAGAAACCAGATCTGCAACACATACAGGGGTTGGACAATGAAACTGAAACACCTGGTTTTAGACCACAATCATTTATTAGTATGGTGTAGGGCCTCCTCCTCCTTTTGCGGCCAATACAGCGTCAGTTCGTCTTGGGAATGACATATACAAGTCCTGCACAGTGGTCAGAGGGATTTTAAGCCATTCTTCTTGCAGGATAGTGGCCAGGTCACTACGTGATGCTGGTGGAGGAAAACGTCCTTCTTGGTGGTATACTGACATTACCCTGTATACCGTGGCTCTTGATACATCACAAAGACTTGCTGTCTTGGTCACAGATGCGCCAGCAAGACGTGCACCAACAATTTGTCCTCTTTTGAACTCTGGTATGTCACCCATAATGTTGTGTGCATTGCAATATTTTGAGCAAAACTGTAAAACTGTGCTCTTACCTGCTAATTGAACCTTCACACTCTGCTCTTACTGGTGCAATGTGCAATTAATGAAGATTGGCCACCAGGCTGGTCCAATTTAGCCCTGAAACCTCCCACACTAAAATGACAGGTGTTTCAGTTTCATTGTCCAACCCCTGTATATAGCTGTTATGTACTATCCAAACACCAGTTTTATATGTACTGTTGATTATGGTAAAATAGTAGTAAATCTGTTAAATGTGTTTACTTCGGGTCAGGAAACGTAATCATTTTGTGTAATATATTTTAGTGAGGGTGATTTAAGAGGCATTAAACTCTGTATCTTATCTCCTCAAACCAAACGCAAAATATTTCAACCTTTGAATCAAAGCGCTGCTATCAATTTGCATCAAGGTCAGTCACATCCTCAAGAAAAACATGAGCTACTCTACGGCTCAGTTCTATATGCAATGCAAGACCATTTATTGCTGTAAATGCTGTGCATAGGGAAGTCGGAATACTTTCACAGCCTAAAATCTCACTTCATTTACTCAGGCAGAGAGAGAACCTCATCTGAGCACGTGCAGGGTATGTGTATTACGAGTATTATGAGTCATTCATATTTTATTGTTAATATTTTTCGGACATTAATGTAGATTAAAGCTAAATATGTATCTCCTACACGTCAATGTTTGTTGTGGACCAATCAAGTTCGCTTGGCTCTGACAGGATAGTCATCAGTGTAAAAAACTGCAGTGTTGAATGTTATTTTGCTGTTATTAGGCGAATATCGAATATCTTGTATATATTAGCCGAATTAGCTTGTTCAAGGACTCTTTCTGGTGAGAGAATTGATCCCATAATCTGCCGTCCAGCTGGCAGCAGCATTACCCACTACACCACTCCCTTCATAATCAGTAAAGTAATACACCATTGGGTCATATAGAAGTTACTGACACGCTAAAGACAGGCCATGTGACTTTTGATATCTGTACATTATATTGTATATATATACACCTACACGTGTCTTCTGTGTTTTATATATAGTGTTGAGGATGTTAAAATAGCAGTCATAAAACAGTCGTCCAAAAGTGGGGCAGTCATGGGCTGGAGGTTAGGGAAGCAGCCTTGTGATCGGAAGGTCACTGGTTTTATTCCCTCAACTGACAGGACAGGACTGAAGTGCCCTTGAGCAAGGCACCTAACCCCCAACTGCTCCCTGGGTGCTGTGGAAGGGGCTGGCCACCGCTCCAGGCAAGTGTGTTCAAATATGTGTGTGTGTGTGTGTGTGTGTGTGTGTGTTTCACTGCACAAATGGGTTAAATGCAGAGGTCAAATTCTACTGTGTGTAAGCACAATTGGTCAGTGGTTCTAAACTCTTAATTCTAAATCTGATAAAGTAAGCTTTATTTGGGGACTGCAATGATGTAAGGTCTCTTACACATCACATAATAATTAGTGATTTGTATATGCTTACCTGTGAACTGCTCAACTGTGTAGAAAAAGGGTCAAAGAAGAATTGAAGGGTTCGCCTCAGTTTTACTTACCTGGGTGAGGCTGCACTTTATCACAGGGACTATTTTGCCTTACAGCACCCTTTGTGTGCCCCGCCACCATGTATGGATCAAACTAACGAAACCATGTGTCAGACGTCAGCCAGCATGTATCGAACCATTTCGTGTAACATGTTTCCTTTGAGGAATTAATGGTGGAAATGTGAGGGTTATGAGATGAACTGGGGGAGGGAAGGAGAGATCAAGTGATGACCCTCCTCAATCCAAGAAAAGGTATAAAAACTGTGTTTTCTGGAATGAACAGTTGCTGCTCAACTGTTCAACTGTTCAACTCCAGATTAACGCTTGTTAGACTGAGTGGTCCTGAGTTGTCTACCAGTCTTGGTGTTTGAGATTTACTTGATTTTTGACAATAGAGAAAGTTATCAACCTTGAGAGGCATTAAACTCAGATGTCTGGTTCCCATCACCACCTCTGCGAACAGCGTTGACTCTGCAATTCTCTAGAATAAAGCCTTTCACACCAAAACCACACTGAATGGCTTTGTTTGCATATCAGCCTGTAATTCCCCTTTAAAGTCTTTTTAGAGGTCGAGTGCTATTTCAGGAGGTGTTTCTGTGAAACTGAGCAAATATGTAACCTTGTTAAAGCACCTGATTAAGCTCCAGATGGCTTTTTGTAGCTAAAGATGTGACTCAGGTGCAGGAATACAATCCATACCATGTGATGTGTACAGGTTTATGTAGCACGGTGTGTCTCTGATACAGCTTTGTAGTCCTGATTTGTGTTCCCTTGCAGCTGCGTGACATAATGATCCACCTAAAGCGGAAGGGGCAGGTGGACAGCACAGGTAATCTGGGCCAGGTCTGCAGAAATTCTTGCATCTAGAGCCAGTGTAGAGGACCACTGTCTAATTCTACTGACCCCATTATAACACATGACTGCAGAATGCTGAAGGGCATGCATTAAGTAACCCTCAGTGAAGAGATTGAGCACACCAACACGGCTACAACTGTGAAATACCTTATATTACATTAATAACGATGAAGACTCGCCGGCATATCTCTGTTTGTCTACGCTATAGAAGCTTTGGGCAGCAAATTGCTACTACACAATATGCAAATCACAGTTTTGCACGTAGCGCGACAGCACAGTTCATTTTGAGAACGTGAGCGCCCTCTAGCGTCAGATCAGTCAGCGGAGGGTCTTGCAGTGTGAGCTCTCTCTTAATGGATATTCTCTACATTGTGGAACATATAACGAGACAGCTGCCATAATAGTCCATCCTCTGCATTCGATAGTGAGCGCTGTTGATAAAAATGAGCCTTCTTTCTATCGTTGTTCTTAAGTGTTTATCTGTTGGATTTTTCAGGTGTTATTCAGTGCCTGTACATCGGACCGTTTTTGCACTGACTGTGTGAATAGAGATGTTTATGGTTCTGAAAACTTAATAAATGAAATTCTCTGATCGAGTCTGACCCTCCTCACCGCCGTGGTTGTTTCTCACTTTGGCCGCTGGGGGCGGCAGCGAGCGGAGCGGCTTTGCCTAAAGGCGGAGAAGAAGAGCAAACAGGGAAGGCGCAAATTCTCCGGCACGAGTTCAAAATGGAGTGGTAACGTTAATACATATGTTTTTATTTATTATATGATTTAATACTAACAGCGAACCGTTGTCTATGTGTCCCTTAAAATGGGGCCTGAACAGTCTAACGCGGGATAAGCTTTTTTAATGATGTGGTGTGAAGCAGTTAGCATGTGATGCTAGGCTAAATGACTGTGGGGTTCAGAGACTTCACTAGTGTTTACTTTTTTGAGCTTATTGTGTCTTTTTATTGTGTTTTAAAGAGCAAGCTTTCCCTCATATGCTTTATTTATAACATTACTGAAACGTGCTTCATGCTACTGTAACCATATTGCGACTGCTGACAGCTTAATATTTTAGAAAAGCTAAAAAGTGAAGGAGAAAAATTTTACATTTATTTAGCTATTAAAACCATTAGTGGATATTCTAGGTCTGCTTAATTTCTTCATTTGTTTGTGAAGTTGTGTTAGGTATTTTTATAAATCTTTAGTGCTCGTGGAAGAGAGTTTAGTATAGTAAGTCAGATGTATAGTATAGTAAACAGATGTATGAGGTCACAGTTTGGTGAACTGAAGACATTATTGTAACAGTGTTCAAATGGGAAGTTTGAAGACAGGTAAAAGAAATGGCCAAACATGTCTTTATGGAATTCCTGGAAGTTTATTACTCCAGGTTGGAAGTAAACCATGAATGTATTGTTTCCCACACCCCTGAATGAGTATTATGATCATTTTGTTGTAGGAGTCAGAACTGGTTAAGTTCTCCTGTTGTCCGTGACTCGGAAGTGACTCGAGCTGCACGAAGGAAGAGCTCTCACAAAAAGGTGGCATGTATCCTTACCAAGCTTTCCAGGTTTGGTCTGACAGATGTAAACTTGTGTCAGTACTAGGGTTCCAACCATATGAGGTTTTCACAATATGATCTCAGAAAATATCATGGTTCCATGGTACGTGGTATTTCACAATGAATAAAAACAGGATTGTTTATTATTTTCATTATGGATTATGCTTATTTTTTACCTTAGTTGATTGATTGTTTAGTGTTTGTTTTTTTTTTTTAAATAGTGAACAATGCCTCCAACAAGCGCTTTAAATGGTTATTAAAATGGTTGTAGTTTAGATGCATTGCATGCCAAAGTAGCCAGACTGATCCTGTCTGTACCTTTAACTCATGCACACACCCTGCTCTCTGAGCCAGGCAGGTCCGTTTGTGTTTCTTTATGGGGTCAGATCAAGGTCAGTGTGCTTCTGTTTGTAAGGCAGAGGTTACTGAACAGACAGGCAGCACAGTTTTAGCCGGGCGCTGGGATGTGGAAATTGATTTTGATAATGCATTTTATTATCAATGTTTAAATGTTCAGACTGACAGGCAGCTGAGGAAAACAGAAGATGTGCACATGCCGGGTAATGCTTTGAGTCAGCGTGGCTTCAAACTCACATAACGGAGAGCTTTGGTGATGAGAAATGAGCAGACACGTTAGTTTATTAGCTTCTTGACCATATGAAGCAGCTCTCACAGCTTCACCTGTATGTTCATACGTGAGCTAAAAAGCGGTCAAAAGCCTCGTAGTGGTTTCACTTAAAGAAATTAGAGAAGAAGAAAGGGGAAGAGCATGGTTGTGTCGTGTTACCGCTCAAACTTTCTCCCTCTCTACCTCACAGCAGAGCTCCACTCCTGCACATGTTGCGTGAAACATGAAATTCTCTGTTAGGTTTCATTTTATTAAATTCCAGTAATGAATAAATGTACTCGGTATAACACCCATCAATTTTCTTACCACAGGATACCATGAACCAGCATACTGCTGCAACCCTAGTCATTACTGGAACCTAGTTCACCGAATGTAGGCTAAATGTACATGTGATTTTAAAATTCAAGGTCCTTATGGAATCCAACAAAAGTCAATTGTTGTCGTCAAAATAATGCA
>CM067474.1:12473379-12584877 GCA_034552555.1 Semaprochilodus insignis | reverse complement strand
AAAAATACATAGTTGTTAAAGTGGATTTTTTTTCCTGATATATAACCCTTCACCAGCTCAACAGTCTGGGGTCTGCACTGTTGTATGTTAGGAAGGAGACTTAGGTCTGGACTGCAGACTAGCATCTACAGTCTCTTACTATGAAGCCACATCTGCTGTAACACATGCTCAAAGTGGCTTAGCAAGATCTCACTCAAACAAGCAGAGAGGACCCTGAAAAAGACGTCATCTAGATGGCAGCATGTGTTGCTCTAAAGGTGTCAGCGGTGTCTTTACAGACGTGCAAGTTACCCCTGCCAGTGGGTTAACACACCCCAATATCACCGGCAGACACTGGCTTTCAAACTTTGCGTGGGTAACTATCGGGTGATCTTGGGCACACGGAACACAATGTTCACTATTTTAACAGAGGACTCATCAGACCACAACACACGTTTCCACTTTGTGTCAGTCCGTCTCAGACGGGCATTATTCCAGAGAAAAGAGTCGTCTGTGCTTCAGGATGTTACTGATGTACGGCTTTCACTTTGGGTAGTACAATCTTAGTTTGTAGTGGTGGATGTAGTGACAAACTGTGTTTACTGACATGGGTGTTTCGAGGTATTCCTGAGCCAGTGTGATTATATTCAATATAGAGGACAGGAAACAGCAGACAGCTCTGATTTTATAACACAAAAACATCTTTATAAAGTCTTATACAGGGGACAACCTTATCACACTACTGAGGCAAGATGCCACGGTGGCCGAGAAGTGGAAAACCAATTAACATTTCAGAAATTACAAACATAAAAACAAATTTACAAATGAAAAAACAATTACATTCAAGAAAACAAAATTACAAAGCAAAAACAAATTTACAAGACGTGAAACACTTTTACCAGTACCGAAACACTTTTACAAACTGTGAATTCTGACGTAAAGGGCGGGTCTAACACACAGGAAGTGCTTGTTGTGGACCCTTGTCAATCAAACCGTTTGGCGGTGGTAGAGTGAGTGGAAGAAAGAGAGGAACAGGCGACGTCTAAACCACTTAGAGCTGGAAATGTTAAAGAAGGTAAGTGGGCTGTAACGCTAGCTATAGTGGAGAACCAGCTAGCTAGCTTAAAATGGCTGAGAGCTTTTACAAAACAGTCCACTGTTTACAGCCCATGTGGTTTAGAGTCGCCTGTTCGTCTCTTTCTTCCATCTGCTCTTCAAAAACTCTAAAGACCTTCCACAGGAAAAACAAAAGCGTACCAGCTGGATAAAACACGTGCCACAAATGGACAAAACATGTTTTAGTGTCGTCACCATCCCAAACTCCACCCACTCTACAACCACGAACAGTTTGATTGACAAGCGTCCGCAAACAAGCACTTCCTGTGTGTTAGACCCGCCCTTTCCATCAGAATTCACAGTTTGTAAAAGTGTTTCGGTGCTGGTCAAAGTGTTTCACGTCTTGTAAAATTTTGTTTTCTTGAACATAATTTTGTTTCATTTGTAAATTTAATAAAAATGTTTTTATTTTTGTAATTTTGTTTTCCGAAATGTTAATTTGTTTTGCGCTCCTCGGCCACCGTAAAGAAGCCCCCACTGTGAATCTTCTATCCATCTGCATATCTAAGTTTCACAAAATGTATAACTTACTAGAGAGATAGTGTTAGTCTTCAAGTTTGTTCATTCTGCAAAACTTGTTATTAATTAAAGTACAAAATAAAAAATTCTATATTTTTAAATGAAACCGAGGCCTCTTTTAATTTATGTCTTAATACAATATCAAAACCAATTATATACTGCTCTGTCCACCACCAACTGAAATCCCTTTAACACCTTAATATGAACGGACAGATTATAACCTTCAAGCAATGGCAAAAAGCGACTGATCAACTGACATCAAAATTTCTGTTTGTTAAACACCAAACTGGTCTTGACTGCTCAACTACATTTGCGGTAAAGAAGAAACCTGTATCTCTGAGGCTACTGTGGCTAACAAGTAATTGTAATTTTAGCATGTCTGTTAGAATGGTGATATAGTACATGCTTAAACCATCACAAACACACCTCAGGTGATGTTAAGCTGTTATGTATGCTTTATCTGACAAAGGTATGGATGAAATTCAGTAACACTGCACTGTAGGACACTGTTGCATAACACTACATCACATCTACATAACCTTACATTTGCTATTTGGGAAAAGTACTCTACAGTAATGTGTTACCCAAAATCCAGACTTACATGTGTCAGTTGTTATTAGCTATGCATCATACTTTTATCTAAACTGTGTTTTGTCCAGGTGACGTAGCTCCAGTGCAAAACAAAAATTTTGAGGAATTGCCACTGTAAAGGCTGTGTATCTCACCTGCCATCGTGGGTGTAGATCTGCACAGGTGCGGGCAGAGACTGAGTAGGCTGGGTCACAGGGCTGGCGTGATTGGCTGGGCTGCTCTGAGGGGCAGTGCCGGGCTGTGTGTGTGCGTTGGGTGGGGGTGCTGTAGTGGTCAGGGGGACGCTGTTGGACAGGCTGGGCGGGGCTTGGCTGGACTGGGTCACTGGACTGGCCTGGGCCAGAGGACTCTGCTTCTCTGAGCTGCCAGCAGAGGGAGTACTGTTCGCCTCTGAAACACACATACACACACAGACTATATGCTATATATGATTTTACATACAAGACAATTTAATCAAATGGATCCATATATATGTATATAACAGAGAGAGAGAGAGAGAGAAAGAAACAGAGAACAGAAAGAAGAGGCAAAGTGGGGCAGAGAGAAGGGAAAGAGAGGTTGAGAGAAAAGAGGAAAAGAGCAACTAGAGAGGGAAAGAGGTAAACAACTGCAAAGCATAAAAGGTAGGGAAATGATTGCATTATGCAATAAAGAATAGATTAGGATAGGATTAGATTGAGTGGTGCAGTGTGAGGTGTGTGAACTCACCCTCCTGAGTGATGATGCGAAGTGTGACGCTCAGCCCCGCATCCTTTATCAGTTTAACGATGTCCGCGTGAGCCATGCTAACGATGGACTGATTATTCACTGCCAGAATACGATCACCAACCTTCAGCTTCCCACAGCGGTCTGCAGGACTGCCCTCTATAATCCGCCCGATTTTATGAGGAACAGCTGAGAGGGGGAGAGAGAGAGAGAGAGAGAGAGAGAGAGAGTGGAAAGAGGAAGAGAGAGAGAAAGGGGGCAGTCAAAAAGAGAGGAGGAGAAGAGAGATAGAAAGAATAAAGGGGAAGAGAGCGAGAGAGAGAGAGGAAGAATGTAAACCTCTAAGAATCCTGTCTTCTTATAGCTCTCCTTTATACTCACCTGTTCATTCTCTCTCCCCATCCGGTCTATTCTACTCATTAATTCTCTCTCTCTAAGACTTTCTCTCTCACTGCTCTCTTTCTCTCTATTACCCTACTCTTTCTCTCTATTACCCTACTCTCACTCAATCTTTCTCTCCACCTCCTTTTTCTTTCATCCCCCCTTATGCCTTTTCATTCTGTTTCACTTCTATCTCCCACCATTCACGCCATCTTCTTCTATTTTCGTTTCTACCTCTTTCTCCCTCTCTCTCTCTTTTTAATCCCTCTGTCCTTTTCTCTCTTTCTCTATCCCAATTTTCAGTCTTTTCCTTCCCTCTCTCCATTCTCTCCATGTTTTTTTCACCTCTGCTCTGCTCCCTCTCTCTGTAAAACCGATGCACCCACAATCTCCTGCCTCTTCCACTAGTAACACATTCATTATTAAAACGTGAAGCTTTAAAGTAGAGCCTGCATTTTTAATAGCATTGTGCTACCTTCAAGCAATCTGCTTAAACTAGAATTGTCCCTCTGCCCCCTATTTGGCGCTATCACCAAAGACCGAACAGCACTAAAGGCCAGCCCAGAGCCGTAAATAATCACACACAGCAGCAGCAGGCAAAGGAATTAGAGTTAGGATGTAAACAAAAGTGGCCCCATGGCACTGATTTAGGATCAAAAAAGGACAGAAGTGTACCTTTAAAGGTACCGAGCTTAAACTCTCGGCGGTGCCGTAGCTCTTTAGACTTTTCAGGCTACAAAAAAATGGTACCTTGGGGGCCTATAGTAAAGCATTTGAGGCTTTGTGTCCACTGTACCGTAAAGCAGCCTTACTGTAGCATTACTGAGTATGGAGACGAGTAAATACGGAGTGGGTGCGGCGTTGCGAGTCGCTCTGTAAAGCCTGGAATGATTCAGTCAGAGGTGCTGGGACGAATTTCGTGGGAGTGGGTCACATAACACATATCACATATCACAGAAAGAAGGTCTGACTCAACGTTTAGATCTTGACCTAAAAAGCTGCCTTATACTGGTGACGATAATAGTCGATAATTCAGTGAGCTCACTCCAAATACAAATTCAAAGTGCTCACAAAGGTCAGATTCATCTGCTGATATTACAAACAGGTCTTTTTGCCTGATGCACACAACTACGTATTTCCAGATCCCCAAATAGTACATTGTGTTAAAGTAGGGTCGAACATTTACACTGTTTTTATTTCAATGGAATTAGCCACAAATAAATCCCTGGAATGCAGAGGTCCAGATGAAATTTCATAATACAGTATATCGTTTAGAATCTCAAATAGACTTGCGTATGTAACTTACGACACACTGTTTTCTATATACATGGACAACAGTACATTGCATAGCTGAAAACGGAGTAGATGTTAAGCTTTAAGCTTTCGTTATCGTCTAGTGTGGCGTGTGCTTCCACGCTGCTGATGCACAGGTTTGCAGAGGGCGGAAGGCTAAGGCTTTTTATGAACGGGATTTCACTCCAGCGTGAGAGAGGAGAAGGAGAGGAGAAGGTGTGGCTTGCACGCTACAGGTTGCAAAGAGAGTGAGGACAAAAAGGACTCTTTAAAGGGGCTGAGTCAGCCGTATTTAGGCTTTGTTTTGGTTTATTTCTCATTCTGATGTGTAAATAAAGTGCTAGGTGTTTGTGTGTGTGCCGCTGAGCCCTGACAAACGTCTCCCAGTCAGTGCGCTTGGCACCTCCACCGCCCAGGCCACACTAGCTAAATTAGCCAGCCTGTCTTGGTTGATCAGCTGTATATGAGTTAAAGGAGGGGGGACCAAGGAGATGGATCCTAAAGGCCTTTACATACTGAGCTGGACTGATTCCTGCATTTATTCAGACGTCAAGGAATTAATCTGAAAGAAATGTGCAAAACTGCCAGTGTCTTCCATATCAAACCGTGATCAAACATTCGCAGCTGACATAAACTCTCTCGCGAGCAATCACCACTGTCTGTGGCATTTGCATGGCAATAACCAAGATGACTGATCAGCTGTGTCCCAGCAGCCACAACAGTTTAACAAATGTCAGAAGTATTAGTCTGCCTTCTGCTTTGTTATGCCAAGCTGTTTTTCCAAAAAGCTATCTAGCATTTTGTTGTGCTGCCTTCTGTGTGCCTTTGCTGCAACTCAGTTGTGAGAATTTCTATACATAAGAGCTGCGCAGACTGACCAGCAGTGGCCGCTGTTTCCGGCCTGTTCAGCGAGCTGATGATGACGAATCCAAAACCTTCGCTCTCCTTGCGCTGGATGATGACATCGCTGGCCTGCAGATTCAGATTGGCTGCTGTGTCGATGGGGGCGGAGTTGTTGGAGAAGGTTCCTGAATTGAAGTCGCTCCTGGGCGAGCTGTGCTGAGTGGAGATGGAGCCGGGACTGCGGCCGTTCTGAGGACACTGCTCACCTGAGGTCAGACACACAGAGAGCTTAGAATAAAAAGTTCTGGTTAAGATTTAAATGGCTCTGATTTCTATGGAATTAAAAGCGATGTTTGCATCCCATAATCCTATATACTAAATTCTACAACTTTGTATCGATGGAGAGATAAGTGTTTCTCCGCCCTGGTCCTGGAGGCACTCTGCACTGCATATTTTAGTGGATTCCCTGCTTTAACACCTTCTGCAGCTCTGGAAGAGCTTGTTAATGAGCTGGTAAGTGGAATCAGGCGGGGAAGCAGGGAAGCTACTAAAATGTGCAAGGCAGGGTGATTATTGAAAATATTTTTGGGGCAATAAATCACCAAAATAAATCAGAGTACAGTCCATAAGTAAACATGCTAAGATTCAATCTGGCTCCGTCATTCGGCCAGCTGAGAAAATAAATTGGGAAGACGAGTCACCCTGAGGATATATTTCAAATAAACATCTGATTCTAAGACACAGATAAAAAAAGGAAGGAACAGAAGACCAACATGTAAAAACAGAATGTGGCCAGCTACAGCTTGTCAAAAGCTTTTCTGTCACCAAGCTCTGTGGGTTAAACAGAAGCTTCCGGCAACCACCCGCTCCTGTACAGCAGCAAAGACCACAGCGACAGCCCACAGATGACAAGAAAAGCAGGGATGAGTCAAACGGAGTGAGGGATCAAGGAAAGATTTCTCTCTCTCTCTCTCTTACAGACAGAACAAATCATCTAGCAGAGATAGACAGAGAGAGAGAGAGAGAGAGAGCACGAGAGAGAGAGATGAGAGTGAGAGTGCCCAGTGTCTGTAAGCATTTACATCAGTAACGTTTACAAGTAGAATTTATATTTCTATATACAGTTTGTGTCTATATACCGAGGTTGAACCAAAGTGGTTTATATTGAGGTAATGAATAAAAGCAAAGAGGAAAACATGCAATCAGAGGATAACGAAAGAAGGGAATAAAAGCCTCAAAGGCAATTAGTTCACATCAAACTCCAACCTATACAAACAGGTTCAAAGTTTTAATTAATTAATTTAACTTTAATTGGAATATAAGTAAGGAAAGAGCACAATGAATCTTCATCGGCAAGGTATTCTAGAGCCTCAGGGCAGCCACTGAGAGAGCACAGGCACTCTCAACAGCAGCTGGTACAGATACAGATCTCAGTCATCTAGAAGACGTATGTACAGTGGTACTTGAAAGTTTGTGAGCCGTTTAGAATTTTCTATTTCTATCTATTTCTGCATGAATTTGACCTAAAACTATGAGATTTTCACACACGTCCTAAAACTAGAATATATTAGACCTGGTCATTTATTTATTGAGGAAAAGTTTCAGGTCAGATTTATGCAGAAAAAACCCTAAAATGAAATTAATAAAGATAAAATAACTTTAGCAATTTGTTAAAGGCTTCATATTCTTCATTCTAATTTCTTCTCTCCACTTAAAAGTTTACGTGGATTTTTCATTTTCCAGCCTCTCATTACAAATAAACAAGCTGGTTTTGTTACCATGCTACAGACTGTCTGCAGTAACAACACTACTCATAACATCAGTGTGTATGGGCGGAGCTAAACAACTACAGGCTGAATATCATCGCTGTCCAAAGGAAAACAGGTATCTCCAAAATGGCAACTTTACAGGAGAGGCCAAAAACCTCATTTAATTTGAATGGAAGTCAATGGAACCAGACGTCTTTCCAAGCAGTTTTGGTCCATTTCTGTTGGCCCATTCTTCATGAAATTTCCACACAGTGTAAAGAGCAGCTCATGTGATCAAATGAGGCATAAAAGTAAAAATCAACAAAAATGGAGATACATGTATTCCTTTGGACAGCGACGATATACAGGTGGACATACAGTTCAGTGAAATATCTGGCAGCAAACAAATTGTGCTTTTGCTGTAAAGAATACAGGTTAGAAGAATACAGTCAGAAAATCTGGTTTCCAGACTTCTCGCTGTACTCCAGTCTTTGTTACAACAGCAGCAATCTGATTTAATATAATCATGTATTGACCATATAAACTAGGTTTTGGATAGTAATTGTAAATACTGGACTTTCTCAAGAGGAAGAGATATACGGGCATACGTTTTTGGATCAAACATCCATTTTAGGATTTAGGAGATTTAGTAATTTACAGTCATGGCCGAAAGTGTTGGCACCCCTGACATTTTTCCAGAAAATAAAGTATTTCTCCCAGAAAATTATTGCAATTACACATTTCGTTATGCACATGCTTATTTCCTTTGTGTGTATTGGAACAACACAAAAACAGAAAAAAAGGCAAATTTGACAAAATTTCACACAAAACTCCAAAAATGACAACATTATTGCCACCTTTTCAAAATTGTGGGTAAATAACTTTGTTTCAAGCATGGGATGCTCGTTCAAACTCACCTGTGGCAAGTAACAGCTGTGGGCAATATAAAAACCACATCTGAAACCAGATAAAAAGGAGAGAAGTTGAGTCTTTGCATTGTGTGTCTGTGTGTGCCACACTAAGCATGGAGAATAGAAAGAGGAGAAGAGAACTGTCTGAGGACTTGAGAACCAACATTGTGGAAAAATATCAACAATCTCAAGGTTACGAGTCCATCTCCAGAGATCCTGATGTTCCTTTGTCCGCGCAACATAGTCAAGAAGTTTACAACCCATGGCACTGTAGCTAATCTCCCTGGACGTGGACGGAAGAGAAAAACTGATGAAAGGTTGCAGCGCAGGATAGTCCGGATGGTTGATAAGCAGCCCCAATCAAGTTCCAAAGAAATTCAAGCTGTCCTGCAGGCTCAGGATGCATCAGTGTCAGCGTGAACCATCCGTCGACATATGAATGAAATGAAACGCTATGGCAGGAGACCCAGGAGGACCCCACTGCTGACACAGAGACATCAAAACTAGACTGCAGTTTGCCAAAATGAACGTTAGTAAGCCAAAATCCTTCTGGGAAAACGTCTTCTGGACAGATGAGACCAAGATAAAGCTTTTTGGTAAAGCACATCATTCTACTGTGTACCGAAAACGGAATGAGGCCTACGAAGAAAAGAACACAGTACCTGCAGTCAAATTTGGCGGAGGTTCAAAGATGTTTTGGGGTTGTTTTGCTGCCTCTGGCACTGGGTGCCTGGACTGTGTGCAAGGCATCATGAAATCTGAAGATTACCAAAGGATTTTGGGTCACAATGTAGGGCCCAGTGTCAGAAAGCTGGGTTTGTGTCCTAGGTCATGGGTCTTCCAGCAGGACAGTGACCCCAAACATACTTCAAAAAGCCCCCAGAAATGGATGGAAACAAAGCGCTGGAGAGTTCTGAAGTGGCCAGCAACGAGTCCGGATCTAAATCCCATTGAACACCTGTGGAGAGATCTTAAAAGTGCTGTTGGGAGAAGGCACCTTCAAATATTAGAGACCTGGAGCAGAAAAAAGAAGAGTGAAAATTCCAGTTGAGAGGTGTAAGAAGCTTGTTGATGGTTATAGGAAGCGATTGATTTCAGTTATTTTTTCCAAAGGGTGTGCAACCAAATATTAAGTTGAGGGTGCCAGTAATTTTGTCCGATCCATTTTTGGAGTTTTGCATGAAATAATATCATTTTTGTCTTTTTTCTCAGTTTTTTGTGTTGTTTCAATACACACAAAGGAAAAAACATGTGTATAACAAAACGTGTGATTGCAATAATTTCACTTTCTGGAAAAATTTCAGGGCCAAATTCCGGCCATGACTGCATACGCTAACACCAATTACAATGTATTGTTTATTAGTATGTATTTTAATATTTAGTGTTTTTAAATGCTTACTACCCAGATAAACAGCATTATGGAATGCCCAAGACTTTTGCAAAGCACAGTATGGAAATATGTTCATGGTTGTAACACCACCTTTAAAAATGTACAATAATGTATCACAAAGGCAAACAATATGATATGCCCCGATAAAGTTTACATGAAATAAATAAAGATAATAAAAGTAATAGTAATAGTAATAGTGATAGTAACTGACCTCAGCATGGATTAGCACAGACTCCTCTAATTTTAGTCCTGCTTAAACTGGGTTTTATTGATCATTGACCTCTCACCTGTGGGCTGCACTCTCCTCCGTATGGTCATTTTGACCTGGCCATTGCGGGCTGCCCCATGCATTAGGTCGATGACATAACGATGGGGTTTCCCTGCAACAGGGATACCATCGACAGAGAGCAGCTCGTCTCCGGGGCGCAAACGGCCATCTTTATCTGCTGGACTGTTCTCTATGATCGCTCCAATCAGGATCTGCACATAGCATGTAAGGAGAAAGCAAACAGACACACACTTTAATACAACATGGTCTGAATGAACACTCACTACACACTACTGTTTAAATGGACACACATTACTGAAGCACAAATCAACACAGGCTACTTTATCACAATACCATAAAAACAACTGCTTATTTTTATTAGTTTAATTAGTTAGGTTTAAATAGACCCATGCAGTACTGTATAAATGGGCACAGTCAACTTTAGCACAATGTTACTGTAATTTCTTTAACACTTTATCATTCTAACACTTTCACTTTAATATTGTACAAATGGATTCCAACTATTTAAAACACAAATGGACAGATGCAGCTGTATGCAGCTGCTAGATATGTTCAAATTACACATCCTCAACACAGAAAAAAACTTTTTTAAAGGAATCCTTTGGCAAAAAAAACAATCCATACAAGTTACCACATGTTTCCCCACAACCAAAAAACTGTTTTGGTAATGTTGCTAACCAACACTAGAATATGTCAGTAGTCACCCAAATCTGTTCCATAAATACATCCCCCAAACTTCCCGCTTGCATGTAATACCTTAAATTTAATTTCCCCTTAAGATTACTACTAAGTATTTCCTAGAGTTAGGAGTGCTGGCAAACAAACGTTAGGGTATTACCTAACCCAAACATCTTCCCTTAAATATTAAACATTGCTTTATACAATGCTTGAGGGATTATTTAAGGTAAAAGTACTAATTTAAGTAACGGTTCCTTTTAGGATAGTTTTCCCTGTGGATAGTTTAGGATAGGGCAGTTGGCCAGCATGAGAAGCTGAAGACATGGCTGTGTTTTGGAGGTGTCTGAGGAGGCCTCCACACTGTTAGCTGGTATCTACCAAAACATAATGCACTTTTAGTGAATGTACGTCTACGTGCTACAGGAAATAATTTATAGTTCATGGTTAGTCATACTGTGTCCGAAACCACATCATCAAGTCTGCACAACCTTAATGAAGATCTGGGCGTGGTTCGAGGCTCGGACTGAGACAACATTTTGGGGATGTACTGGCAGAAAAGGTCTGGGTGACTATTAACCTGTAGTATTTGTTAGCAATGTTAGTCTCAAAGCTCCAGAGTAAAAGAAGCATCATTTGCACACCAAACATGGCTGATCGACTACATCTGGAGTACGGAGAAAACTATGGAAATTAGATTTTTGCCTTTTAACTTTGCTTTTAATAATACACAAATGGATTCCTACTACTTTTACACAATATTGTTCAAATGGACAATATATAGTGGTAGCTGCCATGCGGCGCGTTGCCTCCCAGTCATGGAAATGGATTCAGATGGCCATATGAAGGCTTCTGGGAGGGGTACACTCCCCCATTAAGAAGGTGTCATGTTCTTGTGTTGTTGTTAAGCTGTGTGCATGGGTTTATGCTGTTGTGTATGTATGTGNGTTCTTGTGTTGTTGTTAAGCTGTGTGCATGGGTTTATGCTGTTGTGTATGTATGTGTCTGGGTGTTTTGTTTGGGGGAGGACGGTCACCATGGGCTGGTTGCCTATGGCTATTGGTGACTAGAGCAGCATATATGTGCTTTATTCCTGCTTAGTTAAAAACAATACTTTAAGACAAACCACACAAGTAGAGAACCACTGTTTCACCACGACACTGTACAAATGGACACAAAGGCCAACTCCTTTACCTTAATTATGTATGACTGGATACATACTACTTTTACAAAATATCATTCACATAGACATACACGTCTTGTGTTCTACTTGGACATATGGACATATGTGATTATAACACTGATCCAATAAGCAGAAACTGCTTCGGCACAGTTATGTATATACATCCACTGTATTAACACCATGTTCACTAGTTTAGCACAATACTGTTCAAATGGACACCATCTGCTTATAATGCTAGAACAGAAATGGACAAATGGACCCACAATGCTATATTACAGTACTGTTTAAATGGACAGGCATTATTTCAAGCCAGTAATTCATAGACGCTAACAAGTTTAGGAGTATTATTTACATGGAGACGCATGACTATAATGTACAAGCTTAACAGCCTACGAGCAAGCTGCACAATGGGCGAAATCAGGCACCATAGTGAATGTACTGTATATTAGTGTGTGGGTGTGTGACTTTGAGCTTGTTAGTTGAAGGCCATGAGCACAAGCAAGTGTGAGAATGTGCGTATGTGTTAGTTTCAGACACTGAGCTCCCTCATCCTTAATTAAAATGCCTCTGTATGTCTGCCAGAGCAGAACTGTTCACACTTTAATCAGCACTGCAGTCCACACTGCTGCACGGATCCCACATCTGGCTAAACGTTCCTCGTTCTTTTAATCTTTAGAGTCGGCCCAACATGTATCATTATTAAATCATTATAAAAATATACACCAACCAGGCACAACATTATGACCATCTGCCTAATACGCTGTTGGCCCTCTGCCTGCTGCCAAAACAGCTTTGACCCACCGAAGCGTGGACATAAGACATTAGCAGCAGGTCCTTTGAGTCCTGTAAGTTGAGCTGCCATGGATGGGGCACGTGTCGACTGACATCCACGTGAATGTCTGGAACCAGAGTTTCATGGCAGCACATCCCCCTGAGCACTGCACTTCCTCCTCCACTAGCGTGTTCTCTTTCCATAGTGTATCCTGGTGCCATCACTTCCCCAGGACAGCACCCTGTTACCCATTCATGATTTGTTCTTCCCAACAAATCAAGTGTCATTATGAAGATGCTGTGACCCAGTCATCTGGCACTTGTGAAGCTAATATATTCCATGGACTGTTGTTACGAAGTAAGCAATGTTATTTGCTTCATCGGTGAGCGGTCATAATGTTTATGCTTATTGGTGTATGTACAATACTGTACAAAAGTACATTTCATTTCCAGTTAAAACAGCCATTCTTATTCTGTTTCAGGAAGACTTCATGAGGAGTTTAGATATAAGATAACTGACGTGCATAAAGAAAAGATAACATCATGAGAGACATTTTTATGGCAAGCCTTTGCCTTTGACTCTTGACTGAACTGTACATCTCGAGTCCACATGAATGAAATATATTACATCAAGCAGTGGTTGTGGTAATGCTGTTCATCAGCATAGCCGTCCCATGAAAAATTTGCTTGTAGCTACTAGGAATGGCAAAACTCCCTTTGTCACTAGAGATTTGTGCAAACACAAATACAAAAAAGTGTGTGACAGTGTGTGAAATACCATTAAAACAACAAGCAGGGCTTAGTAAATTGTGTTTGGTTGTTTTTAGTTATTTTTGTAAATATATGCACATTCTAAATATGACGGCTGCAAGTCCCTAAAAACACAGGAGCTTGTTTACTACTGTGTTACATTAAAATTCCAGCACTTAATTATTGTTTGGGGACTGAAGACACAAACTGATCCAGTTTTGAAAGCAGATTTTTTTGCCAGTCTTCAGTTTTACAAGTCTTCAGCTGTGAAACCATATAGGACCTAGTTTACTACATATTTTCAATAGGAGACAGGCAGGTCAGTCTAGCACCCAGTCTCTGATTACACTATTGTTGTAATAACCAAGAAAGCCCAGCAGTGTCTCTACTTCCTGCGAAGGCTGAGGAAGGCAAATCTCCCACCTCCCATCCTCACCACATTTTACAGAGGAACCATCGAGAGCATCCTGAGCAGCTGCATCACTGCCTGGTCTGGGAACTGCACTGTATCGGACCGGAAGTCCCTGCAGCGAGTAGTGAGGACGGCTGAGAAGATCATCGGTATCTCTCTCCCCACCATCACAGACATTTACACTACACGCTGCATCCGCAAAGCAAACAGCATTGTGGATGACCACACACACCCCTCACACACACTCTTCACTCTCCTACCGTCTGGACTGGATGCACACACACAATCTCATCTTTTAAATCTGTCTACACATAAACTTAAGGAGTACAAGGTCAGTATTCTTTGGAGTGGAGGTCCCCCGCAGGATCAGGTGGTACTTAGCATTCTCGGGATGGAAAGTGCAATGAAGGGATTCTGCCCAGCTTTTAGTAAATTGTACGGTATGGGAATATATAGGTATATGCAAGTGTATGTGTGTGTATGTATGTATGTATGTATGTATGTTCTTATTTACTTATTTTTCATGAGGATGGCCTTATCTTAGTATGTGTTTATTTTGTATTATTGTTATGTTATTTTATGGGGTTTTTTTTGTTTGTTTGTTTGTTTTTTTTTTTTCTTTGTTAATTTATTTTATTTATTTATTTCTACTTATTTATTTATTTTGGCGGGAGGGGCATTGGAGGGGGAATGTTGTATATGTTCATGCTTAGTTGTGCTCACTGTTCATAATACATTATTAATATTATTGTATTTTCTGAAAATAATAAAAATTTATGTGGGAAACTTAAGGAGTACAATGTTTACATTTATACCAAAATATGGACATAACTGCTGCTAAAAACAATCTTCATATAACTGCACTTTACTGCTCCCACTACCAGTGGACTATCTGCTCCCACTCCCAGTGGGCTATCTGCTCCCACTCCCAGTGGGTTATCTGCTCCCTCCCTGTATTTATTGTTTGCTGTTTTGTATATTGTAAATTGTCTTGTGTATCTATTGTATTTATTGTTCTATGTAGCACCTTGGTCCTGGAGGAACGTTGTTGCGTTTCACTGTGTACTGTACACCACTGTATATGGTTGAAATGACAATAAAAAACTACTTGACTTGACTAATATTTGTTGGTGCTATGTTGAAATGCATGGATGTCCCCGAAAAAGACACAGTTGAAAAAGGCAGCATATGTTGCTCTAAAACGAGTTTTTAGCTTTCACAGATTAACATGCTATGTGCACTAATATACCCCCATACCATGACAGACACTGGCTTTTGAACTTTACGCTGGTAACAATCTGGATGGACCTTTATTTCTTTGGCACGAAGAATATCACGTCCATTAGTTCCATAATGAATATGAAAGTTTGATCATCATTGATTATTCATCAGATCACAATACAAGTTTCCACTGTGCATCATTCTACTTCAGATGAGCTCAAGCCCAGAGAAGTTGCCAGCATTTCTGGATGTTGGTGACATATTACTTCCACTGTGCAGAGCACAATCTTATTCTGCTATTTGCTGATGCATTTTTTGGCAAAGTGGTGAGCCTCAACACATTGTTGCTCCTGAAGGACTAGTTCTTTCCTAGATGCTCCCTTTTACCCAAACACAATTACATCCCCTCGTTTTGGGAACATTTGACAACGTTCCTAACCTCAAGTAGCCTGACTTTTTTGGAACGTGTTGCAGCTGTCGATTTCAGAATATGCATATGATTACAAAAACAACAATACTGATATTGCTTTTGTTTACATACAGGTCAAAGAAGCTTTATCAACCACTGCTTTCTGTTTTTAGCATTACACATGCTGTTCCAGCTTTACTGGAATTGTGTTGATGCATGTATTTATCAGTGCTTGTGTGCGCGTGTGTGTTAGTTCTAGAGTACGAGCCTTCTCTTGAGCCTCCGGACTCACAGGCTGTCCCGCCTCCTCTCCACCCAGGATCCGGAAACCAAAGCCTGATTTCTCCCTCCGCAGGTTCACCTCCACCTCATGGAACTCGGCTGCAATCGAAGCAGGATGCAGATTAGAAGTTGAAAGCGTCTGCACTCAAACACACATTTGACCTGTTGACCTTTTCTGGGACACATGTCCTTTCTTTAAAACATGAATCTGCTCACTGTCACTTTGCAGTTTACCAAGTAACGTCCGTATTTGACATGCTAAATATCCTTTGGTCAGTATTGTGATCTCTGAAGCTTTCCTAAACACAAATCTGAAAACTGAAGATTATCAAGGTTACTTATCTCACAGTAAAGTCCTTGGACACGTTTGTCTTTGTTATTTATATCTACTTCATACTTAAACACATGATATATGACTTTACTGCCACTTTAAGCTTGATGTTGCTGATCATGTGATAATGACACTAACAACATGGACACCTCACCAGATCAAAACAGATAAAGACAACAGATAAAGAGCCTGGTGATTTCTGAGCCTGTATCTCTGGTTTCCTGAAGGCTAGTAATGCAGATCCAGGACTCTGTGAAAAGGGCATATCACTTGTGAAGTTTGGTTTTGCTCTGTCCTGTCTCTGCTGATCTACAGTGCTCCAAAGATCAGATAATCATTCCCTCTGGTTTCCAAGACTACAATAAAGCGTCATCTACTTTTGGGGATGGTGCATAACACCCTACAACCCCCTGTAAATTCTGAAGTGGATTATTCTTATTTTTGCTCTAAATTTTGTTATAGTGCTCTAAATTTCTCCCAGTGTCTTAACAAAGCCACCTGGAATGAACAAATTTGCAAGTTTTCAGGGTCTGTAGTTCTCATCCCCTGAAGGCTAACAGGGCTAGTTGGCTGTTGACTTTAAAAAGAAGAAATTGTGCAGGATTTTAAACATCATGCAAATCGGACAGTTCATGGAACCACAAGTAATTATCCCTGGTCAAGTGTACCATGCAAGATTTCTCTTAGACTACTGATAATGAGGATAAGATGAGACTCTAACAGATGCATTGTTACACAAAAGACAATAAACAGTAAAAAGCATCTCCCTTCCTACAACCCATGAAGAACAGACATATGCAGACATATCTAACATTTGCAAACAACCATTTACACAAATCACTCCCTATGCTTTTTGAAAAGCATAAATTCAGTTTTAGCAGTCACCTGCATTTTCTAAACATTGATGGATGTTTTGGTAGATTATTTTTTTCTGATAGTGATTTCCCTAACTGCTTATCTTCTAGCACACAGAACTTCCTCGTCTGTCAACACTGTTTCATTGTTGCTCACCTGGTCAAAATGTACTGAGTGAATTTGCTTTATACAGCCTCTAATAATTCAATAAAATAAAAGGTAGGTTGTAGTAAATCAGTTATCAGCGCTTGCTAAATGTTAGCACAAGCTGCATATTTTGCATGCTCTTTAGTAAATCTGGCCTTAAAATATAATCTGATCGTTGAGCATCTCTACGTAAACCTGATTAGATTTAGACTAAAACCAGCAAAGAAAATACGATCATTTGTTTTTAAAACATTTGGAAAAGTTGTGTCTCCAAACTGTTGCTGGACACTATAGGTATATTGTAGTATTTTATTCTTTACAGACAGATACATCTTGGGTACAAAAGGGATTGGACTACTTAAAGCACTCAAAAAATGACATTCAATACCAACAACCCACACAAGAACATACTGAACATCCTGAGTCACAACTTGTTCAGGCTTTAATCCATAGCATTTATATCTGAAGTGTTCAGCCAGTTCTCCACAAAGCACAGCTTTGGAACACAGGAGCTGATTTGTCCACCAAATTCCACAGATAAAGTAACAGCATAATTCAGTGAGTTACGTCCTGGGATATATTCGATAAGGTCATTTAGATCATACTGGTCTGGTATGGTCCTTTTTGCTTTTTCCCTGTTTCTGGTTGACCACTTTCTTCCAAGTTGACATTTTCCACTTTGGGGGCTGTCCTATGTGTAATGTGAGATGTCGGACTCGCAATTGGTGCAACATTGAAAAAGCCTGGACCAACGCAGAAGTTTGGGCTTTTGAAATGTTTGTTGTTCTTTGTTGGACTATTAGCCCTGTGGTTGGTGTCAGTTATTGACACCAACCACAGGGCTCTGATATGGCTCTGATATGTGTCAGTTATCGCAGAGCATGTAATATATTCAATGTAGTAACTTTGTTACTACTATTAATCAATTCAAAATTTTACTTTTAATTTTCTATGGTTCTCTACAATTAATAGTTTCACATCAAACTCTAAATAGCTTTGTTTACATCTGAAATTCATTTAATTTAATTATGGAGAAAGTTTGAAAAGCATGGAATTCCCTTTTTACAAACATTATGATCCTAAAGCTTCTGCTTAAATGGTTTAAAAGTTTGTTTTTAGGTATATATATATAATAGTGTGGCAGGTGTCCATCCTTTGGGCACCAATAAGCTGTGAGAGGCATTGAGAAGGTGGTGCCTAACCCTTACATGCTGACGGTGGGAGGAGTCCATCAGCCTAGACAAATGACAGGAGGAGATTAACAGTCATAAGAGATGGTGGGAGGATGCCAAGAGCCACAAGTGACATGAGGGCAGCACCGGTGCCTGTCTCACCGCCTCCTGTTCGGCAGCAAGGCCACTGTGCTTCTAACTAATAACTTATTAAGAGGTTTATCAATGCAACACTAACTAAATTACATGCCTAAGAGAGAAAAAAAAATCATATTTAAATTCCTTACATTCTCATTTAGACCCTCACCAAATCAGAGAATCTCAAAATCATAAAGACCACAGTGTAAGTGAATTCCATCAATTTCACAAAATGTCAGTACAATTAAACAGTTAAGTCATTTAAAGTGCTTTCATGTCAAATGTTACGCTGTTCACATAAAGTCAAGCAGATAAAGTTTTTAGTTGTTCACAGTGATACTGAAACCACATGTCTGAAGAGTTGCCTCTAAGAAACGCTCACAGAATGTTATTTTGGAACGGTTATGAATATGAAACATTGATTTGTGATTATTTAAAAAGGTTTTCATCTATTTTTAAAAATCATTTCATGATGGAGAGATGAATATAGGATGTTATGAGGCCAAATAGGCTTCAAAGAAAACGTATTTTCCCTGATTTACCACCATTTTATAATTATCACCACTAGATATGGCTATATTTGTGTTGTCGACATTAGTTTCTTTCACCACCACTGTAAATTAATCAGTCAGTAAGTTTCTCTACGGTGAACCGATTCACACCAAACCACAATGAATGACTGTGTGCATTTGCATTTAATTATGTAGAAATTTGGTGTAATTCTCTATACGTTTGTCTATTCTAATGTAATACAGTGTTTCACTGTCAAAAACAGACTTATATCACAGATAAATAGTTTTAACAACTTCATAAAACTTTTTGGCCACATGTTCTGATGGTCACTCACCTGAGGGGTCAGCTGGATAACCGGGCCGTGGCAAGCCTGGCTCTGAAAGACAGGCAGCAAAGAGAGCCCATAAATCACAGCTCTAACACGCGCACATACACATACACACGCGCACACACACACACACACACACATATATACTTTCACAATTCATCACTGTTTTAAAGGGCCTTAGAAATGGTAACTTCACCTTCATCACTGAAGGAATGCACGTAATCTTGATAGCTCCTAAAGGGGAAGCTGCACATAATTTATTTAGTCTCGCTATCAGTCTGAGAAGTTGGTTGCATCAGGTGGTCGGGCCATCTGCAGCTCGTTTGTTTGCAAATGTCTTCATTCTCCCTTTTCTCAGTACAGCTTTTTGACAAATACACATCCTTTCAGACTCATAGTATTGTTTTCTCACAGTGGAAGGATGGAAAGAAACACCTGTGGATGTTTTCAGATCTGAAGCAAAAGTGGATACTGGTTTACTGGTTGGTCTCACTTTGTTGCTGTTGGACACTTCTGATTTTTCTTATACTTAATATCTAGTAGCACTGTAGCGATACCAAGCCTGCTCAGGGTTTTTTAGGAACACGGCCTGCTTGTTCTTTTCATTTCAGCACATGAGTTTGTATAAGCATGTACGACTGAGAATAAAAGATACACTTGAAAGCTTAAAAGAAAAAAACAGTGCATTAAATATGCTTCATTCAGCACTGCACATCATTATCACATGAATAAAATATAGAACGCCGACACGATTATCTAGAACTAATGCACACAAGTGAACTAAGTAAATTCAAAGCACAGTTTTTTTTTTCCAAGAGGAAAACAGACAGAAAGAGAGAAGAAGAAAGAGAGAAAAACAACACTGCTCGCATCACAGAACCTACTGTTTTTAGCTCCATTACTCTAAAAAGTGAGCAACATGTTTTTGGTACACGGGAAAAAAAAACAAAAGCTTAAATACGCTGAGTCACAGCCGCTACAGGCCTTTAAACCAGACGTTTCTGCTGCTTTATTTTTAATACGCGTCTGAAACTTGTTCACCCAGCTCCTAATAAAGGACAGCACATATTTGATGGCCACTGGCGTTCTGTAGAGAATCTGAAACATTAAAGTTATATATATATTTATAAAACCCATGAATAATGCAATGTAGTGCAATGTAGTCCCTGTACTTACCCAATAACAGGTCTTAGTATGTAATGGGCCTGGGATTTTAAGGGGTTCATTCTCACTCTAAGCTCAATGGAACAAACGAAGAAATTCTGTGGAAAGTGTGCCTTGGCAGATTTTTTGCCTTTTTTATATTTTTTATATTTTATATAAATAAACAGTAAAAAGTCAGGCTCAAGCTCAAATGCAAATCCAGTGTAATTCATTACATAGCAATTATGTATGCATAATTACAAAAAGTAATGAGTCTACACATCCAAGGAAACAAAACATGAAAGCTAACAGAATACTGATTTCTTCTTTGAAGCGGTATTTTATCCTGCCAGTACAGAGCAGAAGGGGAATTTCACATTTTTATTAATGTCTGCATAATTCAATAAAACTTCAGAGTTTTCAGATGTGAAATTGTCCAATCTGGGGCTCATGCCGTCTACAATACAAATAGAACCATTTTGCTTACTATACCAAACCACCAGTGAACCAACATGTGTCTTCTGAGGTTTTATATGTAATGTTAATGATGGTAAAGCAGTGAGGAGAACCTCTTAAATACAAGAACAGTCGTACCCAGGAAGTGTGGGATTGCAATGCCATTCAGGAGAAAGATAAAGGCTACCAGGAACAATAAATGACTGATATGGACAATATGTCATCGCTGTCCAAAGAAAAACAAGTATCTCCAAAATGGCAACTTTACAGAAGAGGCCAAAATCCAAACTGAACAATAATGTAAGTCAATGGAACCAGACGTCTTTCCATGCAATTTTGGGCCATTTCTTTTGGTCCGTCCATCCATCATGAGATTTTCACACAGTGTCAACAGCAGATGTTGTGTTCAAATGATGCATAAACGGGAAAATCAACAAAAATGGAGATACATGGTTTTCATTGGACAGCGACGATATATCGAGCTACTCATACAGAGGTAGTGTCTCTCAGTATGGCTAACGCAACATGCCAGACTTTTTGGAATGGAGTTGTAGAGGGACCTAATGGTGTCCTGTGATAATCCATCCCATGCATCTTGAATATTCTCACACAGTTCCTGCAGATTCTGCAGGAGGGATGGAGGTGGAGTGACACCAGGCCTTCTGGACGTGTGACGCCTAACAACAAACTGTTCATCTTGGTGCTGACCACGGTGCCTCCACATATGGATTCATTGGTCGTCTCCACCAAGACAAATGCGTGACTCAACACTGAAGATGACCCGCTGCCATTCTGAGTCACTCCATGACAGTCCGCAATCGTGGCTGTTGAGTCAGTCAGGTACAGCGATAAGACCCATCCTTGCTTAAACCACATGCATGGCCAAGCGTGAAACTTGAATCATTTGCATGACTTTCAATGTCAAACCTACCCACAAAGTTTCATGCCTGATGATTGATTCCTTCTGGGTGCAACTATCTGTGTAATTATTCTTTTGTTGATGAGTCTACATCATCCATTTTAAAAGATACAGTACTCTGCAAAAGACTAAGACCATTAGGTATAAGTTATTCATTTCTCAGCACCAGAAAAAGCTGAATTCAGACATTTCACATCAAATTCCAGCTACATATAATGTCACTTTTTCAGTATTTAACTCTTCGCCTGTATGCCAGCCTCTATTCTTTTCCGGAGACTTGCTTTCAGTTATTCTAAGGAAACGTCCAGGGAGCTTTGTCCACACTTCCAAAGCTCAGTTTCAGAAATTGGATAGATTTTCAAAACTAAAAGATATTGCCTCCGCAGTGGCCAGTTCCAGGTCCAGAGCCAGAACCTAATCAATAGTGGGGCATTCAGAACTCATCCGAAATGATGGAGCGGGAGGAGGCAGCCTATCCATGCAGCCCAAAAAATGCTAAGAAACCATGGGCTGATGAATGTACAGTGGATCTGTTCAAACCAGCTGCACATTCAAGAGAAGATCAACAGGAGAGTCATGTTTACAACAGACCACCAAAGGTCTACCCATTATATAAATCTGTCTGCTGATGTGTCTTCACAACGTACAGCATGTAAACCCTCTTGTGTTAATCCACAGTTTTCTTTCACCTTGTTATTTTTAGCTGTATGACACTATAAAAATTGTATATTATGCATAATGGCTTTACTGGGGCATGTAGATAGGCCTGGCCAGTTTGTTGTTCTTAAAACACCAACAGCTGCTTTGTTTGTTTAGCAAAACATCTCTGTGAGGGTCTTCTGACAGCTACACATCCTTTCAGACTCTTAAGGCCTATTCAGACGAGATTAGTTTGCACGTGGAGGTGGGGTAATGCAATTATTACCAGCGTTTCTCAGTGATTTTAGTTTCATCCGAATGCGCCATGTCAGTCATTTGTACTGACTGAGCGCTCCTGCGTCAGTAAAGATTCCGGAGCCTTTTAGCTTCTTTTAAATTATTACTCCCATGCGAATCGACATGTGTGTAAATATTTCGGGTTTTTCATGGTTTATTATGAAGTATTTAGGCGCTCGAGGAGAGATGTAGTTTTGCTGTGCATGGCACAAGACATTTAGGTCTGGGGCAGACCACAGGTTTTGTACACCACTCAAATCCAGAAGATGAGACAAAGGCCTCCACAGGGGTCAGTGTACAAGTTATGAACACGTAGGCTGCTAATTTTCAAACAAAAGTTTCATTATTCATGTAAGTGGGTTATAAGACGGCAATGTGTAAACTGAGAAGCCACTCCCATCTCAGTCACTTATGCCGAGATTCCTTATCCTGTGTGAACCGGTCATCAAGTTTACACACGTCCTGTTGTAAAATTACATTACCCCACCTCCCCATGCAAATCCCATCCGAATAGGGCTTCAGGGTCTTCTCACAGGGGAAAGATGGACAGAAACACCTGTGGACACTTTCAGGCCTGAAGAAAAAGTGGAGCTTGATGTTCTCCTCTCTCTAAAGGACGACAGCTTTAAGCTCTGTTTATCAGATGGTGATGTTGGTTTTAGTGGTCTACCAGGTCTTTTGGTGGAATTCCAGTTTAGGGGCAAACGAGCTTTGACTTTTACCCAGCACTGTTTGTTTTAGTCTAGAAACTTCTCAAAAGTAATGTAAAAGAGAGCTTCAGACATCAGGCAGTGCACATATAACCATTCCACGTAATAACGTTCTGTGAGGGGGCTTTTAGGGGCATTAAACTCTTCAGATAAATAACACTGTTTTTGTACTTATGCGCTTTCATGGCATCCACAAAAGTAAATGATTCTGGTCTGCAAGCAGCTGGAGGCCACAGTATGTCATAAGCAATAAGCAATAACGTTAAAAATGATGTTTTCCCCTTAAGTACCTTTACCTTTATAACTGAATGATGTTTCAGACTGACGTGCACTCTTCAGATTGGCTTATTCCCTTTTACTGTCTGTGTATGAAGTGTTCCTGTATTAGTAGTGAACTCCTGAACCTTTAGAGAGGTACGTCTTCAGTGTCATGGCCCCCAAACTCTGGAACTCTCTTCCTCAATCTCTCCATGACTGTTCTTCTTTCCCTACTTCAAATCTGATTTAAGACGTTCCTCTTCCTCCTTCACTGCTTATTCTGGTTTTTATGCAAGTGACCTTGGGATGGTGAAAGGTGATACATAAATGCCACTCATTGTTAGTGAGCTAAAGAAGACTGGACTGTAATGTTAGCTGAGATCTGTTTATCCAAAAGACTGACTGTGACTGTATCTACCGTGGCTTTCTATGGTCTCAGTGTTGCTTAAAAAAAAAGATAAATGGCTGACGGCACTCTGCGATGCCCTTAGGAATTCCGGTCTTGCTCACAGTCACCAAGTGCCAGTATCTTATTGGTCCCGACCTGAGAATTAAAAGTGTGTTTAAACTGTTCTTGTTGTACTGGTTGTTATGGATTGAAAGACATTCCCTCCCCTGAGAGCTGCACCAACAACCTTCATCTTTAGTTTGTCACATTTAAACCATCAGTGCGAGACTCGGCTGTAGGTCCTGTTGTGCTGTTTGATTTGAAGGAAAAATTAAGATAAGCCAATTTAACACATAGGAGATCAGCCAAGATAAATCGGTTTTACCCACAGAAATAACTCAAATGACATGAAAATCACTGGAGATCGTGTCCATACCTTCCTCAAACACAACGCTTTCAGATCTTTGGATGTTGCTGGACTGGTGTGAGGGGGCCTTAAGGCTGAGTATTTGAAACACTGTAAGAGACAGGAGCATTCGCGGCGCCATTGACTCTGCATGATATTGAGGCACATGACTGTGCACATCCGAATTTGTTCACCATGTGTGCGGCACTTCATCTAAAATGAATAAATCTGAAGGGAGATTCGTTGAGCAGGATCTCCTGTACAGATGTATTAGAGCTCTATCATATCATTTTACAGAGGAAACTTAATCAACACAACAGCTAACTATAAACGCCTCATAAATATAAACGTTTTCATCTTCCAGGAGTTTTCAGTTTTCGTTTTCAGGTGGGGTTAGGAGGGTGTTGTAGCGGTGTTGGGGCGATGGCGGTAAACCGGCAAATTATGTGGATATGATGTTTTTTAACCACAGCAAGAAAAAATCCATAGCTCTATAGCTCAGAGCTCTAGTCTGATTTTTGGGCACGTTCTGCTGCTGAAGTCGACATTGGTGGTCCCTCTACATCCTCTAACATCCTTCACTTGAGCTAATGAAGTAATGGAACAGCTCAAGATGGCCCTGGTGATTCGGGGGCGACTTATCCAAGTGTTCGAGCTCTTAGCAAAAACAACCTTACCTCAGTTATGAGGCTTCTCAGCTGACAATGCAAAAACACCAGGCATAACAGGTTTGTGCAATAAGGAATAACCCTTGTTATATGGAAGGGAAGAATTTTTGTGTCATCAGAACGTTTTGTATCAGTTGTGACTCCACTGCTGTCGACTAACATTACACGGAAAGCAGTTTGCACCTGAAACAGTTTTCATGTTCCCCTGAACAGCTAGTATTTGAGAGATCAAGTGCTCAGCAGGGAGTACATGTTCTCTGGAGTCGACGGCTGTGGAAAACATCTGCAATAGTGCTACGGAGAACTCCTGGTATTCGTGTGTGTTTACCTTTTTGCCAAGTATTTTCTTGTTTGCAAGCTGCTTCAGCATCTCCAGCTAACATCCATCCATATCTATTATCACTCTAGAGAGCTGACGTCACTCTTATAGCTGTGAAGGAACTCTTCTACATGAAATTTAGATCCTTTGTTCAGCTTCTTGTGTTTTGGTGCTTTCCAACCATTCTAGACACTTCCTTGATATTTCAATCTTGGCAGCTATGACAAAGATAACGTGACATGGTCACCTGTCCAGTATATCTGAGGTCTGTAATCATCTTTCAGGCTTTCTGTCTTTCTGTAGCTTGGCACTTGCAATGTATCCCGTTGGGCTATAAATTAGCACATAAAGAGAGATGGGATGGTCCTATGGTTTAAGCAAAGCTGCATATGAAAACAATTCAAACTCAATTATGATACATTTTGTACAGTGTAAAGTCGTATGAGTTATCACTGAGGAAAATGTGTTAAATCACACATGCCTAAAACACAAAAATAAGCCACTCAACCATTAGTTATAGACTAGCTCCTACGGCAGCTACAGATAAATGGTAAGTAAATGTGTGTTTGTTTTATAAGCATATATTGCAAAAGATGTCATGTAAAAGCATCCTAAATCTAGTCAACAGATCTAATATTTCTCATAATGTGATATTCTAAGAATTTTCTACATTTTTTAAAACTTATTTCAAGTTGTTTTATGCCTTAAATTAGATCAGAATAATTTTATCTAGGGAAACTGCCTTCCTTTAAGAAAACCATCTTCTCGTATTAAGCAATCTCAAACATGCAGAGTAATTTCAAGATAATTTCACTTGCAAAGATCATAATTTTACACAGTAATAGCATAACATTTGTCCTCAATGGACAATTCAAACTCTTTGTTTCAAAACTTTCAATATTCAATCTGCAAATATGGTTTAATTTTCTCTTTGGGAAATTTAAACAGCTTTCATTTTAAATTATGGATAGTAGAAAATGATTAAAATGCCCATTCTTAGCCAGGACCCCAACAGGTTTTAGTGTTTGGGGGACATTTACTTACGCCTACTCTCATACATAGCCCTGGACTTGGAGTACAGGTCATAGGGGTCAGGTTTGCTGAAGTCAAAGCCCTGCAGGGGCTCTGTAGCTGAGGGCCAGTGCAGGTAGGGGGCGCTGTGGGGGAGGGCAGGAGCAGAAAGACTGCTCTGAGGGTCCCAGTGGTCCAAAACCTGTAAATACAGTGTTAGACAGATCAACATGCCACCCAGTCGGACCATACTGGAAAACATGCCTTTGTGTATCTGAAGGAAAAACGTTTGGGGTAAAAACAAATCCACACGGTTTTTCCATTACCGCAAGTGCGGTCGATCTACCAAAACGTTTTGTTTGGTGTCTGAAGTGAAATTGTTTTGCTTTTGCGCTGAAGCTACAAAGCTAACAAGTAATGGAAGCTTATACCTCCCCAACTGGCATGGTGCAAACTGCATGCTTAAATCATCACACACTTGTCTCAAACCGAGGCCAACTGTTAAAGAGGCACTCCAGCCGAAATAGAAATGATACCACTGAGACAGTAAACATGCCTACCTGGCTCCTCTACAGAGTAAGAGCTTCCAGCTTAAAACCTAGAAAAATCTCCTTCTGATGCATCTGGAAGATTGCATGAGTTGGAGCGTGGGCTGTTCGGTGAATTATTTTTATTTTTTATTGTTCATATTTTCCATTAGCTGGTTAATGCAGAAGAAAGCAAGATAGCTAGAGGCGGAATATCATGTCTAAATGTAGTAGCTTCCTCTTCAGTGGTACATCAGCCCACTCCTTTATTAGTGTTTGATTCCCAGTAGTTGTATGATGTCTTTTCCCGGATACTGAGAATTGTAGTTTTAGACCATTAATGGACAAAAACAAAGCATGGAAAATCATGGATTTTCTCAAACCAATGATGCTAAGGGTTGCAATGCAAACTACCGTTCTACATCTAGTCAATATATTTAAAATGTCTAAAATTTTACAAGATTATTTGACATATTTCTGTTTATTTTACACTTGTTTTAGGTGAGATCAGACTTATTTTATCTGGTGAAATCGTCATCCTTCGAGCAATATTTCCTAAAGGGTAAAAAGAGAAATCTTTTTAGACATATAAACTAGATTCATTTTTGACATTGGAACAGCATAAAATGTTTCCTTAATGGGATATTCAAAAATGCTGCCCTACAGAACATAACTACTTAACATAACAGGTAAACAGAGCAATCTGTCTTTAAGGCCTTTAGATTTCTGTGAAACAAACAAAAATACAGTAGCTGAGAAGCGCAAAACAAATTAATAAATTTCAGAAAACAAAATTACAAAAACAGAAACAAATTTACAAACGAAAAAAAAGTACATTTGAGAAAACCAAATTACAAAAGTAAAAACAAATTTACAAGACGTACAACGCTTTTACCAGCACCAAAACACTTTTACAAACTATGAATTCTGACAGAATGGGGAGATCTAACACACAGGAAGTTTGGATGGTCACGATGCTAAAGCATGATTTGCCCTTTTGTTTTTCTTGTGGAAGGTCTTTAGAGTTTTTAAAAGAGCAGATGGATGAAAGAGATGAACAGGTGACGTCTAAACCACTTGGGCTATAAAAAGTGGAAATTACAGAAAGTACAGCCCACTTACCTTCATTAACATTTCCAGCTCTAAGTGGTTTAGATGTCGCCTGTTCGTCTCTTTCTTCCACTCACTCTACCACCGCCAAACAGTTTGACTGACAAGGGTCTTCAACAAGCACTTCCTGTGTGTTAGACCCGCCCTTTACGTCAGAATCCTCAGTTTGTAAAAGTGTTTCGGTACTGGTAAAAGTGTTTCACGTCTTGTAAATGTGTTTTTATTTTTGTAATTTTGTTTTCTGAAATGTTAATTTGTTTTTCACTTCTCAGCCACCAACACTCAAAACCCACATGTCTACGGTAGGCTAATCGGTGCTTTCCAATCAGCTAGAAAGAGTCACTGTAGAAAAGCTAGAAGGTAAAATGTATGTCAGTGTCTGAAACAAGTGTCAAATAAAACCGGGAATGTGTTTAACAAGCTTCTGCTTTTAATGTAGAATGAGCAAAAATGTTTATGTGCTGTTAGCTTAGCATTAACATGCTACATAGTTTGGTCATTTATAGCCCAAACGGAATGCCTAGGTCTAACAGTCATGGTTCACCACTGCAACTGAACATAAATAAATAAATAAATAAATAAATAAATAAATAAATGCCTGCTAGTTTTAGGCCAAATGCATCTTTAAATAATCTCTAATAATCTCTAATTATTAGAGATTATTCTCTAATAATAATAATATTATATAAATGTTGTGTATATATATTATATGTTATATAGTATATTATCTATATTATCTATAAACATGGATTACAGTTCAAAGTAGACAGACGACAGTGTTATGTCATACAGTGTTAGTTTGATGCAAGTGTGTGTGATGTTGCTAATTGGAGGGGTATAAGCTTCCCCTACTTACCACATTAGCTATGTAACTCCAGTTCATGACTAACAAACCAAACCAGTCTTGGCTAATCGACTACAATTTGGGATAAGGGAAGAAACTGTGGATGCTTGATTTCTGGCCAGACTACTCCATAATGTTCTGAAATCACTTTCTCAGTAATTAGCTTTTGCTTTAAGTGTACACAGCACAGTGATTTCGCCGTGCCGTTAGCAATTCCGAATGTAGAAGGCCTCTTGCTGTGAGCTCACGAAGGAGGAGGTCAGCGGTAATTTCCTAAATTGGTTTGAACACTTGAGTAAACAATGCTTGCACTTTGTTTGCGCTATTTCACATAAACTGCTTCTGATAGACCTCCCCCTCCAAACAAATAAATAAATAAATAAACAAACAAACAAACAAACAAACATCTAAAGGGTGATTTGGGAAATGATGTAGAGAGAACAGTGCACACACAGAATTGCAAGCAGGTGCCGAGGCTGCGAAAGTTGGTCTTCCACCGACTTTGCCTAATAACATTGGGAGCGCGGCGGAAGCCGAAGCAGCAGAGGGATAATTAAAGGAGGCAGGAGGGAAGAAAGAACGGAGCGGAGATGAAAAAGATGCCAGGTCTTATCAGAGCGGGTCACTGTTAGCGTGTTAATCTGACAGGGTGGCAGTGCGCGATGCAAAACGGCTCAGGAAAGGAGCAGATTAAAAAATGTCAGTGTGTCTTCGTCACTGCCAGGCGACCACCAAACATCACAGAGATCCACACACACACATTCGGCCAGCTGCTACTAACCAGACAGCTTTTGAAGCGAATGTGATAACACAGAGTCTTTCCTGTAGCACTGATTCTCAGAGGTGTATAAGCACAAGTGCTGTTTACTCACTGTTATGATGAATTTGTAGCTTCCTGTGAAGGTTTATGTCTAATATCAGGCAGGAATATTTGAACTTCATATACACTCATTGACAAAAAACATAACGCACCCTGATAGCAAAGTCAGATTGCTGCAAAACCCGGCTTGCATTCTGTCTCAAACAGGTATGTAAATGATTACAGGTGTGGTCTGGATGCATGAGGGCACACACACTCACGATGAACAGGCTCCAGACGGTCCAGACAGACCACTAGTAGAGAGGATCGTTTGACCCACCGACAAGCCCAAGCAGCTCCCACGGTTTCCAGACACATATAGCACCTTCATTACACACACCTGTGTGTGCCCGGACCATTTCCAGGTACTTAGCGGAAGCAAATTTGGTGTCACGGTGCCCATTACCTGTCCAGGCATTGACAGCCAGCCACCGTCACCTTCATTTGCAGTAGTGTCGTGAATGAGAAACCTGGACTGCTACGCACTGGAACAGCATTGTCGATATGTGCAGGACATCCTCCGGCCACGTGTGTTGCCGCTCATGGCAGGGCTTTCAACTGGCAGCAGGATAATGCTCACCCTTGCGTGGCAAGGGTTTCCCAGGAATATCTCCACCAGATTGCAACTCTTCACTGGCCTGCCCAGTCGCCAGATTTCACCAATCGAGCATTTATGGGACCAGCTGGGATACCAGCTTCAGCAACCTGTGAGTGTGTAGGATCTACAGGCCCAGCTGCAACATCTATGGGCAAAAATATACCTCCATTCTCAATGTCACATCTGTCTGTCTGTCTATCTGTCTGCCTGTCCCTGTTCTTGTCTCACAACGCCCCCTCTGGTTACTTCGTGTCATAGCACAGCTCTTCCTGCTCCACCCTGGCTCCACCCACTCCCACACCTGAGACCAATCTGTAACCCATTAGGACTTGTATTAAGACTCCTCGGTTTGCCCTGTCTGTTTGTGAAGTCTCTGTTGTCCCTTTGTTAGTTCTGATCTGTTTTCCCTGCGTAAATCTTAGCCTTGTTTTCTTTCAGTTCTTGCTTTCTTTGTTTTTGTAGCGTTTGTGTTAGTCTTTCTATTTATGGACATGTCTTTAGTAATACCCACCTGTGTTTTGACCCCTGTTACCCGGACTAACTCAAATAAATCCACTATGCATTTGCAACACGCCGCAACCACTCCGTTACACTCAACCATATCTCTTGTATCCAGGCTAGAGACGGCCCAACAAGGTTCAATTGTCCATTTTTTCCCAATAAGCGTCTCCTTTCACTCTAATATTGTAATCACTTACATATTTCATCATTACATTCACACATATAAAGCTTCATTCAATTCCAACAACTCCTTGGTGCGCTGTTTTTTTGTCAGTGAGTATATACAGTATATGAATGTCCATATTTTGAAGCAATGAAGAACATTGTTACAGCCAGTTGTATTTGTGTTTAGTAGGGCTGTCAATATTTGATATTCATGGAGGACTCTGTATACTCATTTGTTGTAGTTGCTTCATTCTTATGACAAGTCTGGGACCCATGTGCTCGTAACTAGGCTGCTGATTTAAAAGCTGATTTAAAATTATTTAGGAATGATAGTTCATGATGAAGGAAAAAAAATCTCCACCACTTATAAGGACCTTTATGTCATTTTGCACACCTGCATGAACCGACATTCACAAGTACTGGAACTACCTGGAGTGAAGTAGACATATATAGAACTAATACACTGTATGGTGCTCTTGTGGTGGTCATATATACACTATAACTGCTTTATACATTTGTTATACAATGCTTATACATGTGTTATAAAGACTCTATGCAGTTAGTCTTTAAATAAAATGCTTCTTCATCTTATTCTTCTCGTTCTTGTTATTATTATAGTCAGCATTTACTGTTATACACTATACATGCATTAATGTATGTTGGCAGTAAAAAGTCTGAGCACATTTCTTGAAAACCAGTAATTCATAATGTTCTACGTTTACATAACATACACTACTGCTCAATAGTTTTAGATCACTGATTTTATTCATCTAAAACAAATTTTGAATTTTGGAGATATGTGTATAAATTATTCTGTGGTGAAGTTTTGAACAAATTTTGGGGAACCTGTAAAAATGAAGACGTTTTCATGATAAATGGAGCTGTGAGTGATTTCAGGATAATTGGGAAATCTGTACAGCACTGAGAAGAAACTGCACCCGCATTCCCTCACACCTGAAAACTCAGTATCACTCAATATCACTAATTCATCATCTTTTCATGACATGAAATTCCAATAAACAGAAAATTACAGCTCATTATTAAATAACGCCTCCATGTTTTTTTTTACCATATACTGAGTTGTTGCCAAAATACTGTAAACTGCAAAAAAGTTTAATTTAAATAAATAAAAATAATAAAGATTGACAAATAAAATTTTGGTGTTTCGCTTATAACATCCCGGACAAGTGACCCCAAAGTTTTGAGTGGTAGTGTACAAAACACACAAATACAAATGAAACATTTCATATTCTAAACTATTCTATTCCTCTAATTTGTCTCGCAAATGTGAGGCATTTAACATGTTAACAGGTTTTGGCAGTAAAGGCACTAAATATTATGATCAAGTCATTTATATGGCTTAAATCATACATAATCATATTAAATATAGCTTCAAGCATGTGTGCTCAAACCTTTCACCCACATACATAAAATATGTGTGATTATGCTGTACATACACATAGTACTGTTTCCTTGCATGGCTTAATTCCAGCCCGGCACAGTCAGTTTTTAATCCATAGCTAACAGCTACTCATTCCAAGTATTATTCTGCTATAATGTGACTGTGAGACTCCCCTACGTAATTTTCATTGGTGCAGGGAAAAGGGCTGTTTTCATATCCATCTGTGAATCATCCTCCATATACTAGGCTGAATATTAAAGCTTGATATGAGTCTCTGGGCCTTTACTTCACTCCCTTTAACAACTTTTGTGCCCTTTCTTTGATTAATAAAGTAAAAGAAGATGAGAAAAAAAATGTTTCTGCTGTTGCTCTGGGCTGGGGGAAATTCTCTTGTGGCAAATGATCTCCAATTACACCTTACCCAAGAGCTGATAGCAATTAAAAGGGGAAGGATGGAGGAACAAGGATGGAGGAACAAGGATGGAGGGAAATTACACAGAAACTGTACTAAAGTGAAAGCGTGGGTGCCGTGTATCTGCATCAGGCATGACCTGATCATGATGATTATTTAACCTTTTCACTTTATGATATGATATGCTCTAAATGTCACTTTTAAAAGCACTGTGTTGTAGCAATGCAGTACCGTGCAATATTCAGAGACCGTATGTAGCAGAAAATCACACAGAAGCATCAACAACTAAATACAGCTCTGGAAATAAATAAGAGAGCACTCCGGTTTCTTCTTAAATCAGCATCTCCACATGTACAGCAGGTTCTTAGTGAGGAGCAGAAGGTTGGGTTCTAGCTTTAGTGGCAGATACAGTGAGCGTCTGGTTCATAAGAACAAGGTCAAGCAGCAAACACACAGGACAACACAGCTACAGACTGGCAGAGGGCCAAAACCGCTCTCTACTGACCGTGATGAGCGCCACCTCATTCCAAATGTCACTTAACCAGCGTAAGATGACCTCAAGTGACCTACAGAAAGACTGGTGAGCGGTGGCTAGGGTGAAATGCACAGCGAGCATGGTTCAAAAAACAGGCTTCTGGAGGGTCATTAGTGATTCATTTCTAAATAAACAGATCTAAATACAATATTTGATCTGGAATTTGGGAGACGTGTTTCTAGTAGTGTATAGAATCAAACAGAACTGCTCATTTTGGTGCAACACAAACCCAGAAACTGTACAACTGGAGAAACTGATCATTTTGAGGTGGTCTCTTCAATTTTTCCAGAGCTGTATAATGGTACATTTTTCAGTATTTAGTGTGCCCACTCTTTGCCTTTATTTCAGATTCCATTCTTTTCAGGACACTCACTTTCAGTTTTCCAAAGAAATCTGCAGGGATATTTTTCCGCATCTCCAAACTTCAGTCTTAGAAGTTGGTCGCACTTTCTGCTTCTCACAATCTATGTAACCCCAGCTACAGTTATCTTGACAGCTACACATCCTTTCAGGCCCATAATGTTGAGCTGTCTTCTCACAGCGGAAAGATGGACAGAAACACCTGTGGATGTTTTCAGGACTGAATCAAGATTGGGGTTTGCTCTTCTCCTCTCTCTCAAAGATGAAAGCTTTCAGTACTGTGTAACAGACGAGGACAGTTTTGGTGGTCAGCCAGCTCTTGCACAGTTCGGTTGTGAGGAGTCTCATTTTATTTGTAGCTTTTAATCATTCTTCGAATTGTAGTTTTAGAATCTCCTGCTTTTCTCTTATTTTGCTTTGACTTTCTTTTTGCCTGTGAATTATCTCATAACTAACGTCCTCATAAATATCTCCTGAAAAATTGAACTTGCCCTTGAAGGCTGTTTGACTGGGGCTTAAATAAAAAGTGTAGTCTCTGACTTTTGCACAGACTGTGAGGACTTTTAATAAACTTTCCCTTTTTGATCTTCATGTTTTTTTGCAGACCCTTACAGGACCACCACAGATCAGGTAGTATGTGGGTGGTGGCACACTGACATGGTGGTGGTGTATTAGTGTGTGTTGTGCTGGTGTGAATGAATCAGAGACAGCAGTGATGCTGGAGTGTTTAAACACCTCAGTGTCCCTGCTGGACTGAGAATAGTCCACCAACCAAAACTATCCAGCCAACAGCATCCTGTGGTCAGCATCCTGTGACCACTGATGAAGGACTAGAGGATGACTGACACAAACTCTGCAGCAGCAGATGAGCCATCACCTCTATCTACCACAACCACCACATCAGTGTCACTGAAGTGCTGAGAATGATCCACCACCCACATAATACCTGCTCTGTTGTGGTCCTGTGGGGGTCCTGACCATTCAAGAACAGGTTGAAAGGGTGCTAATAAAGTATACACAGAATCAGATGGACTGCAGTCTGTGATTGTAGTACATGGTGCAGCCAGAATGTAACTGATGCACCATTTAATGTGGAACGGCAAATTCAAACAAGAAGCTGGCAAACACAAAACCAACTTCAGCATCATATAACCACTGTGGTAAGTGTGTGTTTGTGACTAATGCAAGAAGGAATTTGTCCAGTTACACATTTAGCATTTACCAAAGTAAAGCACTGTGGCTGGGTGGCTATTATAGACCTCAAATCTTGTTTCTCTCCTTTCTTGGCATGCGGTGAAAACATTTCACATTATCACCAGACAATGACATACCGCATAAGCCAACCTGTGCATAAACACTGTGAGATGATAGCAATTAGGCTGTCAGGAAGGCTTTCGCCAAACTTGAGTTTAGCACCAACTTATAATGCCATGAGGCACCATCAGTTTTCGGCAAACTCTCAACGACAAATCACAGAGACACACCTTATAGTCTCGCACGTTGTGAAGTTTAAGCTGAATATCTGTGTATGCAAGAGTTTCACTGATAAGATTCATATAATCATGATGACATAGCTAAATCAGATATATGACTTATTATAAACATTTTATGTGGATATTGTACATTATTTTGGGGGTGCTGTTATCTACAGTGATGATTTCATCTACTACTCTTCATATGAGCGAGCTGTAAGCAACTGAAATGCCCAGCATTGGCAACTGCTGATATATCATGCGCTCCTTACTCATTAGCTCATCGACTGTGTACTGTTGAGCGGCCAGGATGAAAGAGTATCTCGGGAAATGTCTTAAGACAAGCATACAAGAAGTTTTGGGAGTGTAATGAGAGCATCTGGAATGTTTTGGGCCTAGATGGGACAATTTTTTGGGGTTAGCAGAATAAACCTGGACCGGAGCGGTATGAATCACAAGTCTATGCATAAGAAAAGTGCTGATACACTTAGAAAATTATACAGCATGTTTGTTAGCTTAGAAAGGTTACTGAATGGGTTAGTGAGTGTTCATAGATATAGCACTACCAGGGAAACCAGGTCTAATTCAGTGGCCAATGAACATAAGAGCACTATAAGTCTGATTCAATAAATAAAAGATTTTCACTTTGTAATCAGCTTGTTTTGTGTAGTAGTGCTATATCTGTCATGAACAGCAATCAATATCTTTACTGGAAAAAGAAAAACAGGTACTTCAGAAAAAGGCACTGCAGCCACGGTGTAATTACTTAAGTAATCACTTAAAACAGGCATTGATTAGACGCCGCATCCATGGTTAGTAATGTAATAAGCTTGAATTCACAAAAAGTTACAAAAGTGGTTAATTACCAACGCAAAGATGTTAGCAAATCAGAAGCACTTATGGTTGGGTTATGATTCATTTTACCTGCTTGGGACTCTTCCAAGGTGAAAAGTGACCTGCAATGGTAAGAGAACAAAAGTGTTTAGCCTAAACACGACAGGGTTAAAAAACTTTGATGGTGCCCACTACACTATATTGGACAAACAGTGCGATGCCAAAATTGTTTCAAGCAAATAAAACACAGGAATTTATAGAGAATTCTGGAACGGGTCAAATATAGAGAAAAGAAAAAAGTACATCTCTATCAAACACCACCATTATGTTTTCACCAAAGTATACAAACACCGTATACAAACACCCGTATACAAACACCCACATATAGAGTGAGGTTCAAAAGTCTGAGACCACATTGAAAATCTAGGGCTTTAAAAATTTCGTCAAACACCATCATTCTCCATCAAACACCACCCTGTTCTTACCAAACACATTCTCCAATAAACACCAGGATTCTCCATCAAACACCACCCTGTTCTTACCAAACACATTCTCCAATAAACACCAGCATTCTCCATCAAACACTACCCTGTTCTTACCAAACACATTCTCCAATAAACACCAGGATTCTCCATCAAACACCACCCTGTTCTTACCAAACACATTCTCCAATAAACACCAGCATTCTCCATCAAACACCACCCTGTTCTTACCAAACACATTCTCCAATAAACACCAGCATTCTCCATCAAACACCACCCTGTTCTTACCAAACACATTCTCCAATAAACACCAGCATTCTCCATCAAACACCACCCTGTTCTTACCAAACACATTCTCCAATAAACACCAGCATTCTCCATCAAACACCACCCTGTTCTTACCAAACACATTCTCCAATAAACACCAGCATTCTCCATCAAACACCACCCTGTTCTTACCAAACACATTCTCCAATAAACACCAGCATTCTCCATCAAACACCACCCTGTTCTTACCAAACACATTCTCCAATAAACACCATCATTCTCCATCAAACACCACCCTGTTCTTACCAAACACATTCTCCAATAAACACCATCATTCTCCATCAAACACCACCCTGTTCTTACCAAACACATTCTCCAATAAACACCATCATTCTCCATCAAACACCACCCTGTTCTTACCAAACACATTCTCCAATAAACACCATCATTCTCCATCAAACACCACCCTGTTCTTACCAAACACATTCTCCAATAAACACCATCATTCTCCATCAAACACCACCCTGTTCTTACCAAACACATTCTCCAATAAACACCATCATTCTCCATCAAACACCACCCTGTTCTTACCAAACACATTCTCCAATAAACACCATCATTCTCCATCAAACACCACCCTGTTCTTACCAAACACATTCTCCAATAAACACCATCATTCTCCATCAAACACCACCCTGTTCTTACCAAACACATTCTCCAATAAACACCATCATTCTCCATCAAACACCACCCTGTTCTTACCAAACACATTCTCCAATAAACACCATCATTCTCCATCAAACACCACCCTGTTCTTACCAAACACATTCTCCAATAAACACCATCATTCTCCATCAAACACCACCCTGTTCTTACCAAACACATTCTCCAATAAACACCATCATTCTCCATCAAACACCACCCTGTTCTTACCAAACACATTCTCCAATAAACACCATCATTCTCCATCAAACACCACCCTGTTCTTACCAAACACATTCTCCAATAAACACCATCATTCTCCATCAAACACCACCCTGTTCTTACCAAACACATTCTCCAATAAACACCATCATTCTCCATCAAACACCACCCTGTTCTTACCAAACACATTCTCCAATAAACACCATCATTCTCCATCAAACACCACCCTGTTCTTACCAAACACATTCTCCAATAAACACCATCATTCTCCATCAAACACCACCCTGTTCTTACCAAACACATTCTCCAATAAACACCATCATTCTCCATCAAACACCACCCTGTTCTTACCAAACACATTCTCCAATAAACACCATCATTCTCCATCAAACACCACCCTGTTCTTACCAAACACATTCTCCAATAAACACCATCATTCTCCATCAAACACCACCCTGTTCTTACCAAACACATTCTCCAATAAACACCATCATTCTCCATCAAACACCACCCTGTTCTTACCAAACACATTCTCCAATAAACACCATCATTCTCCATCAAACACCACCCTGTTCTTACCAAACACATTCTCCAATAAACACCATCATTCTCCATCAAACACCACCCTGTTCTTACCAAACACATTCTCCAATAAACACCATCATTCTCCATCAAACACCACCCTGTTCTTACCAAACACATTCTCCAATAAACACCATCATTCTCCATCAAACACCACCCTGTTCTTACCAAACACATTCTCCAATAAACACCATCATTCTCCATCAAACACCACCCTGTTCTTACCAAACACATTCTCCAATAAACACCATCATTCTCCATCAAACACCACCCTGTTCTTACCAAACACATTCTCCAATAAACACCATCATTCTCCATCAAACACCACCCTGTTCTTACCAAACACATTCTCCAATAAACACCATCATTCTCCATCAAACACCACCCTGTTCTTACCAAACACATTCTCCAATAAACACCATCATTCTCCATCAAACACCACCCTGTTCTTACCAAACACATTCTCCAATAAACACCATCATTCTCCATCAAACACCACCCTGTTCTTACCAAACACATTCTCCAATAAACACCATCATTCTCCATCAAACACCACCCTGTTCTTACCAAACACATTCTCCAATAAACACCATCATTCTCCATCAAACACCACCCTGTTCTTACCAAACACATTCTCCAATAAACACCATCATTCTCCATCAAACACCACCCTGTTCTTACCAAACACATTCTCCAATAAACACCATCATTCTCCATCAAACACCACCCTGTTCTTACCAAACACATTCTCCAATAAACACCATCATTCTCCATCAAACACCACCCTGTTCTTACCAAACACATTCTCCAATAAACACCATCATTCTCCATCAAACACCACCCTGTTCTTACCAAACACATTCTCCAATAAACACCATCATTCTCCATCAAACACCACCCTGTTCTTACCAAACACATTCTCCAATAAACACCATCATTCTCCATCAAACACCACCCTGTTCTTACCAAACACATTCTCAAATAAACAGCAACATTCTCCATCAAACACCACCCTGTTCCTTACCAAACACATTCTCCAATAAATACCATCATTCTCCATCAAACACCACCCTGTTCTTACCAAACACATTCTCCAATAAACACCAACATTCTCCATCAAACATCACCCTGTTCTTCCCAAACACATTCTCCAATAAACACCATCATTCTCCATCAAACACCACCCTGTTCTTACTAAACACATTCTCCAATAAACACTATCATTCTCCATCAAACACCACCCTGTTCTTACCAAACACATTCTCCAATAAACACCAACGTTCTCCATCAAACACACCCTGTTCTTACCAAACACATTCTCCAATAAACACCAGCATTCTCCATCAAACACTACCCTGTTCTTACCAAACACATTCTCCAATAAACACCAGGATTCTCCATCAAACACCACCCTGTTCTTACCAAACACATTCTCCAATAAACACCATCATTCTCCATCAAACACCACCCTGTTCTTACCAAACACATTCTCCAATAAACACCAGCATTCTCCATCAAACACCACCCTGTTCTTACCAAACACATTCTCCAATAAACACCAACATTCTCCATTCTCCAAAAAAGTACATCTCTATCAAACACCACCATTATGTTTTCACCAAAGCTCATCATTCTCCACCAAACCCCATCATTCTCCACCAAACGCCATCATTTTCCATCAAACAATATCATTCACCATCAAACACCATTTCCTTTTTAGCAAACACTATAATTTGTTACCAAACACCATCATTCTTTACCAAACACCAATATTTTCCATAAGCACCAACACCATTCATGAACATCATCAGTGTCCACCAAACACCATCATTCCCCTCCAAACACAACAGTTTTCCATCAAACATTATTCAACATCAAACACCACCATTTTCCTTTGAGCAAACACCACCGTTCTTTACGAAACACCAGCGTTTACTGAAAACATTACCACTCATGAACGTTATCAGGGTCCACCAAACACCATCACTCCCCTCCAATAAACCATTTCCATCAAACATCAAACATCACTGTTCTCCAACAAATGCTATCCTTCTCCAACATACAGCAATACCCTCTACCATCATTCTCCATCAAACCCCATCATTCTCCACCAAATGCTATCATTTTCCATCAAACAATATCATTCACCATCAAACACCACCATTTCCTTTTTAGCAAACACTATAATTTGTTACCAAACACCATCATTCTTTACCAAACACCAACGTTTTCCAAAAGCAACAACACTCCTGAAAGTTATCAGTGTCCACCAAACACCATTATTTCCATCATTAACATCAAACATTTTCCTTTTAGCAAACACCACCATTCTTTACCAAACACCACCATTCTTTACCAAACACCAACATTCTTTACCAAACACCAACATTCTTTACCAAACACCACCATTCTTTACCAAACACCACCATTCTTTACAAAACACCAGTGTTTACTGAAAACATTACCACTCATGAACATTATCAGTGTCCACCAAACACCATCACTCCCCTCCAAACAACCATTTCTATCAAACATCAAACATCACTGTTCTCCAACACATGCTATCCTTCTCCAACATACAGCAATACCCTCTACCATCATTCTCCAATAAACACCATCATTATTAAGACATATTATCATTCTAATTTTGGATTTCAGCTTTATCATTTTCATATCTCCATTCTCCAACAGACACCATTATTCTGATTTTGCCAGTCAGTCTGACTAAGACTGCTAGTTTTACTAAGCTATGATCAAGTAAACAGCACAGTTTGATTGTCATGATCAGGCCAAGGTCTATTTTTAAGCTTAAGCTTAACCCGATTAAAACATGCAGTCCAGGCCAGTATTTGTCCTGCTGTTTGAGAGAGATCTGACCATGTCAGTGCTTAGACTGCTCCACTGACTTGCACATGGAGTGACATTTCATTGGTTTTCAGTAGTAACCCGTGTGCCATGACAGCTCTTTGACACCAAAACAAGTCAAAAGGGGCTGCAGTTCTGCTGAGAGAGACAGAGACGTGCCTCATTGTAAACGGTTTGTGAGAAATAGGTACCATTAGATAAACTCTTGTCATGAAGAGACTGTCACCTTACAAGGTCAGATTATGCTGGCATGCATGTACACGGAACTATAGATGGGTTAGTCTTCAGACAGCTGTTGTAAAGATCTAAGGGTTAGGATGAACTGCTGTGATGTTGTTAGCCCCTGCTAGTCTTCACCCCTCCAGCTTGGTAGCATTAGGTAATAGGAGGAAGCCTAACTTGTGGGTCACATTAGACACTAGAATATTTGGGGAATAACTGTCTTATAAGTACTTATATTAAGATTATTTAACTCATCTAAATAATAAGATGGACTTGAAGTTGCATTGGCAATATTTCTTGCCTTGAGGGCACTTTCCCATGCCTCTGTAGATGTATACAAGCTGAAGGTAACACAGTGAAAGGACATTAAAATCCAATAAACAGAGTGGCTCGTAAAACTGCTACGAGCACATAATCACATTGCTCATTCAGAAAGAAGCTTTACTGCAGCAGCCAAAGAGCGGCTAAGCTGAAGGAGAAGCTTCTGAAGTGTAATCACAAAACACACAGAGACACTAGCGCTGAAGAGCACTCCGCCTGTGCTAAAAGCTAAACAATACCAGCTAACATCAAACGAGGGAATTCATGAATATGTGCCTCCTATCTGTTTCAGAATTTGGCCTTGAAAGTCTCTCTCTCTCACACACATAGCGTCGTGTTTTACTGCGTCTTCCTCTCTGTCTTTCATGTCTTGCCACGGTCGCCCTCCAGGAGTGAGCAAGGCTATGCAAATCAACTAGATGGAATTAGCGAGTTCCTGAGTGAACCGTATACAAACACCCACATATAGAGTGAGGTTCAAAAGTCTGAGACCACATTGAAAATCTAGGGCTTTAAAAATTTCATCAAACACCATCATTCTCCATCAAACACCACCCTGTTCTTACCGAACACATTCTCCAATAAACACCAGGATTCTCCATCAAACACCACCCTGTTCTTACCAAACACATTCTCCAATAAACACCATCATTCTCCATCAAACACCACCCTGTTCTTACCAAACACATTCTCCAATAAACACCAACATTCTCCATCAAACACCACCCTGTCCTTACCAAACACATTCTCCAATAAACACCAGCATTCTCCATCAAATATGATCATTCTCCATCAAACACCATCATTCTCCAACAAACACCAATGTTCTCCACCAAATAACAACATTTTCAAACACATAGCAACATTCTTCACAAAAAAAAAAACATTTTCCAACAAACACCAATATTCTTCACCAGTGTGAATGAAGGGAAACCTTTTCAACTAGACTTTTCAGCAATATCCGAACAAAACCTGAAGCATGAAAGAACAATGAAGAAGAAACATTCAACATTCTGCACTACTCCTGGGTTAATACTTAAGTACATTTTGACATTTTTGAATAGTGTGTCACATGAATACTGATTTTGAAAGCTTGAGAATCAGCTGATACCGGTAGTGAAACCTTTAGTACTGGACGAAACTGAAAAAAAAACTATCATGCTGAACCTATTTGAATACTCTACTATCCCACTGAACGAAATACACAGCTAACAACATCACATCATCCAGTTTGAGTGAGCACTGCTTCAGAATAGACTTATTACAGGCTTTGGATCCGATTAATTCCTTTTTCTCTCTGATATCCCATCCAGCATTTTCTATTGATATTGGCTTGATGCTAATATTGGATATTGGATTGGAGGCATCTCTGTTTTGCACAGAAAATGGATCAACCAACAAAACAAGGAGCCTTAATGAGCGTCAGAAACACGCAAAGAGAAACGCAAAGAAAAGCTCAAGAGCCGCCTGACAGTGAGTCATCACACAGAGGAAAAAAACAACCAACCAATCACGCTTTAACTGCTCAACCGAGCCTCACTGCTGCCTCATACAGCAAAAACAAGCTCGGCTCATCTGTGAGAGACATCAGAGCTTAGGCTGGCTGAGGAAAACTCCGGTGTTTTACAGTCTAACCTCCATCTGCTGAATTTAGTATATGGTCGATTACCACAGAGGATGACTTCAACCCAATTTCCTGCACAAATTAAAAATCCTGATTATTCAAACACACTTATTATAGAACATCTGTCCACTGGCTTCTATTATAAATGGGTTTCAAAGCAATGCTTTCTTCTATTCTCTCACTAAACAGAAAAAAAGTTATCAGTGTATACTTATATAAAGGGAAATTACAATCATGTTTTCATAATTTTACCATATTTTCTATACTGAGATGTATACAAAGTCATTCAGGGAGGTCTGATGTGGCATTGCTGATTGCAGATGAACTTACAGACTGGTGATGGTGATGGAACCAGGGGTTGTGATGTTTCAGGCCAAAAGCCTTTCAAAATTGTCATAAAATAGAATCCTGACAGTGTGGCCCGGTTAGCACCCTAAAGCTATCGGACTCTCAGTGTCTGTGGGTGAGACTAGACATAACGCAGTGTATTCATAACCATTTCATGTAACTACTTTTCAGTGAGGAGGTTTTTAGAGGCATTAAAGCCTTCCGACGTCTGGTTCCCATCACCACCACTCTAAACTTTCTGGTGTGGTAAGTTCCTCTAGAACAAAATATTTCAGATCAAACCACTCGGGCACTGACCACTTGACCTTGGTTACATCTCAGCCATGCAATAATGCGGTTTTAAACATCTGTGGAATTCTTCTTTCAGGAGCTTCTATAGTCAAAGTACAACATGCTGACACATATGCCTAGAATTCCAGTACATTAATTTACTGTTTATTTTTAAATGTTAACTAAGAAATCCCTTCAGTGGACCACTTATTAAAATTTCACACAATATAAAGAGCTGGCATTTTTATATTATGAGATAAATGGAGATACAAGCTTCTGTCCTGAGAGCAACATAGTTTTTCATTTGATTTACATTTACACTGATTTACTCACACACTCGCACACATCAACAACTTTTCATCAAATTCAAATCATAATGAAATATCTCCTCTTTTTCTTACATATGCTATTGTGGTCTGGATTGAACGTTTTGAATCTGCTCTTTCTGCACTACTACAGATTCAGAAATAACTCTTTAATAACAAGTGTTAATCCTGATATTCAGAGGGGGAAGCGTGGTGGGTGACACGCGTGGTGGGTGACACTGAAGTTCAGTTCAGTTGTTGAATCTGTGGTGTGCGGTTTGACAGACAGAGTCTTCATTTCAGTGTGCAGACTGACTACAGACCAAAACTCTATTTCTTTCTCGCTCTCTCTCTTCTCACTCCTCTCTCTGTCTTACTCTTACTTTCTCTGTCTTGCTCTCCTCTCTCCCAGTCTCTCTCTACTTCTATTTTATTTCTTTGTCTCTCCATTCCTCCTGTCTCTCTCTCACTGTCACTATCTCTCTCCCTCTTTCTCTTTTTCTGTCTCTTCTTCTTCACTCTACCTCTTTCTTTAACTTGCCTGTCTATTTTTACCCTCTCTTCTCTCTTTCTGTCTCCTTCTATTCACCCCCTTCCTTTCTCTCTCATTTTGTTTTCTCTCTCTTTCTATTGTCTCTATATTGCTCTCCATATATCGTTCTATATCTCTCACTTTATCTATGTCTCTATCTCTTTGTGTCTCTCTCTCAGTATCTCTCTGTAAATTGAATTGCATTGAATTGAACTGAATTGAGCCTTATTTGCATGACCATATTACATGACATGGCATGCTGCCAAAGTATATAAAAACTCTATGTGTCTCTTTCTCTCTTTCTCTCTCTCGCTCTTTCTTGTATCATCTGTGGCACTCAGCAAGAGGTAATTGAAACACACTGTGTGTAATCAGGACATCTGATGTCCATTTAACGCCAAATCAACACCTCAGTGCCCGGAGCCCGCTATTACAGTCAGCGCCAGTTTCATTAGCTGATGGAGATTTAAACCACACTGCATTCTGACCGGCTAACAGGAACCACAAAAACAACATTCAACACAATAACCCAATCAAGACACGAAACTGACATGTGTTAGGTCCTGAACAACACCAAAAAAATAAACAATATTGCCACACATCCTATCATTTTCATTTTCCTTTTACTGAAGTCCAGCTGTGTCATTCACACAGCAAAATCAGTCAGGATCCATTTAACATTTCCTCTGTATATCTTAGAATTAAACAGGCTGCTTTTGTTACTGTACCTTCAAGATTGCTGTATGTATATGTGCTCTGTTCTGGCTGCTTTGCATTGTGCAGTCTAGAAACACTGGCGTCATGCCTACTAAGTGGCAGAAAGACTAACTGAGTGGCGGTGTTATCATTCAGTGTGAATGTTGCAAAAACACAAAAACAGAAAATGGGATTTAACTGTTGTAATGGACTGTATAAACAGATTCAGCAAGAATTCACAGCTCTCTTTTTAGAGTCTGCACAAGACTCTACATACACAAGGCTGCAGTCAGCTTCCTATTCCCCAGCTTCTGTTTGGAATTTTCCCATTCCACCTGAAACGGAGCAGCGGTAACATGAAGTACCAGAATGTAACGGCTGCAACATTTAATGCAGAACAGGAAAATCTGAACAAGAAGCTGATCAACAGGAAGTTAATTTTAGCTTCATAGGGACTGCTGTGGAAACAACTGGAATCCAGGCACTGAAATGTGAATTTGGCGTTATCATTTTGTGTCAGGTTCGACCATAAGTTACACTATTGACTTCTCATCAATTAATATTTAAAATCTTTCTTTTCGTTTATATTCTCTGTAACTTTAAAGTCTTCTGTCAGCATTTATTAAGAAACATTCACGGCAATGAGCCTTGTGATTTAGAAACAATGGACAGGGGTAGCTTACCAACACAAACCCAGTTTTCCTTATGAGGATAAACTCAACAAAGCACATTTAGACAGTTAGCCACTGAACTTTGTAGATTTGGAAGTTCTGTTTGGGATGGAGAAACATTAATATTTATTTATTTTTATTTAGTTGAGTACAACTGCCTTCAATTTGAGCAGATCTCTTGTTGCCGTCACAGTTTTGCCATTTCCCCTAATTGATGCAGTCTTGCTGCAGAATGTTGGGCCACTCAGTCCGACCTGAGTGGCGTATTCTGGCATCAGTGACATCAGTGTATAACATCACTGTGTGTGGGCTGGGACAACCAGCTGAATACACGATATGGATAAAGCACATTCCACATTACACCTACAGGAGCTATTATGGCATCCCATTCTAATTCCATAAGCATTGATATGGAGTTGGCCCCCCTTGACAGGTATAAAAGCTCCCACTCTACTGCGAAGGCTTTCTACAAGATTTTGTGGGAATTTTTGTCAGTTCATCCAGAAGAGCATTTGTGAGGTCAGACTATGATGTTGGATGAGAGTGCCTGGCTTGCAATCTCCGTTCTAGTTCATCCCAGAGGTGTCGGATAGGGGTTAAGGTCAGGGCTCTGTGCGGGCCAGTCAAGTTCTTCAACGCCCAGTTCAACCACCCACGCCTTTATGGACTGGGGCCTTCCCCAAACTGTTCCCATTAAGTTGGAAGTATACAGTTGTTCAGAATGTCCTGGTACGATGAAACATTAAGACTTCCCTTCACTGGAACTAAGAGACCTAGGCCAACCCCTAAAAACAACCTCTCTTCTCCACCAAACTTTACAGTCGGCACAACACAGTCAGGCAGGTAACATTCTCCTGGCACTCTCCAAACCCAGACTCGTCCATCAGACTGCCAGATTGAGAAACGTGGTTCGTCTCTCCACAGAACATGTTTCTCCTGCCCCAGAGTAGCATTGTGCTTGGTGATATAAGGCTTGCACGCAGCTGCTCAGCCATGGAACCCCATGCCATGAAGCTTCAGACACACAGTTTTTGTCCTGATGTTCATGCCAGAGGAGGTTAGGAACTCTGCAGTTATTGAGTCAGCAGAGTGTTTGGCGACTTTTACACACTATGTGCCTCACAGCACTCAGTGACCCCAACCTGTAACTTTACCAAGTCTGCCACTTTGTAGCTGAGTCGCTGTGGCTCCTACAGGCTTCCACTTCTCAATAATACCACTCACATTTGATCGAGGAATATCTATGAGGGAAGAAAATTCACAAAGTGACTTGTTGCAATGGTGCCATCTAATTACAGTACCGCACTCATTCAGTGAGCCCTTCAGAATGACTGACCCATTCTTTCACAAATGTTTGTTGACTGCATGGCTGGGTACTTGATTTTATACACCTGTGGCAATGGGACTGAATTAAATACCTGAATTCAATGATTAAGAGGTGCACTTTTGTCCATATAGTGTATGCAAACAAGTTAGTTTTCATGACATCAATGAATTCATAATGGGCCGTTTATGTAGCTTAGGTTCCGTATATGGACTTTATGGATTGGCCATTGAACCTGTGAAACCTTCCCAACATTTCAACAAGAACAAGTCATTGGTGGTTGGTGTGGCTCAGCAGTTAACACCACTAACCACCAGAGAACTACCACCCCATGTGGGAGACGGGGGTTCAAATCCCATTCTAGGTAGCAAATGCTGAGCTACACCATGAAGAGGCCTTGGGCAAGACTCCTGTAATACAAATAACCTTGTAAGTCGCTCTGGATAAGAGCGTTGCCTAAATGTAATGTATATGTTTTCCATAATGTGTGTTCCTGGAAAGGTACTGGGGCTACTTTCACGAGCAATTCACTTAAAATTTAAACTAAAACAGTACATTTTAATTCTATCTGGCAAAGATTGAAGCAGTGAAACTTTAACTAGGATCAAAAATGCAATTTACAATTATAAGTATGTTTAACTTTCCACTTAAACATTTCCCTAAAGAGATAAAAGGAAAATTTAAGGAATTACATGATGTATTTTTCACTTGTCTTTATTTTTTCAGTGTTATTTTCCTCACATTCTCTTATTTTAACAAATTGTACGTAAATCAACAAAACTTGTCATTTGAACACTTTTAAATGAGTACATGCAGCTGATCACTTTTTTGGTGTTGTCCTTATCTAACCCTGAGCGGCCGGTGCAGCTGTTGAGATGGAACCTGGCAGCAGCTGACTGGCTTTCTGAAATGTTCAAATGCAGGCTGCAAAAATGCACTGGATCATAATCAGCCCTGGTGTAGTGAATAACTAAATACCCGCACACACACACACACACACGCATATGCAGCGCCTAGCCAACTCATCTAGCAGCGGAACAAGCTGCCAAAATGGCTGCCTGATTCCTCTGGCTGGACGCCCACCTCTGAGGATCAAACTGAGCCAATTAAAAAGCACTTCGGATTAGCAATCTGAGTACAAACTCGACAAAAAGCCCCTAGACAATTTAACTGAAACCGTCCTGTAACTGAAGTGATATTTATGTTGCTGCTCTCCATCTGAACCAAACCCAAGACTGATTAAAACATTTACGCTGTCTACCTGCAGGGCCAACAACACACTGCTAAAGGCTAAAGCTTTAGCCGTTAGCGCTGCCAACACACAAACGTGCCACATTAAAAAGCAAAATGCACCCAACGGACCAGGGCTGTACATGTGAGTTGGTCTTGTTAAACATCATTCTGAGAGAATCCTGATTCATGCTGTACAGCTAAAATACACAGTCTCAGAAGAAGAATTCAGAATTCTGAATTCAGTCTGGCCACTTTATTAGAAACACCTACCTTATAGCTCCACAGAATTACAGTACCTCTGCTGTACAATTTATCAGTCGCCTTCTGCTTCAACAGGATTGCTGCTGACCAGATGTTATTTGAGTGATGGATCACTCTCAGCACAGCAGCAACACTGACATAGTTGTCAAGGTGCTGTATCAGGTCTATCAGACACAGCAATATTACTGGGGTTTTACACATGTCAGTGTCACTGCTAGGTTACTGCTAGAGTGCTCCAGCACCCACAAATACCCAGCCAAGAGCAGCTCTGTGGTCAGAACCTGACCATTAATGAAGGGCTAGAACATAATCATCACAAACTGCATTAACAGATCGGCTAAAGTCTCTCACCACACACCAACACAGTTAATCTGGTACGAATCTGCAGTGTGTGTCATTTTCACAGTCTGACAGTCATAACTGCCAAATGATTTTAATCCGGTATGAATCTGCACTGTATGAAGTTTTTACAATCTGCCAGTAATTATTGTGGGGTGATTTTATTCCAGTATGAATCTGCAGTGTGTGATGTTTATACAGTCTACCAATAGTAACGGTGGAGTCATTGTAATCCAGTATGAATCTGCAGTGTATATAGTTTGTACAATCTGACAGTAATAAGTGAGGAGTGATTTTAATCCAGTATGAATCTGCAGTGTATATAGTTTGTACAGTTTGACAGTAATAAGTGCGGAATGATTTTAATCCAGTGTGAATCTGCATTGTGTGTAGTTTGTACAGTTTGACAGTAATAAGTGTGGAGTGATTGTAATCCAGTGTGAATCTGCAGTGTATATAGTTTGTACAGTTTGACAGTAATAAGTGTGGAGTGATTGTAATCCAGTGTGAATCTGCATTGTGTGTACTTCTTACAGCCTGGTAGTAATAATGATGGAGTGAATAGTCTTCTGTAATAGGCTGAAAACTCCCTTAGTGCTCCCTTAGTAGCAGTAGATCTGTTCCACTCCACCTCACACTAATAACAAAACGTACTAATAGACACAGCTGTGTCCTAGTCCTGTTGACCATTCGGTCCTGGGAAATTACACCAATACTTTATCCTGGACCAACTGGCCAATCAAATTCACCAAGATTACAACCTCATTTAGGAAAACGTATCCAGCTCCAGTATGTGCTGTAAAAAGTAATTTGCTTGTGTGTTCATGTATACGACAGTGTGTGTGTGTGTGTGTGTGTTCAAACGCTAGGTTGGTACACACCCAGTGAGTAGTGTCTGAATGGATGCTTTAGATCTGCCTTAATGAGATTATCATGCAGTTTGAGATAATTAACTTTATGATGAGACACTGTGAGAATATGTTTTCCTAAACCAGCCATAAAGCAGAGTCGTGCTGCTAACGTTATTACACACTTAAGTACATAAGCTATTTACTTTTCAGGAGATATTTCCAAAAACACTGGGAAAGGGGGGATGTCAAAAAACGATAAGTGAAAACTGGAGTTCAAGAAATAACTATAAAATACAGAGAAAATGGGACTCCTAAAAGACTTGGGGCACCACCAAAACTGTACTCATCAGATTTATCAGTAAGATATATGATAAAATCAAGTTCCATCCTTGAAAGTATACAAACTAGCATAAATCTAGACATATGGAAATCCTTACATATTAGGAAATGGATTTATTCAATCAGCTGTGTACAACAGAATAAAACTCTCAATGTCACGTCTGTAAACAGATTTCATTTTACAAATGTAGGTTATTTGACATTGTAAGAGCACAGAATGCAGCAGCAAACATAAATGCTCTGCACATCTCGTTCCGTTACTGTCTAATATCACCGTTATGTTTTTTCTCTCTTTGATAAACTACAGATCCGCCTAATTTTCTAATTAGTCCCCTGCAATGTTCTGCCTTCTGTCATGTTTTGTAGCTATGACTGGGTAAATGCAGAAACATGTGATGGTTTTTTAATATTTAGCTTTTTACCAGCAAATAATCTAGCCACTTCAAACAATATGCAACACATATGCAAAGTTTGGTGATTCTGTTTGATATTTTTCATTTTCATCTTTTCAAGTCTTTTTTATTTGAAATGCCAAAATGTAAGGGAATGTGAGGGAAATCTAGCCACTGACTGAAAGCCAACGGCCACCGATTAGCACTACACAAACGACATTATGCCAATTACTGGCCGCTAGCTTCTATACATTGTTAGTCACGTTAGCATGTATATTCTAGTAATTTCCGTATTTATACTGGTCACATCTCACTAAAAGCAGACGGGCGTGAGCACTCTGACAGGAATTCTCTGATTTGTGTCTTCAGTTACATCCAAATGTCAGCAAGTGAGACAGAATGGTCTGAGATCAGCAGCCACGGGGTGAAGAGTTTGTGTGGTATCAGAATACAAATAACCAGTAATATTAATAAAATCAACACATATCAAACAAAAATCAAACATGGTCACATGGACAGAAGACAGAGAGAGAGAGAGAGAGAGAGAGAAAGAAAGCAACTGAAAGAGAGACTGCCTAGTCTGAACAGAGAAAACGAAATGGGATGAGAGAAAAAGAGCGAGACAGTGAATTAAGGAGGGAGCAAAACATGTCACACTGCCAAATGGAGAACAAAAAAGAGAGTGAGAGAGAGCATGAAAGAAAGAGAAAGACAGAGAGGGAGAGAGAGACAGAGAGAGAGAGAGAGAGAGAGAGAGAGAGAAAGGAGGCAAAAGAGAAAGAAAGAGACATTTGGTTACACTGCCAAATAAAGAGAGATAAATAGAGAGCAAGAAAAGGTGAGAGTGAGAGAGAGAGAGAGTGAGAGACAGAGAGAGAGACAGACAGATAAAGTGGACATACACACAATGAGTGACACAAAGTAAAAACAGAGCAGCTCAGTTCCACAAGAAAGATAGAATGAGAGAGTGAGGGGAAGCATGAAAAGGAATAAGAGAGGAGACTTAGATAGGTGAGCGTTACTGGAGACAGTAGATGAGAGTGAAAGAGAAGAGCGAAGAGGAGAGGGAGAGAGCGAGAGAGAATTGGAATCAAAGAGAATTCTATACTCAGTTGCAGAGCAAGGGTCGGTTGATTCAGTGCAGGCTTGGTTGGCAGGGCAGTTGGAACAGCCTACAGTCACTGCACTCAAACTACAAAACAGGAGGACAGCTGGACACTACTTTGACCTACGTCAAGGTCTTATTTTAAGGTCAATGTCACAATATTTGGTTGCATATCAATAGTGCAGAATATTGATCATATATTCTTAATTTTACCAGCCCTATTCTAAGACAGCCAGGACAGTAGATGAATATTAAAAAAAGCTGTGATCTATAAATAATCTACTTTAAACTGTTTTTGAATAAATACAGTTCTAAACATCTTTAATGGTTTATCTTAAAACAATTGCATTATCCATTATACACTCATTATCAATAAATAAATAAATAAATAAATAAATAAATAAATAGCTGCACCCAGAAGGAATAAATGCAGTGCTGTTGGGAGGAAGATAAAGGTTACCAGGAACAATAAATGATGATGAATTTAGACTGATATGGGCAATATTTATTTAAGTAGTGTCTCTCGGTATGGGGTTGTGCCACTGTGTTTGCTAATGCAACATGCATACATCTTGCTGTAGATGATCCGAATGGTGTCCTGTGATAATCCATCCCATGCAGCTTGAATATTCTCACACAGTTCCTCCAGATTTTGCGGTAGGGGTGGAGGTGGAGTGACACCAGGCCTTCTGGACAAGTAACAACAAGCTGTTCATCTTGGTGCTGACCACAGTGCCTCCACACACAGATACATTGGTCGTCTCCACCAAGACAAAAGCAGGACTTATCACTGAAGACGACCCGCTGCCATTCTGAGTCACTCCAAGACAGTCTGGCACGACACCATTGCAGTCTATTGCGACGTTGGCGTGGTGTAAAGGGCAGTCGTAGTCTTATGTCATGCAGCCGTCTGCCAATGATGCTGGCACTAATAGGATGACTCATGGAGGGCATCATTGCTCGCTGAATGTCCGCAGTCGTGGCTGTCGTGTCGGACAATTGGTAGGTTATCTCACTCTGTGGTTTGTATAGGTCTCCCAGATCCTTCAAGTCACTGGTATGTGCCTCCTCTATCCACTACCACCAACAGTGTGCTAAGAACATCCCACTTCCCAGAGCCCTAAGATGCAACCCCTCTCCAACTCTTGCTTTCGAATTGCTTTTGAAATCTTTTCTGAGGTATACGTCACTTACAAAGCATGCCACCAACACAACAGCACGAGGCAGAATGGAAAGCATGTGCAACAGGACGACCTTTTGTAGTCAGTCAGGTACAGTGATAAGGCTCGTCCTTGCTTGCGACACATGCGTGGCCGTGCGAGAAACTTGAATCATTTGCATGTCTCATGATGTCAAACCTACCCACCAAGTTTCATTCCCGTTGGTTGATTGCTTCTGGATGCAACTTGTACTGGCCTCGCTAAACGTCCCTGTGCTTAGCTATCCAGTCAGCTTATACATCTATTCAAATAATTCCAGGAGAATCAGGATTCTGTTTCGGCATTTACTTGAATAGTTTACTTGTAAAACTGCAACAAACACAAAATAACCCTCACTTTACAGCTGTCAATAAGCATTTGACAAATATTACACTAAATGAATGAGAATGCTAACATAAACATAACATAGATTAGCATTGCCAATATTACATGTTTGTGTAAACTAAATCAAACTATACATGTATCTTCACATCAATATAGTTATAATTAACAAATACTACTCAAATACTACTTATAATTAAAAATCTACTTACAGACAATGTGCTTAACAAGCCTTGTAATGAGAGATGGAATGAGATTGTGGAGACATCTCAGCTTGACTGAAGCGTGGCAATCAAAATGGACTCTACTGCCTGCTTTTTCTATACATATACACTAGGCTGCCAGAAGGTGGCGCCGACAAAAGTCCATAGGGAACAGAACACAACTATTTTTTTCAATGTTCATTTAAAAATTGATACCTACAACATGTACATCATGCACCTCAACGAGCAAGGAACTGGGATATTTCAGCATATTCAGGTGTCTTGTTACCTTCAATCCCTCAGGCACAGACTGCCCTGCTAAAGGATATGGAAAATGGGAGTTTGTGAGTCTCTAAGGAGTTTATTCTTCACTCATGAATAAAGAAACCAATACTAAACACATAAAAATGGGTAGGTCCAAAGAACATTTTGAAGGATGACATGAGTGTCTCGTGTGTGAAACTGAAACACTGATAAAAGTGGAAGCACATCTGTGCTGTCAGATGGACAACTTAAAACAAATTCAATTATTATTGTTTGTAGGTCATTTTTAACTGTTAGTTTACGTCCTTGGTCATCTTACCCAAAGGACTATCCTGCTAAATGACACTTCACCTGGTTTACACATGATTTTCTTTTTCAATAATTAAGGAATTATGATTCAGAAACATAAAATAATGTTTTTTATCAAATCTGTTCCTTTGTTTTTTGACTCATCTACAAATCAGACAGATTCCATTCGAATTCTGAAGGATAAAGTTCTGTCCACATTTACATCTTGCTCATGCTGCTTCAAATGAAAATACATCATGTTGAGGAATAATAGTGAATATGTTGACATACGCGTGATCTCGAGTGTGTATATTTGAGATCTCGTTCGGAAACTAATCTGAAGCCTGTAAAAGACTGTTATGGCCAGCCCTTCTTACTGTATGTATTACGTTAAAGAAATTGTTCACCAAAAAATTACATTTGTGCAATTTATCAATGAACAACAGATTTGCGTGTGTGGTTTCTGAGTGTGAGAAAGCACGTGTGTGACATAGAGAGAGACAGAGAGACAAAGACTGTGAATTTATAATCAGAATGGATGGTCAGTGTCCAGAGCTGAGACAGAACAGCCAAATTGCTGCATATTAAAGAAGTGGCTCAGCATATCAGTGGCCCAGTGACAGTTTTATTAGGTTTTGTAATGGCCTGGCTGGACACTTAAAATTTCTCTGCCTGATTGGTCTCCCACTGAGGCTTCTGAGAGGGTCGGGATCTTTGTGGTCCAAATGAAATAACCAGCCATGTCAGTACAGAAGACAAAAACCTAATAAAATATAAAAGTTCACTATCCACTTTATTTACAACCCTTACCTCTCCTAGCAAGCCCCAGGCTTCAATACTGATGGGTATACTCACTAGGGTTCAATACTGAGGAATAGCGGGTATGCTCACTAGGATCCAATACTGAGGAATAGCGGGTATACTCAATGGGATCCAATACTGAGGAATAGCGGGTATACTCAATGGGATCCAATACTGAGGAATAGCGGGTATGGTCACTAGGATCCAATACTGAGGTATAGCGGGTATGGTCACTAGGATCCAATACTGAGGTATAGCGGGTATGGTCACTAGGATCCAATACTGAGGAATAGCGGGTATGCTCACTAGGATCCAATACTGAGGTATAGCGGGTATGCTCACTAGGATTCAATACTGAGGTATAGCGGGTATGCTCACTAGGATCCAATACTGAGATGTAGCAAGTATACTCACCAGGATTCAATACTGAGGTGTAGCAAGTATACTCACCAGGATTCAATACTGAGGTGTAGCAAGTATACTCACAAGGATTTAGTACTGATGTGTAGCGAGTACACTCACTAGGGTTTAATATTAAAGTGTATCAAGTTTACTCACTGGGAATTAATACTGAAATGCAGCAAGTATACTCACTAGGGCTCAATACTTAAATGTAGCAAGTATATTCACAAGGATTCAGTACTGAAATGTAGCAAGTATACTCTTTAGGATTCAACATTGCAATGTATCATGTATACTCACTAGGATTCAATACTGAGTTACAGCAAGTATATTCACAAGGATTCAGTACTGATATGTAGTGAGTACTCTCTAGGGTTCATACTGAAGTGTAGTGAGTATACTCACAAGGATTTAGTACTGATGTGTAGCGAGTACACTCACTAGGGTTCATATTAAAGTGTAGCAAGTTTACTCACTGGGAATTAATACTTTAGTGTAGAAAGTATACTTACTAGATTTCAATACTGAAGTGTAGCAGGTATACTCACTAGGACTGAGTACTGAGGTGTTCTGGGTATACTCACTAGGATTCAGTACTGAAATGTAGCACGTACACTCACTAGGATTCATTATTAGGGTGTAGTGAGTAAACTCACTAGGGGTAAATACTGTAGGAGGTGTAACAGATGGGATACAGCCTGTTCTGAACAAACAGCCATTCTTTACTTTACTGATAACCAGCAGTTTCTTCAATACTGTTAATTAGAGCCTTTCTGCTTAATCTCCATCAGATACGTCCAGACTGTGATGATTAGCATGCACTGACCTTTCTCTCGCCCCATATGTCAATCATGGCATGCTGCACAGACAGATGCTAAGTTCACACACTACTAACACGTTACAGTCTGTTAGCACGTCAAGGCTAAGTACGCAGGCATATGCTACATTGACACCTTAGCTTCTCAGTACAGTCTGTTAGCAAGTCTAGGCTAAGCACACAGACAAATACTATGTTCTCATGCTAGCATCTCACTACAGTCTGTTAGCATGTGAAGGCTAAGTGCCCATATGCTATGTTAACACATTAGCATCTCACCATGTGAGTCAACAGGGCAAAACACACAATCTGTGAGGATGAATCAGAGTCCAAACAAGAAGCAGTTTGCAAATGCACGGACCAAAGAACCGTATTCAGAAGCAAATTGCTGAAGTGAGCTCGGGCCTGAATGCCTTACGGAAAAGAAAAAGAAAATTTTATTCAGAAATGCCTTAAAAGTATCATATACTCATATCCCACAAAGCAGGATGACATAGCATTGACTTAGTATTCTTCAGAAGCAAGCCAGATTTGAATCACCTGCTTCATAACTGGCATACCTTATCGATATTACTGTTTTGTCAGTTTGCAGTAAGTAGTGTGTGTGGAAATTACAAAGTGTCTGAGGACTGACAGAGTATAGTATATAGTGTGGTCTTCTTTAGTATGAGAATGTGTTCTGCATTAGCCCATTCACATCCAACTACTGAATATAGCTTGATGAGGCAAAATGACACAGGATGATGAACGGACACATTTATATATATATATATATATATTTAATAAATGCATGTAGCTTCCTACTGTTATTTGCAATTACATTTGGATTCTTCAACATTTTGCTGTTATAGAGTGGACAACATTCAATACGTCCAGATATATTCAATATCTCTGCCCTTCTAATTTCTCCTTATTCTTATCTTTTCCTCCATTTCTCCATTTTCCTTTCTCTCTCTCTTTCTCTTTCTTTTCCTCATTCGTGCTGCCCCCCTTCCTTAACTTTTCTCTCTCTTTCTTTCCCATTTTTGCTCTCACCCTCCATCTTTTTTATCTTTTTATCCCCTATCCCTCCCCTGGCGCTCCCTCACTCTTAGAAATCACAGATTGTTAAAGGTCAGAGGTTTTGCTGGATCAGTGTCTGGTTTAGAGGAGATATAAACTGTGACTGGTCTCTACTGCATCATCAGCCTGTGTCAGTATTCGCCCCTCACAAACCAACAACAGCATGTGGAACAGATGTGACCAGCGAGAAATATATCATATAAAAACATATAACATATATACTTATATCATAATATTATTAAGTGATAACTGTGACTTTTGCTGTGTACATTACGTCTGGCCCAAACAGCATCATACAGACTTTAAATACTTGCTAATAATACTTCCTAATAAGTGCTTAAATGCTTAAATATTTTAGCTTTTTAAGTCCTCTGTCTGATTAAAACTAATGCCCTTCCCATCATTGCACACTGGCTGTGACATGCCTGTTAAAACGCGAGCCAGTACACAAAACAAACAGATTTTCTGTGAAGCTGCTTTGAGACAACTTTGGTTGTAAAAAGCGCTATACAAATAAATTTTGATTGATTGATTGATATGTGAGTGAACTGTTAAGTTCATAGTAGGGATGATATGATTAACCGATTTGCATTGTTGCACTGCCACTAGTTGATGATGCGACTGGCTAAATTAAAAATTATGCATACAGTTTGGGATGAACTTGGGACGCAATGTTTTCAACATCCTTGCACTGGTAAAATCTGCTTTATTTTTATGTAATTATTAGTATTTATATTTATGATTTAGAATTCCAATGTGTTTATACTCAGATTGATTCCTCCTTTTGCTCAACCGTGTCTCTCGGCCAGTTTTCATGTGAGTTGGAGACGTCTCCGCACAGTGACTTGATCAGATGCATGCTGTTTCTATAAAGTATGTAGACCAGCATGCAGACATCCCTAAAAGAGGACTGGTGAGCAGAGTACTGCAACTCTGCTGGCTAACAGCTCTGCTTATCCTAAGGCAATAACTGACACCATCACCTTATTTACTGTAAAGATACTAAACCCTAGTATTATAGAGAGAGTGATATTTTATAGATTTTAATTTGTATTTTGTCAGAAATTGTATCGCATTACAGAGGACTTGTGAAAAGGCCTGTTTGTTAAAGACAAAATTACCAAAAATGAAACAGCAGAAATGAAATGCCTACTGACTTTCAGTACTAGAGAAACAAATATGTAAATAAGTAATGGCATTTTTAGTTAATTTATGATTTGTTGTTTGCGTAAGAAGAACCAAAGAGATGAAGCCTAGCCAATCTGCATGTTGAATTGCATAGCATCATACTTTGTTACATTGCACTGCATTGCATTGCACTGAATTGCATTGTCCTGTCAATTCACACTGCATCGCAGTAGGGGTGTATCGTATGTTATCGCATTAGTAGTTGCTTCATATGAAGTATGAAGTGTTGGAAATGCATTGAGATGCCATGGCATCCTCAGCCTCAGTGATGGAGATGCACATGCCGATTCCATAGACATCCAGACAGATCACATAAACCTGCTTTCTATCGTGCCATAAATTTAAATTTTAAATAGCAGTTAATTAAAATGAGATGACCTTGTTGGTGTGTTAGCGGCAGAGCAGCTCCTGTCCTATATTACCAGTGCGTGTGGAGGAAACTCTTCTCAGGTGTAGCAGTAAAGACCCGTGATTGTGATTTCCTCAAAATGAACAGACGTGCTGTTGGAGCTGTCAAGGTTTAAACCTGTTGTGAAAGTGTTTCATTAGAAAACAAATCAAGAAAAAGGGCCGACATTCCTACCTAAAGGGGTTACGGAGCCGAGTCGGAGGCAGTTTGGACTGGACGTGTGGCAGGACTTGGATAAGGATCAATACACTTACATATTTGAGACCATTTATCAAACTTGTCATATCTCCATGGCATACCAGCCTCTTATCACAAATTCTGCACTGAGCATTTGTCTTATCAAACTATATTTTAAAAAGCTCCCACACGTGTGATTTATTTCGAAGACATTTTTGCTCCTTTTGATGCAGTAGCCACATGAAAAAGTAGTGCACTCTGAGGGGAGTCGATATATGGCATGGATTTATGCGTTCTAAACTAAACCAGCCATAATTGATTTAATGTTTTTTAAAATATTTGATCTATATTAACAATAACTGCTATATCTACAGGCCTTTGCTGATGACATATTGTGGCTTAAAGGACAGCAAAACACCTGAATACTAAAGAGAGAAGCAAATACTAAAGTACCTAACAAATACTCGATTCAGGGTTAATTACTTGGGCCAGCTCTGGGTAAAATGTATCACTGAACTGGCTCAAATAAAGTCTTTGAATAAAGATACAAATTTCCATGACACATGACTCCAACCACAACCGTGCAATACCCAAAGCTCTTGCTCGCTGGCCTCGGACACTTCCGTTATGCATGAAAAAGAGCTCATCTTAATGAATGATGAAGGACATCAACTCCCACCACTTCATAATGGAGAGTTCTCCAGTACAACAGATCTTCATTCCTGATTCAGTGTGTGTATGCATGTTTATTGAGGTTACTGGCCAGTTGGGTTTAATTTGTCTAGACTGATCTGTTTTTTTCTAGTGAGAGCCTTTATTTACAAATGCACAGAGCCGAACGGTGAACCCTTTAATGCAGAAGCAAATTTCTGCCTTTTAATATCCTTTCCTCTATTAATGATGTGATTTCTCCATTCTGGTGTTGCACATACCCTGATACGAAAAGAATCAAAAATGTGTCACAAACTAGAACATGAATGGGAATATACCTCACACTATACCTTGCACTTCAGACCCTGTATTGCTACTCATATGAAACAAATTGCAGACGGCAGTAAGCATTTACACTGACGTAAGCTGTCTTCTGAATGCGTTCATGTTTACTAGGAAACCACTGCACTGCATCCAACAATAAAGGTAGTATGGGACGTCTTTTACACGGCGATAGACAACAGAGAGTTTCAATCCTGCTTGCTGATACATCTTATTGCAACCATCATGGACTTACATACTCACCAACTACCCTGGAGACAGACTTTAATAAGTTACGAGGGACAAGCACAAACATTCTGGATGGATCAAAAACTAAATGTTAAAGGTTGGAGAGGGTTAATCACATATTATTTAATTTTTACTGATGTCACTTTCAGTTTATTAATTGAGAGAAGGCAACAATGCTTTTTAATTACCATTTTGACTAAGTACTTAGTCCAGGCATATTGTAGTTATTAACAGCAACACTCATACACATGCACCCACTAATTACAAGAATGTTGTGTGTACCATGTGCGGTTAGTAATCGAAACTTTAGAAATAAAATGCAGGCTAAAAAAGCAATGTACTAAGCAGCAACTTTGAGGAATACTTTTTTGGATATATTCTGGATATTGACCCAGTTTTTTTATATATATGTACCCAATTCAGTCATTGCCAATTTCGTTTGCAAGTAGATAGATAGATAGATTATATATATATACATATATATATATATACATATATATATATATATATCTATATATATATATACAGAATAGAAATATGATTATATTAGGTGAAGTTAGGTGTGTGAGTTAGGAAGATTTGGACTAACACAAACTTCCTCTCAGACACTTGAAGCTTTTTTTCAAAAGCATCTTTTTAAACTGCTGCTAATGCAACATCATTGGACAGCTCAGTATGCTTGGAGGACAATGAGGACACTTGACATCACACTGAGTGATGAGGTGACAGGAGCTCCAAACTCCAAATAAACCAGAGAGAGTGACGGGAGTTACGCTCTTGGACTCCCAATCAAGACAGTGTCACTAAACTAGTCTAGAACTCCATAGAGCTACAGCTTAACTTGCTTAACAAGGTAAGTGTTTTGGTTTGTGGTAATGTAATGTAATGTGCAGTTTACAGTACAGATGTAAGTGTGACAGTAACAATGAAAATATCATAACAAAGCTGAAGCAAAACACAGTAAATAAAACAGTTCAGGTGTTCAAATGTTGTGACTTATTTCCTGGAGATCATGAATTAGATCATTGGTGATGTCACAGCCATCTGTGACCAGAAGTCCAAGATAGCATAATTGGCCTGTGCTAGCCAATGCTAACCAACACTGGCATCTGTTAGCTGATGTCACAGAATTAACAGTTAGCGTTCTCCTCCAAGCATGTTGATCTTTCCAATGATATTGTGTTAACAGCAGTGTAAAAAGATTGTGGTGGCATCTTGGAGGATGCGCCTCCTAGCCTTCAGTTTCCCAGCATAGCATCACGCCAAAGGTTGGAATTGATATCAATAAAAATGTAATTATAGTCAATTCTACAAATCAATAGTCAATACTTTCTTCAAAGACTTATAGTACACATTGTGGTCGGGTGGAACTTTTGACATCACTGTTCCCATAACACTAAAAAATTACTACAAATTGGAAGTAGTTCCAAGTAGTAGTTAAAAGTGGATGCAAACACATCACCTGCCCATTGACTTGTGTGTCTAGTCAATCTGTTCTTTCTCATTCACAATATACAGCTGCAGCAGATTACAAATATTCCCTTAAATAGATACCCTGTATGATATAAAATAGCCTGGTGTCGGAGTCTGTGCTTCAGATTGTTAAATGTGTGACGATGGTGTCACATTTTATCTGGAAAGCTGAAAGGCAGCACTCGGCCTGTTCATGCTTTATATTTGGTTTGTAAAAATAGCTGAAAATCCTTTATTGTAGCGGCTCTGTGACAAATATAACAATTCTCCTTACATCATATGCTGTTCTTTGAAATGGATGTGCATTTGAATTACAGTTAACAGCTTCTAGTGGTTTAAAAAGGCTTGTATTACTTTGGTGCATTGTGAGGCGGTTGTGAATGGCTCCCTCAGAGGGAATATAGCTGGCTAGAAGATAAATACACTGGGAGAACAGGTAGCGTGTGTGTGTGTGTATATGTCAGTGTCTATTTTTACACATTTCTTTGCTCTTTTTGCTAATCAGTGTGCAGTGAAGGCTTTAGAATACTAAACAGCTTCAGCAGCCTTGGCCTCAAATACGACTCGGCACTTTGAAAAGGCCTTGAGGAGAAGCATGATTCAGCAAACTTGCCAGGGACAAACGGTTCAACCAATCAATTGATATTTCTGACATGGGCCTACATTGAAAACCACAACCATGTAACAGCATTCTTTCTCTCTCAACCAATAGAAATGGTTCAAAAACACTTATCAAATGTCTTTCATTACCATAATTAAGAGTAATTAAGATTATTTCTGAGAAGTGGTTATAATGATGAACATATTGTCTTTTCTTTTCGCCCCATGCCATGAATTGTGATGTCTATAGACACATCTACAGCTGTATGCAAAAGTTTGAACACTCGTTTTATGTGTTTTGTTGACTTTCTAAATAAGAGTTAGCACGTCTTGAACAGAGAACTATGGTGGCTGAGAAGTGCAAAACAAATGAACATTTCAGAAAACAAAATAAAAAAAATAAAAACAAATTTACAAAAAAAAATTACAATCAAGAAAACAAAATGACAAAAGCAAAAACAATTTTACAAGACATGAAACACTTTTACAAACTGCGAATTCTGACGGAAAGGGTGGGTCTAACACACAGGAAGTGCTTGTCAATCAAACTGTTGATCAATCAAACTGTTTGGTGGTGGTAGAGTGAGTGGACGAAAGAGAGGAACAGGCGACGTCTGAACCACTTAGAGTTGGAAATGTTAATGAAAGTAAGTGGGCTGTACCGCTAGCTATAGTGGAGAACCAGCTAGCTAGCTTAAAATGGCTGAGAGCTTTTACAAAACAGTCCACTGTTTACAGCCCACGTGGTTTAGAGTCGCCTGTTCGTCTCTTTCTTCCGTCTGCTCTTCAAAAAACTCTAAAGACCTTCCACAGGAAAAACTAAAGCGTACCAGCTGGATAAAACACGTGCCACAAATGGACAAAACATGCTTTAGTGTTGTCACCATCCCAAACTCCACTCACTCTACCACCGCAAACAGTTTGATTGACAAGGGTCCGCAACAAGCACTTCCTGTGTGTTAGACCCGCCTTTTCCGTCAGAATTCGCAGTTTGTAAAAGTGTTTCGGTACTGGTAAAAGTGTTTCACGTCTTGTAAAATTGTTTGTACTTTTGTAATTTTGTTTTCTTGAATGTTAATTTGTTTTGTACTTCTCGGCCACCGTAGAGAACACAGTTAAATTGGACACAAATTCTGTGTATTTGCTGTATTTAACATATTGGGAAAAGAATAAAACATAAAAGGAGCCATAACCTTTGAAAAGGCCATATTTTATGTTTTATTTCCCCTCACCCAACATACTGAAAATATATTATATAGCAAATAAACAGCTATTGTATAATAAAATGTGCACAAGTTCTCTACAGAGTATGTGCACTTATTTTCAATTAGAAAACCAACAAAACATGCACACAGCTTTACATATGACCACCCCATTCGGCTTTTAAAAGAGCAACATGTCAAATTCTCCAAAAACCCCAAACAAATAAGGGATAACTATTCACCAGAAAGTTGTGGTGTCCACCCCTTTGGTAAGAAACAAGGACAAGCATGTGCAGTCCCTCCTCCCTCTATACCCTTTACCAGTGTACCAGAAACTTTACAAGTTCAGCATCAAACTTCATCCCTATACTCATCATCAGCATCTCCAGATGTGGAAAGCAACGGCAATGTTAAGTCCTGTTTTACATCAATTGATATCACTTCTTTTGTTTCCTGCCAAATACTGGGCGGGCTTCTTCATCCTCTCATGCTGGACTGATGGCAGACTCGATGCTACAGTGACTCACTATTGCCTCTTGAGGTACAAACTTCTTTTACAAGGCAGGATGGCCGGGGCTAGCGGCTTAGCAGGAGATATCTGTGCATCATGATACATAAATGTCTTTGACATCTAGTCAAAACTGTTATTTCTTCATATTTTGTTAATTATTTTAGCTCATTTTGAAATTACATATCTTAGAAATTGTACCTTAGGCCCCACCCATTTCAGTTTAGTTATATTAATGACGCTTCAGCCTATACTGCATTTTGACCCCGGTGCAATGCAGAACAACCAATCAACATATAGGTCATTTACATATATCAGTCTTAAAAGCACAGGAAATTGTAGAAGGTAAAAATGTAGAATTTGGGTCCAGAAATAGACTTTTACAAGAGGAACCCTTACAGGCTCTGATTATACAGTTCAAGTACATAATAAAATGTACACATATCTATGTATATAACTATTATTAAAACATAATAATAGTAACAGGTTATGAGTAGTAACTCGTCTCTCAATGAGTATTGCATTCACATTGTCTTTATGGCAATTTGGGGGTTCCGTGCTTGCTGTGAATTTTAATGTTTCTATTGCTACAGGTCAGAGGTGAGAGCTCAGCAGGACGTGAATCCGGACATTAGGCAGTCACACTTCACTGACTACCACCTGCCTCTGTTGGATCTCCAAGAACCTCCTTTAGCAGACTGCAGACAACCCAACTGCTGGCCTACAGGCAGCTTGCCCATAGACCTCGCAGCTTCCCCATACCATACTAACCATGTGCAGTGACATACTTTCTCTCTCTCCCACATACATGCACTTATATGCTCTTACCTGCCCCGCCTCTCTGCACCACCAGCTTGGCCTCCGCCCCCACCGGACACTCCTTAAGAAGCTCCACCACCTGTGTATGCGACAGCGTGAGTGCAGGTTGCTGGTTGACCTCCACAATGAGGTCTCCCTCACACAGCCCTGGGCAGCCCTGCGCCTCCAGGATCTGCTTCACCCTTTGACCTCCCTGGCTGTCTGCAATGGTGAAGCCAAACCCGTCCGCTCCTTTCACCATTGTGACCGTCATCAACTCTCCTCCAGTCGCCCCCGACGACGCCATGGAAACACTATCCTCATGTGGTCCGGCGTCCAAGTGCGTATCGCCTGGATGCTGTTGGGTCAACGGGGGCTGTAGAGGGTCCATAAAACGGGCCGTTCTAGAGATGTACTCCATGTAACTGTCGTAGCTGCTTCGGCCATTCATCAGCAGGGGGCGCTCCATAAGGCCCAAGGGGGAAATAAGGTTGCTGGCGGCATCCTCTGGGTCGTAGGGGAGCGGGTAGCCGCGACAAAGCACCAATGTCACGCTCTGGCCGATGGGGACCGACTGAAAGAGCTTCACCACGTCCGCATGGGTCGTGCCCAGCACACACACGTCGTTGATGTAGACGATGACGTCACCTGGATAGGAAAGAGAGAAGATGTGTTTGTTTAAGCCTGAGAAAGTTAAACCTGTGATACAGCTTTAAACGGCCTCGCTCCTCAGTACCTCAGTGAACTCATCTCGTACTATGAACCGACATGTGAACTCATTGTGCAGGCTCACTACTAGTACATAGAATTAATAAAGTTCCAGCAGGGGGCAGAACCTTTTCATTCAAAGCCTCCAGCTTCGGAATAACCTTCCAGTTAGTGTTCGGGACTCAGACAAAGCCACAGTCTTCAAGTCTAGGCTTAAAACCTACCTGTTCTTTCAAACCTTTGGTAATTAGTTTCCATCTAACTGTCAGAACTAATGAAGCTACTGCCCAAACTCTGTGGTCTGCCACGGAGCTACTGCCCATCTTGTGTGCTCTGACGCTGTTGCTTCATCCGCCTCGGCTGGATGCCATTGCCTTCCTGCATACCAGTTTACCTACCATGAAGCTTCTGCTTGTCTTGTGCTGTGAGGGGGCCTCACCTGCATCCCGTGCACCCATCCTATTCTTTTTAATAGACTATTATTATATATAGCCTTCCATCTAACAGTTACTAACAGGTCTTATTCTATATTGCCTACAATTGTAACCTCAGATCCTTTTTGTGTTTGTTGCTATCCAGGGTCAACCTGAAGAGGATGGGTTCCCCTTTGAGTCTTGGTTCCTCTCAGGGTTTCTTCCTCTTGCTCTGAGGGAGTTTTTCCTTTCCACTGTCAGCTTTGGCTTCCTCGGTGGGGGCTTGGATCCGGATTTTCTGTAAAGCTGCTTTGTGACAACATCTGTTTTAAAAAGCGCTATATAAATACATTTGACTTGACTTGATTCAGTCCAGTAACATTACTATCATACAATTGTGTACAAATCTTTTTTTTCTAATTTAGTGACAATCAAATTATCATTTTGAAAATCAACAAAGTATGTGAATTGATCAGGGGTGTCCAAACTTTTGCATACCAGTATATATGTTTGCCAAGCGTATTTAATGCAAAACCCCAATCTCATCATTTCTGTACTCTTGAACTGTAAAACATAACCTAGTATTGCTGTAGATATGCCAAACAACAATTTAAGTTTACCACAGTTACTGTGATTTTAATGCCTTGTAGTAAATACAGTAACTTACTGGAAATATAAGTAATTTTTACAGTAATAACCCCAAAGTGAGCACAAATCACTAGATAAAAAATCTTCATTCATACAGGCTGCACAAAAAGCCACAGCACGCTCATACAGAAGGCGGTACAACAGCCTAATTGAAGCTTTATCTGCTCTCCTCTGAATGCAGAGCCTTTATCAGCCCCTGTCGGAGTACAGAGCCAATACAGATAATACTATTAATCATTTTCAATTAAAATGATCATTATTATGTAAATGACAGGAAACTGAAAGGTGACTTCAATAGCTCGCCCTCAGAGGCCTCTGAACGTGCGCGTGTGTGGCCGGTTTTGCAGAGCGCAGCGTCTGCGTTTTAATGCACTACGGAGCATGTCCATCGACAGGTCAGGCCCCTCCTGGCTGTTCCAGTGACGTTGAGGAATTTTAATTAGTCTCGGTAAACATGATCGGCATTTGCCTCGAGCCACTGCTGTCGCAATCAATAACTTCACACACACTCTCAGAAAACAAATGATATCTGAACGACCCCTGTACAACCTTCTTGCCTCTGTAACTCACTCCACTGAGATATATATATATATATATACGGTCATATTGTTATATTAAAACTACCTTTTTATATCCAATTGTCCATTTTATCAGCGAACTTTGTAGACTACAGTCCATCTGTTTCTCTGCTTACTTTGTTAATCCCCCTTTCACCCTGTTCTTCAATGGTCAGGATCCCCACAGGACCACCACCACAGAGCAGGTGGGTCATTCTCAGCATTGCAATGACGTGGTGGTGTGTTAGTGTGTGTTGTGCTGGTGTGAGCAGATCAGACACAGCAGTGTCACTGCTGGACTCCACCAACAATCATCCACCAACCTAAACTATCCAGCCAACAGCTTCCTCTGGGCAGCGTCCTGTGACCACTGATGAAGGTCTAGAGGATCACCAACTGTGCAGCAACAGATAAGCAGCTAACTGTGCAGCTATCACCTCTGACTTTATATCTACAAGGTGGACCAACAAGGTAGGAGCGGACAGTGAGTGTGACTGCAGTGCTGAGAATGATCCACCACATTATTAATACCTGGTCTGTGGTGGTCCTGTGGGGTTCCTGAACACTGAAGAACGGGGTAAAGGCGGGATAACAAACATGGACAGTGAGTGTAGAAACAAAGCGATGGTCCTAATAAAGTGCTCAGTAAGTGTACATTAACACACAGATGCACAGTACTATTCATTTTGAGGAGATATTTAATGAGGAGAATGAATATGAGATAGAAGTATCCAATACAAGAGTTAAACTAAAACCTCAATTATTTCTTTTACAGTGCTGACGACAGCCCCTCCCCCTTTCCTGTCTGGACTTGATATATCCGGTTTTGATTCATGATTCAGAACTGAACCAAACTAAACAATGTGCACTTCATTAATGGGAATCTCCTACATATCCTAACACTAAAACACTAAACCTCTCCTTCCCTGACGTATTAAGCCTTTGGCTCCAGTTTCAACCGCAAATCGAATTCACTCTCTGTCTTAGCGTTATCTACAACACTGGTGCACGAGCCTAAACATGAAATTTCTTGGTTGTGTGCATAAAAAGATCAAGAATGTGCTTCTCTCCCTCATGCATATGCATCTGAGGGAGGCCATGTAAAAGGGGGGAGGACTGCAAGAAAAAAAAAACAGCTGGAGATATTTCATCTATGTACATATGCTGCTCAGTCGGATCACACTGGCTGGTTTCTGTGTGGATTTTTCTCTGCCTTTTGAAACCAGGTTTTAAAAGACTTAAAAGACTTGAGATAGAGTCATGAGACTTTCACACATGCTGAAGGAATATTTACCCACACAATAACTCTACTGAAACTCTTTTAGGATCAGGTGCTTGTTTCACAAAAGCGATTAGCCAAGATATTCACGGGTCGCAAATGTGATGTTTATTCAGATTGAGATCAGCAGGAAGAAGCATCTTGTGACTTGCAATGCACCTCACATAACTTCTCATGTTTTGTTTTCTTTAACAAATTACTTTTAAAATATTTTAGGGTGCAGGATATGGCACGATGGGTGCAGGATATGGCACGATGGGTGCAGGATATAGCACGATGGGCGCCGGATATAGCACTATGGGTGCAGGATATGGCACGATGGGTGCAGGATATGGCACGATGGGTACAGGATATGGCACGATCGGTGCAGGATATAGCACGATGGGCGCCGGATATAGCACTATGGGTGCAGGATATGGCACGATGGGTGCAGGATATGGCACGATGGGTGCAGGATATGACACGATGGGTGCAGGATATGGCACCATGGTTGCAGGATGTGGCACGATGGGTGCAGGATATGGCACGATGGGTGCAGGATATGGCGCGATGGGTGCAGGATATGGCGCGATGGGTGCAGGATATGGCACAATGGGTACAGGATATGGCACGATGGGTGCAGGATATGGCACGATGGGTGCAGGATATGGGACGATGGGTACAGGATATGGCACGATGGGTGCAGGATATGGCACGATGGGTGCAGGATATGGGACGATGGGTACAGGATATGGCACGATGGGTGCAGGATATGGCACGATGGGTGCAGGATATGGCATGATGGGGCTGCAGTTTGTGCTCGCTGTGCATTTCACTTACGGAGTTGGAATAGTGTGATTTCATTATAGAATGTTTTTGGTTTCTCTTGCTCCATCATTTGCCTATGATCATATTTAATAAACAGACACTTCTAGACTTCACTGGCAATCATTCATCAAATTAATTTAGAATTTCTGGTGGAGTGCCACAAGGTCTACATTTAGGGCATGTGCTTTCCTCTTTGTACGTTACCTGTAGGTGATGTCATTAGGAAACATGGTATCAATTTTCATAGCTATGCTGATGACACACAACTGTACATTTACATTGCTTATGCTAAACCAAAACGTGTGTCAGATATTCTCAGTGGATGGCACAACATTTGCTATAACGAAACCAAGACAAACATACTGATCTTTGGTACTAAAACTCGAAGAAGCTAGGTTCTTTAGCTCCGTATACCAAACCTGAAGTACTAAACCTGAGAATGATCTTAGACTCTGAGCTCTATTTCATCCCTCAATTTCCCTCGCTTTTTATCATTTGAGTAATATTGCCTAATATTCATCCTTTTCTATCTCAGAGCGACCCACAGAAACCTGTTCATGCATTCGTTACAAGCAGAGTTGATCACTGTAATGGTCCACCTAAGAAAACAATCCATCCTCTACAACTTCTTCAAAATACAGCAGTGCAGATCCTAACAAACAAAGAAACACACAAGAGAGCTCATATCACTCATATCCTGTTTTCAAAAGGACTTTTATTTAAAGATATGGTACCACCTTTTAAAGCTGTAAAATGACATTAAAGAATAAGCCTACATCACAAAATGTCTCTCTGTTTATATTTCAAAATGTGGTTTTAGATCTGCAGGTACTGGCCTTCTACACACACCTTCTCTAAAACATACAGGAAACCTGGAGAGACCAGGAGAGGTCAGTTATTACACTTCTAAACTGTTGAACTCAATTCCACCTTTTATTAGACACAGTCAAGCTCAGCGCTCACTATTTAAAAATCATTTAAAAATGCATCTCTCTAGCAGTTCATTAAAATTCCACATCTGTTTGGTATTTAACTTTTTAATCTGAAATGTGATATTATTTTATATTCATTTTCATAATTTCTTCACTAAGTGTTAGGTTTTCCCATCTGTCTGTAAAGAGCACTGAGCTACCACCATTATGAAAGCCCTGTAAAGCGTTTTGAGCTACCATTATTTATTGTGTCCTATGAATAAAAATCTTCTTCTTGTTTTTCTTCTTTTTCTTTTTCTTCTTCTTCTTCTTCTTCTTCTTCTTCTTATTATTATTATTATTATGATCATTATTTATTTATTTTTTTTACTATCCACAGGACATGAACATGTTGATTCCCGAATGCGTTTTTGCGATATACAGGGGTTGGACAATGAAACTGAAACACCTGTCATTTTAGTGTGGGAGGTTTCATGGCTAAATTGGACCAGCCTGGTGGCCAATCTTCATTAATTGCACATTGCACCAGTAAGAGCAGAGTGTGAAGGTTCAATTAGCAGGTAAGAGCACAGTTTTACAGTTTTGCTCAAAATATTGCAATGCACACAACATTATGGGTGACATACCAGAGTTCAAAAGAGGACAAATTGTTGGTGCACGTCTTGCTGGCGCATCTGTGACCAAGACAGCAAGTCTTTGTGATGTATCAAGAGCCACGGTATCCAGGGTAATGTCAGCATACCACCAAGAAGGACGTTTTCCTCCACCAGCATCACGTAGTGACCTGGCCACTATCCTGCAAGAAGAATGGCTTAAAATCCCTCTGACCACTGTGCAGGACTTGTATATGTCATTCCCAAGACGAACTGACGCTGTATTGGCCGCAAAAGGAGGAGGAGGCCCTACACCATACTAATAAATGATTGTGGTCTAAAACCAGGTGTTTCAGTTTCATTGTCCAACCCCTGTAGTTTGTTTTATATAAGGTAAAAGGCGGTGAAATCTTTACCAATCCAGGAGTATGCAGTCCATAAAAATGAAAAAGCTTCAGTCCAGTCCAACCACAGATTTTCTGTCTCATGACAATCTATCACAATAACCAGAATACATCACCACAACAACTTATGTTGCACATCCTACCAGGACAAGTTATGGTCAGAATTTCAGACCTTAAAACGTTCTTGGACCAAATAGGGCTGAGCTTCTGACTAATATAAGACAGTCTTCTGATGGAGGATTTACCTCTCTGGTCTATTTTCTTGTCATTCTAAATAACTTTTTGGCCAAGGAGACTAATCATACTCCAAAGATACCAAGAATATGCAGTTACCACACTTAACTTCCTGCATAGTTACGTAGTATGATTTATTTTTATCTTCTCTGAATAATAAGCCATTAGACTGTTGGGTGCCACTTGCTGATCACCATAAACGTCATGCTTTCATTAGCACGAGGATTAAACACAGCCTGAGTATCTAAACCTGGATTAACAGACAAATAAGTCGACAAATAAATATATAAATAAATAACAATCGAGCCAAGCTTAATTCTGAACTATGCTACACGCCTCACACTCGACATGTGCAAACCCACACACAGGCACATTCAAACAGTTTTGCAGTCACACATACACACACATGCGTACTGCAGATGAAGAAGAGAAAGGCCATCTTCTGACTGAGGGAGCGCAGGGGGCGTTTAAAAAAAGTGTTTTGAAAAACACACACAACTCACTGAAGACCCTCATTAATCACTGTACCAATTGATGCAGTTTCAGAGCGAGACCGGCTGCCTGAACATAATTTGAAGGTACAAAAAGAAAAATAATTCCATAAATAAGCCCACAAAGTGCCATTTGAATGCATGAGACTGGCCACACGCTCTCATCTGTATTCAGACTCAAGACACTCCTGTGTAATTTGACTTTTTTTTTTCAGCCATATTTCTTTAAATGTCAGCCAAGTAGGGACTATCAGCAAAGGAAACATCGGAGTGAGATCATATGGACGTTCTCTGGATATGACACGAATGAAAACCTTGGTAGAAGGCTGGAATAATGCCCTATCTAGGTCTTTCAATCAAGGAACAGTTTGTCTAAAAACAAAATGTACCCAGGTTTCCTCCTAACTGCAAATGCAGCCAATCAGCCAAGACATGCTGGGGGCCTGGAGTTTGCTGCTTTAGCTTAACACTGGAGCTACGAGACTCATGTGACTAACAACTACTGGAAGCTTATAATGCACCAGCTAACAAACTGAATGCCTACAGCATACACTCACCTTAAAGCCTGTTGTCAAATAAATAGACCTGCCTATGTGGTATCTGACACTGTATGACAGTCTGTTATCTATAAACATGAACTAAAGTATGTCACAGAGCTAAAACCAATGGTAGCAGCATTGAAGTCTGACTTTTGAGGATGCTTATGTTAATTTGTATACGTAACAGTATGTCATAAAATGGCGGAGTTGCTGGCATAATGACTCTATTAGTTGTTAGTGACATTAGCACTGTAGCTTCAGCATAGAAGTAAAGTAGTAAATGTCAGACACCAAACATGATTTGGTTGATTGACTACATTTGGGGTAAAGGGGAAAATGCAGTAAGTAGCAGTTTTTGCCAAACTATTACAACCAATTTCATCAGTAGTTAGGCTGTTCCTCTCACAACTGCCTTACCTCCAATCATAAAATGGAAAGTGGATCCTCTACATATCTACCATGTACATGTAATAGACCTAACGCAGTCAACCTTAGATCCAGAAGGTGGTAAAGTTCGGATACATGGTACACATACAAAGCCTGGTATGATGCTTTAGGTTAAGTGCTGCTATTTAATGACTTCTACACGGATTCTACCTTATACCTCCTCTCACTGGCCACTTTATTAGAAACCCCTACCATGCACCTCCACTTACTGGCCACTTTGTTAGAAACACCAACCTTGTACTTCTACTCATTGGACTCTTTATTAGAAAGACCTATCTTGTACTTCCACTCACTGGCCTCTGTACTACAAAACCCTACATTGTGTTTCCACTCGCTGGTCACTTTATGAGCTCCACCTGCTCATAAAGCAGACTATGAGAATCGATTCGCAACAATTTCACAAGGTTTCACTTGAGAGAACCAAAACTTGGACAGTCCAAAAGAGAAGATCAGTGCCAGCCATCATTAATAGGCTCCAGTGCAGATGATGCAGGCTGGCTTCACTACGCACATTTTATTTCCCACACTAGGGGACCACCCTGCTGCAACTGATTCAACTCATTAGGCAGCCATTAGGCTCTTTATGAGTGGACGCAGGTGCAACAAAAGTGGCTCGAAACATAAACATAAACAGAACATAAACAGAATGAGAGGCCAATAGGAATGAACTGGAGCAACACAAGAGGAGCGCAATGCCTGCCATGATACATGTACATATTCTTTGACAGCATGGAAATACAACATCTAACACATGCCCTGTATACTCTATACTATATATACTGTACAGTACCAGTCAAAAGTTTAGACACACCCAAATAAGTGGATCCCTTGGGTGATCTTAAAGACTCAACAAGCTCACATTTAGAAGTTACAGCTGATGAGATATCTGAAACATAAATATTCTGACACACCACATATACTCTTGATGTATCACAATATTATATTTTTGCTGCATTGCCACTTCTATTATATATCTTGTTGCACAAAAACTTTAATCTCTTTTTTCCTAATTTAAAAGCTTTAGTTACTCTTTTAATTCAGTGAATAGTCATGATGGACAGACCAATAGAATTCCTCCAAAACTGCTTAGAAAAAAAAATGTTCTATCAACCTCTACTGCAAGTTGAGAAAGCTGTTTTATCTTCCAGTAAAGTTTTTTTGGAGGTTTTTAAGGTGATTGCATGAGTCCACACTCACTGCTTAGCCACATTGATGTTGGCTGTTAGTGCAAGTTACCGTGCACCCTACTGCTGAGTATAATTCTATGGCAGCTCAGTAGCACCGTAGAAACCTACCAAAATAACATAGATCTAACTTAAAATGAAAATTTCCTACTTTAATTAGTGGAACATAACCACATAAAGTTGAATATGATTAATACATAAAAATTATCTGTCCAGTCAAAACAGTGTATGAGTACATGTTACTCAAAAGAGCATCTTAAAAGCTACTTAACACAACTGCATGGAACCACTTGGCATGAGATTTTTTATTAAATCCAGTTAAAAAGCACTTAGTCAACTCACTTTAGTGTGACTTAGTTGAATCCGATATGTATGCTTTACTCAATCAAATATCTTAAAAGGTACTTAACACAGTTGTGTGGGACCGGTTGACATAACATTTTGAGTAAATCCAACATTTCATTTTTTAGAGTCCATGAGTGCTATTTTATAGTTTCATGCCTTCACTTTTATTTTAAAGTAAAGCAATCAGCTCAAAATAAGGAAACCTTCTACGAGTAGCTGCGTCTAAACTTTTGACTGGTACTCTATATAGTATATATGCTATCCATATATCCATACTACATCTACTATGTTTATTATATACACTGCTTATAGTAACATATCTTACTGTGTAAAGGTCTTAGGCACCTGAGAAAATTACACTGAAAAATCTGTTTATCTGTTTACACACACATATACACATAAACTTCCAAACTCCTCCTCGAGGAAGCCCAATATTATTTTTAGTTACCAACCAACACCTGGTTTCTTCATTAAATTAAATCAGGTGTGCTGCTGATTGAATATAATACATGCATGTGACTGCGTATGAAAATCCGGTCACCTCCATGGCTATGCAGTTACTGACCACTGTGTCGTTAACACCGCAACCCATACATACAGTACATGTTGGTGATGTCTGGACACACAAATCTTGCATATACGAGTGTGAACAGTCGTCTCAAAAGACCTGATCTGAGAAACAAATCTCACTTGCCTGCAGCCTGAGCACAGCCTGAGATATGTAGTACTAAGTACTTGCATTAGGGACTGGAAAGTCCAATGGAAATAAGTGGCAAAAAATGGACTTTCTAAAACTGGAGTTCAAAAAATGTTGAAAAGATCTAGAGAAAATGGGACTCATAAGACGCCGGGAACACCAGGTGGTCCACCAAAACTGTCCCCATCAGATAAACAGCACTTACAGCTTTCATCTCTGAAAGAAAAGGGAGAATCAAGCTCCATTCTTGCCTCAGATCTGAAGGCTTCCACTGATGCTTCCATCTACCCCCCTACTGTGAGAAGACAACTCAACGGTGTGAGTCTGAAAGGACATGTAGCTGTCAGGAAACCCTTACTGAGAAAAGGAAATAAACAACAAAGCAGAAACAAAGAAGCTATTGATGTTCTCTGAGGAACGAACTGACCACCCCAGACCTCAGCACCAACTAATGTGTTTGGGATTACTTGAATCGTGAGCAGCAGAAAATGCATCCTACTTCCAACACTGAACTTTGGAGGTGGAAAAATATCCCTGCAGATTCCCTTGAAAAACTGAAGCTGTAATAAAGGCATATATCCAGTACGGCTCCAAAGACTGCAGAATCAATATCACAGTGGATTGAAGCCGTTCTGGAGGCCCAACAAGTCTCTTTTTCATCTCTCTCTTTTCCTTTCTCTCTCCAGCTTAAACCTTGTCTCTCTCTCCTCTCTTTTTCCATTCATCTCAGTTGAGTGACCATTGTGATATGATGAGCAGCGTTCAAGTACCATCAAAGTGACCAGAGGAGCCGTGTGTGTCTTTCTTCACTCGGCGACAGCCATATTCCTACTGGAATTGGTATTTCACACTATGCAGGTCTGAACCTCCATAGCCTTATCTGTGCGTGAGTGTGTGTGTCTAGAACATTGCAAGTAGGGCACAGAGTCCGGTGGGGAGGAGAGAGGAGAGGAGAGGAGAAGAGGAAAAGAGAGACGACTGTTACTTGCCCATAATCTCAAAAGCTTTACAGCTGGAGTGTACTCACTCAGAGCGTCTGTCATTCGCGCAGCTTTACTACAGTACAGTACAATACAGTACAACATGCCCATATTTTGTATTTGTATCTCTCTCTCTAAGCAGGGATGGGTTGTTCTACTGTTGCAGGATCATTTTTCCTATGTATGAGAAGTAAAAACAGTTGGGCCCCCAAAGCTACAAGGGGCCCCGCAAGAATTAATTAGTAAATACTTTTTTGGAATACACTTTGAATCGTTTTTCATGACGTTGGCAGAAAACAATCTTTATGAAGACACCAGAACTTTGCTTCCACCAAGAACAACACATTTTAGAGTACAGCCGTCTGGAAGGACGTCGGGAGCAGCATCTATTAATTCCCCTGGAACTGGCTGCATCCCATTCAACACCCCTTTCCAATCTTACACAGTAAACCTTCAGTGTGTAAGTGCATTTTCATCATCAGGCTTTTGTTTGTCATATCAGTTCGTGTGTCCCGCCACAGTTCTAAAGGACATTTGGTCCTCCCGACCTTTAGCCTGGTCTCTACAACACAGAAAATCATGCTACTTCTGCAGCATCACAGTCCATCAATGACCACAGTAATATGTATGTGGTCAGTTTCAGGAGCTGATGAGTTTTTATTTCTGTCTGTAAATATCAGAGCAGACCTTTACTGACAGTGTGTGTGCGCACATGTGTGTGTGTGCGTGTGTAAAATGCTGCTGCAGTTCAGCTCCAACTGGACAGGTCATCCGCAGTGTTCTGTCTGTCCATTAATCACAGGCTTTTTTTTCAACCCCCTCAGTGGAGAACTGCCTGGAACTGTGGCAGCGTCTCTTTCTCTCTCTCTCTCTCACTCACTCACACACACACACACACACACACACACACACACACACTGATAGACAGGTACACTGCGACCTTGGCACTGGAGTGGGCACTGGCAGAGAATCAGAGAGACTGTCCAGCTGGGTGCTCAGTTTGACTGAAACTGTGTGTGTGTGTGTGTGTGTGTGTGTGTGTGTGTGTGTGTATGTCTATGGCTATATCTCATAAAGTATATACCGCATATACAGAATTATTGGTTCTCACCTTCTCCCTATCACCCCTCATTGCTTGCAGTACAACATCTCACACACAGAGAGCCAAGAATCAGGCCCAGTCAATCTACTAATGGAGGCGATTTCTGTAGTAGGCGATGTCCATTCTGATGGCTGGTAAGTAAGTATTAGCCAGTGCTTGTAGTGAGCACAGCTTCCTGCAGAAGCCGCTGAGCAGAGCAATGGCATAGCCTTATTTCAATAACCGCCATGTTAATGCTGACAACAGCCGCAAAAACCTGATGTCCAAATGAGGGCTGTGGAGGTCTCTTTCAGTTGTTTGACACAAGAATGCACAAAGCGCAGGTTCATCCTGTATTATAAAGGTGCGAGACCACTTACATTTTGTAACATCTGTGCTCACATCGGGGGATGCTGTTTGGACAGTCAGAATGCTGGGGGCTCTGCAGGCCCCTCCATTGTTACACCCAAGGTGTTTATGTATGTATGTACCTGTAGCCATCTTGCCATCCTGTGCAGCAGGTCCGTCTGGAATCACGCTCTTCACCTGCAGGAACTCATCCGGTTCGTCTCCGCCAATGATGGTGAAGCCGAATCCCATGTTGCTTTTCTGCAGTGCCGTGGACAGAAAACTCCCCTTCAGCTGGGTGGGGTCCCGCGTAAACAGGGGCTTTTCTACACACACACACACCAAAAAACAAAACAAAACAAAACAAAAAAAAAACAATATTATAATCAAACACTACACAACCTTAAAAAAACCTTTTAAACCCACTTTAAAGCAACAAAACCTCACAAAGAAGAGAACCAAGTACAAGGCTGAGAGCTGCACTTACAGGCAAACAACAGCAGCGGGAACATACATACAGGCACACACTGAAAAAAAAACTGATGCAATGAATTTCATTCATTCAAATATGTACGTAATTTCCACATTAACTGAATATATTACAACATTACTATCGTCTTTCTTGCAACACCTGTGTTAAGGCAAAGCTTCATGTAGAAATTATGTACACATTTAAATCAAGCAAATTCAGTGTTTGTCAGCACACATACAGCTGGCTCAGCTGGCCCAGCTTATTTTTGCTTTCAGTATGAGCTAAAATGATAATAAAGAGCCTAAGTTTTTATGCCTATTGGATGCCTCCCACAAAAATGGTCCACCTTGGCCTGTGGGTTCTCCAAAGACACTCATAACTGAAGCAAAAAAAAAGTCCACAGAGGAACCACAGAGAGTTCCTTCAGCTCCATCTGAGAGGAACCACGTAGGTAACTAATGTGGAGTAGGCTTTAGTAACAGGCTTGGGGGTGGATTTGCATATGCCCTTATCTCCACATGTGATGCATTCCACAGTTTCCCCCATTTGGGTTGTTCCACAAGTCCATTGGGTACGTTGCCTGTCATGCTTTCATTCTGGTATTGCAACTGGTCCACAAAAAGGGCGCACATACGAGTATTGTATATGAAGGGATAATTCAGTCATTTCTTGCACAGTTTATTTTACGGGCCTTTCAGAGTGATTACGGTTAATTATCACAGTTTCCCAAAAATGTTGTCATTTTAGAAGGAGCTCAGATGTGCCTCCATTAAACTGGCACAGAACTCAGAGCCAATTTGTACTACTAAGTATACTACAAAACAAATACATAAGAAACTGGAGGTTCTGGAGGTGCATATTGGCCCTGTGGCCCCTTCTTTAATTATCAACAACAAAAAATATTGTGCCAAAAATGACAGAAGATCCTTTTCAGCGCAGGCCTAAAAATGAAAGAGACAAACAAATGTGCAAAAATAAAGCCAGTCTCTGCTGCTCCAGTTCACTTAGAGGAACTAAAGGGCTTCCCCAGAACAGGCTGAGCGTAACTGTAGAGTAATATGAAGCGTCTACTGTGGCCATGCTTCGGCAGCAGGAACACATTCCTCCACTGCGCTGGGGGCGCTAGGATGAGAACGTACCATGCAGTCCGAAGACTCCTGCCCGGTAAAGAGGGGCCTCAGACAGGTCGGTGAGGCTATGGGAACGCTCGGGTGCAGGGCCCACATACGCCAGCCTAGCCCGAGGTAAAGTAGCGGAGGAGGGGCCTTCCTCCACTGTTACAAGGGAAAAAGACCCTCAGCTGTTGTACATAGTGAAGAATCACTATTAGGGCTATCATTCTGAACTCACAGCTATTGAATTTCATTAAGATTATGTACACCTTAAAAAGTATTTTTCCTGTAGAATGTATCTGTCAATACAGAGTTAAATGCATGCAAATAAGCCATACACACTGTATTTAACACTGACATTGTTCTTGTTCATAAATACAATGTAAAGCCAAAAAAAAAGGATCATTTACATTAGTTTAACAGTCCTTACTGTTATTATTATGGCACTGTTTGGTGAGAATAACTAGTTGAACTAGTGAAACTGCTGAAAAACATACTTTTATGGTTAATTCATGATTTTTTTCTTGTACCCCTATGGTTATAATTTTTTTGCCATAATGTAGAATATGATTCAGTCAGGAAACCGCAGTATCCTCCAGAGTAACATCTGATTTTTTTTGATCAGTGAGAATTACATTTTTTAAATACACATACGACCCTAGAAGAGTGCCTCCAGTTATTAAATACAGACAGACAAAACATTTTTTTTTGTTTAAAAACAGCTTGTAATGTTCATTTTGTCCAAAAAAAAACCAAAACATACTTTACTGAATACTGTAATAATTAATACTGAAGCAACAAGCTACTGGAAGTTCTGTGTTACAGTGATTTTATGTTGATTTTGGCTAAGTAGTGTTGGTAGGCACAAATCCAAGCGTACTATAAAATGACGATAACGAATTATACCAAATGGTCAAGGCATTAATCGATTGCTAATAAGAATCCCAAATTAAATCTTTCTCCATGGACTGTAGTTCATTAACAGTAGGCAATGGTTGCAAAGCAACATAATGGTCAAACGGATTCCATGAACAGTACTGTGTTTTTTCAATAACTTGCCTCATTAATACAATATTCAACAAATGTGTGGGCCATTTGAGTTTCCATCGAGTATTTCACAGTGATTTAGACCTTGGATCAGCCAATCACATTTTAGAACTGGAACCAGAATGCAGTTAATGCAGTTCAATCACCACCTTCAGACCAACGTATCACGATGGGGGCATAACCCCAGTCACAACGATACAAACCAAAGTGTCGTTACGGACATAACAGCTTAGTTATGAATATAGATTCATAGTAGTGTAGATCCCTATAGGTACAGTGTATAGGTATACAATTAGACAATATGTACTGGTGAACGATGTATTTACTCCATTTATTGCTGCTGGATTTTTGACCACAGGAACGCTGTTGTTATCACATGTTCATTCTCAGCTCAGCAGTAACACTGAGATGGTAGTGATCAAGGTAGTGTGTGCTGTGGTGGTATGAAAGCATTAGACTCAGTATTGGAGATTTTACACATGTCAGTGTCACTGCCTCTGGGTTCAGGAACCACTGACGATGAACATCAGCAGTCAGTCTCTAACTATACACCAGCAAGGTGGTTCATCAAGAGAGGGGTTTCTGATAAAGTGGTTGAAGAGTGTAGCTGTAGGTTTGCACAAATGATGCTCTCAGAAAGAGCCAAGCACACAGTCACTGGGAACGAGGGTTATAAGAGACATGAATGACGAGTTTAGAGGAGTTACTATGGAGACAGACTCCGCAATCATGAGGGAAACGTTACTACGGATACAGACGTCAAATCTAAAACAACAACTTCATGCTGTGCCTCAGCTGGAACGCCTCATTATATAACTGAATTGTATCATACCACCTTAAGACAGCCAGGCACAGGGAAATTACGAGAGGAAACTGTTGATGTAGTATTAGTGGGTGGAACTGTGGAGAACTGAAAGACTGATATGTAGAAAGTGTACATACGCGCTGTGCAAATTAAGGGGTTGTTGTATGTTACAGTGAGTAGTTTTTGTACCACAAATACTGTAGAAATATATTTATATATTCTACACTCATCACCAAAAAATAGCTGAACCCAGAAGGAAGAACCAACAGGAATGAAACTCGGTAGGTAGGTTTGACACTGTGAGACCTGCGAATGATTCAAGTTTCACACTCAGACGCACATGTGACGAGTTTGAAAGCGATTCGAGCAATTGGAAGAGTTTGAGAGGGGTCGCATCGTAGGGCTGAAGGATGGTCTTGTCAGTGCATGGTGCACCATACCGTGCGGATATTACCATAGCACGCTGTTGGTGGCAGTGGATAGAAGAAGGCACACACCACCAACATGAAGGATCTGGGAGACCTACACAAACCATGGAGAGGGAGAACCAACGGATGTGCAGAGTGACCCAACAGCTATGATTGTGGACATCCAGCGAGCAGTGACGCCCTCCATGAGTCATCCTGTCGTCCTGATGCCAGCAACATTGGTAGACTGCTGCATGATGCAGGACTAGATGCATGCAGACTAATATGGCTACTGCCCTTAACACCATGTCAACGTCGCCAAAGACTGCAATGGCGTTGTGCTAGACTGCCATGGAGTGACTCAGAATCGCAGCAGGTCATCTTCAGTGACAAGTCCCACCTTTGTCTTGATGGACATAACCAGCGAATCCGTGTGTGGATGAACGGTTTGTTGTCATGCATGGGGGGTACAATTTTGTATGATTCCAGATCACCTTTGGTCTTTATTGCAGGCACTCTGACAGCCCAGTGTTACATTAACAAGGTCCTGAAACCAGTGGCCCTACCTTGTCTGAATGCACACCCTGATGTGGTATTCCAACAGGGCCAAACTCATTTGCATAATGCTGCCGTCTCAAGAGCTTGCATTAAACACAAAGATATGTGCCGTGGCCAGCCGCATCACACTAGATGAACACCCTATTAAAAATGTGTGGGACGCAACTGGGCACGCTACCACTACACCCGTACCGCACCATCTGCAGGAACTGTGTGAGAATATTCAAGCTGCATGGGATGGATTATCACAGGACACCATTAGGAACCCCTACAACTCTGGCACGTTGTGTTGCAAACATGGCGTCCCAAAGCCACACTGAGAGACACTACTTCTGTATGTGTAGCTGAATACATGTTGCCCATATCAGTCTAAATGTATCATCATATTGTTCCTCACACTTTCTTCTGGGTGCAACTATTCTTTTTGATGATGAGTGTATATTAAGTGTAGATTGATAGGACCTATAAATATAATAAACATATAATACCTATAGTCATACGCAAAAGGTGATTTTCTAACTGAACATAAGTTAATACAGCACGCACAACATATCCTCCACAGAGATCAAACTTAAACACAGCACTTAATGTTCTGACAATTTTGGTCCACAATTTTTTATGTATTTGCTGAATTTAACATATTGGAAAAAAGAAAACATTATATATTAAATATTAAAAACAACATAAACAGTAACTGTGGATTTGAATGCGTAGGCTTGTGTTCTCTGTAGAGGTTAAGTGAACCACAAATGGGGTCCTCCACCAAGAAGCTGTCCCTGATTGGTCCAATAGCTGTTTATATTTAAATCCCAAACAAAGCAGGGCTTCTGTTTGAGCTTAGAACTCAGTTTGATCTAACCCTGGAAATGTACTGGTAACTAAGTCTGCACTTCTAATCTGCTCCAGGGCAGGTTCAACAGTTCAGGACCTCCGATCATAAACATATCTAGGACCAATCAGGGCAAGCTTCAAACCAATCAGGTACAGACAGACGAAGAGTGCTGCGTTGTTGTGTTTACTGTTATAAAGGCTTGACTTCCTACATATTTACATACATTTCTTTTTCTGCCACTCATATTGCTTTTGATAATAATAATAATAATAATAATAATAATAATAATAATAATAATAATAATTGTTATTATTTTCAGAGAAGGAGAATTAAGCTGTGTGCTGTGGTGTTTTATAATGGAGGGATGAACAAGGTGGATAAGGGGATGAATAATTCATGTGTAAATGAAGAGGGGTAACGAATGTACTGTACCTCTGTACACAGCGGGCAGAGGCAGTGTGGACAGTCCTTGGCCCTGCATCTGGTGATGCTGCAGTCTCCGCTTAGCTTCCAGAACTGGGTTTTCAAACTGTGTCCGCCTGTTTATGTGACTGACAAAGAGGGAGAGCAAGAAAGAGAGAGAGAGAGAGAGAGAGAGAGAGAGAGAGAGAGAGAGAGAGAAAGAGAGAGAGAGAGAGAGAGAGATTTCTTGTGATCTTTGTGGCAAATAAAGTAGTGCACACAGACAGCTTTCACATTTCAGAATTTTGACTTTATCTACAGTACTGAATTCGTTACAGCTCTTAAAACATGCAAAAAAAGGAGACGCTCAAACACTAATGAGTACTAACACTACCACTAATGACCGATTAATGAAAAATTTATCTCAGACAATCAGCCTCTGACCTTTCATAACCGCCAATTAATGACCTCAAATCTTTGGATACGTGCTGACTAATGACGCCAAACCTGAGATTTTCGAGTAGACCATTTAGACTGAAATGCATCTCACTGCTTTGGGACGCAATTCAAGCCAGGTATGACCGCACAGACTGAAACGCACGTCTGAATGCAAAAGTTAGACATCAGCTCCGAAAAAAATACAGAGGCATCTGAACTTCTGTATAGGAGAAGAATTTTAAGAGTTCTTTGGACGACAGAGAAAACCAAATCAAACCTCACCTCTCTACTTTGGACATATGCTGAGAGGAACTGACTCACTGGAAAAGATCATTATGCTTGAACAGTAAAGAGGAAGAGGATGACACAACATCCTCAAGATGGATGGATGCAATCAGAGGAATCATCAGCCAGCCAATCAGAGGCCTTAAGATTTAAGGACTGGATATTCTGGAGAAATCCTATCCAGCTGGTCTCCAGGAGTCGGAAACAATGGCACTTATTAATAACCCGAAAAGTGCATTTCCTGAAGAAAACATGGAGTGATGGAGCAGATTAAGCTTGTTAAGATGTTGCTGGCTGGCTGATACGGTATGCCAGGTGATAGCTAGGGGGCTGCTAGCTGTGTGCACAAACTTTTGCACCATATATATTTCTATGAGAAAAAGACAATTATTGAACATTCACCTTATTTGTATGAAAACTATGTGTCTGATTAAAAAGCTGTATACAAGCACACCATTCCCAATCCAACTGTGTTCCGGTGGAATGGTGTTTCTCAGAAACTGCAGAGACAGCGGATAAAAATCCGGCAGAAAAATAATAAGAATATACCGTCATTACTAATAATCAGGCGTTTGTTTTTCTCTGCAGCAGTTTCTACTCCAGGAAGGCTTCGCACCTGATGTTGGAACATTGCTGTGAGGATCTGACTTCATTCAGCCATGACAGCATTAGTGAGAGCATTAGTTACCGATGTTGGATGATTAGTGCTGAATCACAAAGGCCGCTCCAACTTATCCTCAAGGTAATGGACGGAGCTCCATCACTCCAGGTCCCAGTGCTGGGGGGCTTATAACCATACATTTTGTCTACCTGTACAGCTATAACAAACCGCACTGCATTTTAAATGGGAAACAACTCTGCTTAGAGTCAAGTCTGAGCAACTAAGACCAACTACACAAATCAAGATCAACTACACAAAGCTCTGCGACTAATCATGCTAAATCATTTAATCGTTTGACAGCACTAGTAAATTCATGAAGGACCGTAGATTTCAGACTGCAGATCCAGGCTGAGATTCTTCGCCAGTTTATTGTTAAACCAGTCGGAAAAGCAGAAGCTAGATCAGAAATCCCACTCTGCAGGGCTTTATTAATTTGGGCCAAGAGCCTGATTAAAATGGAAACAGAGCAGGCATGTTTGGCAGAAGCTGTCGCTGTGCTCTGAGTTTGGGAGCAATTTGGATTTTTTATGTCCTGATAACAGTCTAAAGTTAAATTTGGGGAAAGGACGTTGGGGATGGATCAAAAGTGGACGAGTGCACAGTAACCAGTGGGGAAGCTCAAGCTAGGCTAAAGACTCCCAACCTTCCACCAGTAGACACCTACACACATAATGGCTTTTATACCATGTCCTATATAAGTAATAACAGTTTGGTCCATACAACAACAACAACAACAGCAGCAGCAACAATAATAATAATAATAATAATAATAATAATAATAATAATGGCAAATATCTGCCAATAAGATTCTGACATCATTGTGCATCTCTAATAACAATATTTCCCCTAAGTATTACACTTATCACTTGTGTTATGCTTTTTTCCGTTTTTTCTCTCTCCACCACTTAATAAACAGCTTCATGCAATATGTGCTGATTACATGTGTCCGGTGTTATGGCTGCAGGACAGAGCTGTACTGTCAATTACAGGGATTTCAGAATAGCTCCATCAGCCTCCCACTCATCAACTTGATGTAGCACGAGATCCAGGAGAGCGGGAGGCATTATGAAAAAGCCACCATTTATTTCACTCTGACTGAAGCTTGTTAAACCCACTGCACACTGACCCATTAAAACATTATCCTAAAAACACCATCATCCTCTGTCCAAAGCCAACATTTTTAACAAGCAGTCATATTCCACCTCACAACATTATACTCCACCAAACACCATCATTCTCTACCAAACACCTCCAATTTCCAATAACCTCCATCATTCCCCAGGGAACACCATCAATATCCACCAAATCAATTCCCAAGAAACATTGTTACATTATAACATTATTAGACATATGCCAACATTCCACAAAAAAACACCACCATTTTCCATCAAACACTATAATTCCCCACCAAAAAGCAACATTTTACCACAAATACAATAGCTTCATGATACAATATCAAATTTCCTTATATCATCATTCCTCACCAAACACCATCATTCTACAACAACGCCAACATTCTCCAACAAACATCAAAGTTTGCCAAACAACATCATTCCTCAAACACATTCTCTACTACACTCACTTCACTGGGGAACACCATCATTCTCTACCAAACACCACCGCTCTACAACAAACTGTCATTTTCCAACAAATACACCATTGTCTAACAAACATCAACATTCTCTACCAAACACCATAATTCTACAACAAACACCATCATTCTCCGACAAACTGTCATTCTGACTGTTGGTGTTGATGTTTTACACTTGTTTTTTCCTCCAATGAATACATCATTGTCTAACAAACATCAACATTCTCCAACAAACACCATCATTCACTAGTAAACATCAACATTCTCTACCAAATACTATCATTCTCCAACCAACACCAACGTTCTCCAACAAACACCTTCATTCTACAACAAACTGTCATTCTCCCTGTTATTCTGACTGTTGGTGTTGATGTTTTACACTTGTTTTTTTTTCTCCAACAAACACATCATCACTAAAAAACATCAACATTCTCCACCAAACACCATAATTCTCCAACAAACACATCATCACTAAAAAACATCAACATTCTCTACCAAACACCATAATTCTCCAACAAACACATCATTGTCTAAAAAACATCGACATTCTCTACCAAACACCGTAATTCTCCAACAAGCACATCATTGTCTAAAAAACATCGACATTCTCTACCAAACACCGTAATTCTCCAACAAGCACATCATTGTCTAAAAACATCGACATTCTCTACCAAACACCGTAATTCTCCAACAAACACATCATTCACTAGTAAACACCATCATTCTCTGACAAACACCATCATTCTCTGACAAACACCATCATTCTACAACAAACTGTCATTCTGCTACCATAGCTACTAGCGAGGGCTTGAGGTTGCATGAGAAAGTCACTATCCCATGCCGAAATATATGAAGCCATTTCAGTGCTGTAGACGCTCTCAAAAACATTTCTTTAACAGTGTTTAGCTTGGATGTGGACCACTGACATGATCTGAAGGTTCTTTAATGAACCATCTATCAAAGGATTCTTTAGGGAATCGTTCTTCTACAGCATTGCTCCAGATAATCCTTTTGAGCACTAGTATGGACGAGAGGCATGGACAACACAGGTGGAGGGTGAGGAAAAACAGAAAGAGATCGTGTATGTGTATGTGTATGTGAATGTAGCCGCATAGCATAAGACCAAAGCTGCATTGCTGGCTCTTGGCCACTGTTCCTCTCTGTCCTGGGATAAGAAAGTGGAAGCCAAGCTATAAATAGGCCCACCTTACTCTGAACTGCTCATTAAGCAAGAAAAGGAATGGCACCTACACCCAAGCACACATATAGACACTGTAGCACACACAAACACACTCTGGACTGAATAATATAGCAAAGCCAAGCAGTTAATATCATAACGTGGCCCAAGTGAAGTAATGAAGTCAATTAATAAGAATGGCAAGAAAAAACAGTTGGAAATCTGAAGTGCCACAGCATTAAGTATTTATCAGCGAAGGGGCCAGACTTACTCAACATAGTAGCTGCCGTAAACAGGGTCATCGATTTTCTCCCAGCCATAGGGAAGCTCTGAAAAACACACAGAATAACAAAACATACATTATTCATCACATATAGGAACGAAAACATTGGGGAACAAGTCCATAGCCATTCATTATGTCACTGAGTGACATGAACAGACACACATCACTGCACTGGGTTACTCAGCCTATGGCATGTAATCACAGAATAAAAGACGGAAGGAACAAAAGAAGAAAAACAAACTAATGGAATGAAGTCAAGGGCGGATCTTTAAAATGAGAGGAAATATGTCTCACAGTCAGTAAAGTGAGGATGGTTTAAGTGCCTACTCATTTTTTCAAAGATAATGATTTCAAACATGCTCCTATTGACAAGTCTACATAAGAATAATTGTATTATTCATATTTTGAAATTTGTAGTTAGAACTAAGCCTAGTAAATAATAAATGTTGTTGATTCAGACTATCACTTTGCAACATTAAATCTGGATCGCAGATCAGCATCCAGAAGGAATTAACATGGCTGTTTATTTTTATTTTTTTCATGAATCAGTTTCTGATTAAGTTATATATGTGTTACCATGGATAGTTCACCTTGATGGTCATAAATATGTAACTAAAGCTTTTAAACAGTCTAAACATAAACAATGGAGTTACATGAAAATCAGTCATCTTCATTAGAAACCCACTTCTTCCACTCACTTGCCACTTTATTAGAAACCCCTACCTTGTGCTTTCACTCCCTGACCACTTTATTAGAAATCCCTACCTTCTACTTCCACTCACTGGCCACTTTATTAGAAATCCCTACCTTCTACTTCCACTCACTGGCCACTTTATTAGAAACATCTATCTCGTACATCCACTCCCTGGCCACTTTCCGAGCTCCATGTACCATATACATCCAATATACAGGTGTGCAGTTACAGGATGTATCCCAGCTGTTGCTGAACACTTTAACACCCTCCTCCACACCCATTCATCACTGGCCAGTTTCTGACCACAGGGCCACTGTTGTCCAGATATAATATGGGTGATTGACCCAAACTGGGCATCAGTAAACGGGTCTAACTGTACAACTGCAAGGTAAAGAGGTTTCTGGTATAGTGGGCAATAAATGTATATCCCGTATTGGAATCAGGGTTGTGGTGAAAAGTAAAAACCGAGCATATATTAATTTCAGAGAATTTCTGAGTTTGTTTGCAATCAAAAGGACTTGATTTTCCTACCTCATTTGACACTGAGTCAAACACACACACAGATATGATCAAAGGGCTATGACGTACTAATATGCAATGAGGCAGGAGATGAAACGAATGGCTTTATCGATGAAAGTGTGCTAATACCTGTCAGAGAAGACAACAGAGAAACTAAGAGATGAAGCAAGAGGGAAAGGAAGTGGAGTGAATGAGAAAGACAGAGATAAACAGAGAACCAGAAAAGAAAGGCAAAGTGACAGAGATAGATAAAAAGAGAAGGGAAGTTGGTACTATGCACTAGTTAGTATCTACGGTATTACTGTATTATTACTGTATTATCAATTACTCAGTATGTGCTATGGGGCGGGCGTGGGATGGAGGCTAGCGAACCAGCCTTGTGACCAGAGTGTCAGTTCAGTTCCCTTAACCAACAATAGGGCTACCCACCGCTCTGGGTCAGTGTGCTCACTGCCCCCTAGTGTGTGTGTTCACTAATGTGTATGTATGTGGGTGTTTCACTTCATGGATGGGTTACATGCTGTAGACGAATTCCTCTGTGTGAAAGCACAAATGGCAATCCTAAATTCTATTTCTAATTCAACAAAGTAACTATTATGAATTATTCAGTATGTACTACAAATTATTCAGTACCTACTATGAATGTCTAAGTAACCACTATGAATTATCATGTAACTATAATAAATTACTAATTATCTACTACAAATTACTCTTTATTTAATATGTATTACTCATTATTTATTATCACTTGTTTAGTATGTACTATGAATAATTAAGTAACTACTAAGAATTACTGAGTATGTTACTATTACTACATAACTGCTAGTAATAGCAGTAGTATATACTAATACTATTATTCAGTATATACTACGAATTATTCAGTATCTACAGTGGATTGTTCAGTATCTACTGTGAATTATTCAGTATCTACTATAAATTATTCAGTATCTACTATGAATTATTCAGTATCTACAGTAGATTGTTCAGTATCTACTGTGAATTATTCAGTATCTACTATAAATTATTCAGTATCTACAGTGGATTGTTCAGTATCTACTGTGAAATTGTTCAGTATCTACTGTGAATTATTCAGTATCTACTATGAATTATTCAGTATCTACTATGAATTATTCAGTATCTACAGTAGATTGTTCAGTATCTACTGTGAATTATTCAGTATCTACTGTGAATTATTCAGTATCTACTGTGAATTATTCAGTATCTACTGTGAAATTGTTCAATATCTACTGTGAATTATTCAGTATCTACTGTGAATTATTCAGTATCCACTGTGAAATTGCTCCGTATCTACAGTGGATTGTTCAGTATCTACAGTGGATTGTTCAGTATCTACAGTGGATTGTTCAGTATCTACTGTGAATTATTCAGTATCTACTAAGACTTACTAGTTGATAACTATGAAATATTTAGCAGTTATTATTAATTGTTGAGTATCTACTATTTATTATGTACCTCTACGTAATATTCAGCATGCACTATTGTTCGGTATGTACTATAAATTGTTCACTATCTATTTTATACTAAGTAACTTCTATGAATTATTCAATATTATGACTTGTATGAGGAATTGAAATATGGACCCATAAATAGCCCCTGAGAGTTTAACAGGAACGAATGGTTCTAACCCTAACCCCAAAAACCCTTTTATCAGTATGCTCAGTGACCACTAGGGGGCTTCACAACTATTTTCTCTTTCTCTCTTTCTCATCCTCTTCCTTCCACTCACTATCATTAATTCTCTCTTTCAATCTCTTCTCTTCACTCTACCTCTTACAGAACACCCTTCATTTTCCCTCTCACTTTCTCATGTCTTATTCTGTCTTTCTCTCTTTTTTTTACCTCTCCATATGCCTCTCTCTGTCTCTCTTTTTGCCATCCACTCTCCGTCTCACAGAAGACATAGCGAACACTAATATGCACTCGTTCTGAGGAGTGTTTTTAAAGTGCAGTTTCATGCTCAAATCAAATTTTTATCTTTTCCTTGTTTATAGAACTATTTTTGGACAGTTGAAAAAGGGGCTTTAACCACACAGCTGAGATTCAACAGAGCGGAAAAAAATAATGATATCATAATATCTTCATTTATAGAGCACTTTTATAAACCGCTGGCAGCTCAAACTGCTTTACAGACAGATGATGAAGCTTAACAGTAACAGTAATCAACTGTGAGTGTTAATTTAAGATCATATAGGACAATGAACCAGATCCAATTAGAATCTAAATACCAAAAGTGTAGAGAAGTAGAAGTGTAGAGTTTTCATAAAATTTAGCGAAGTTTTTAAATGCTTGCTAAAAGTGTGCGCTGAGCTTGACTGTCTAATGAAGAAGCATAATAGAAGTATAATAACTGAATCCCTTCATAGTTTCTGTATATTTAAGAATGGTATTTGCAGAACGCCAGTATCCGCAGATCTACGATCACATGCTGGAATATAAACAGGCATTCCGTGATGCAGACAATGTACTGTTTCCTTAGGAAGCTCAGTAAGAAGAGCATTACAGTGATCAACTCGGCTTGCTAGCAATGCATGAGCAGGTTACTCTGTGTGGCTCTGATAAAAAGCTGAACTGTTGTGATATTTCTCTAATGATAAACCGGCTGACACATGCGGTGAGTCTGTCACTAGAACCCGAATAACCAGAATAGAATGGAAATGTATTATTGCGTTTCATCAGCGTAGCTATGAAAACTCATATAAACGTGGTGCCTCTGATGTCAGAGAGGTACACACATACACACACACACACACATGCACACACAGACACACACACACACAGACACACATACACACACATATGCAACACAGACACACACACACACATATATGTTAGTACGTTTGTTTTTGTGTGTGTGTGTGTGTGTGTGCTACAGTTCAGGTCAGAAAGGTTTAAGGACGCTGTTGAGTCCATTGCAGCACCCACGTCACCCCTGAAGACCATTACCATGGCAACCCCAGGAGCCTTTTGGGGCTCAAACGAGGCTCTTTCACAATGACCAACTTCCGCTGTCTGTCACCCCATCACTACGACAACCACACACACACACACGCACACACATTCCCATACTTAGAGAGAGAGAGGGAGAGAGAGGGAAAGAAAGGAGAGAATGAATGAACAGAGTGAAAGAATGATGAGAGAGAAACGATGAAAGAAAAAGTGATACAGATAAAATGCTAAAGAGAGAGAGAAACATGAGAGAAGCAAGAGAGAGGAGGAAAGAGAAAACAGGGGGTGAGAGAAAGAAATAGAGACAAAAGGAGAGAGGGAAAGAAGAGAAAAGAAAAGGAAATATGAGAGAACGAGAGAAAAGGAGAGTGAGAGTCAGAGAAGAAGAAGAAAGGAAGAAGGAGAGAAAGAGAGAGAGACAGGGAGAGGGGGGAGAGGGAGAATGAGAGAGAGAGGGACAAAGAGAGAGAGAGAGAGAGAGAGAGAAAGAGAGTAAAGCAAATTTAACAATTCAATACCCTCAGAAGGAAAGGAAAAGCACGGTATCCTCTTGTGTTTGGACTAATTATCACAACTTCCTGAAATAATCTGCACAATATTTGAATAATCCTTCATTTAATATGCAGGAGCAAAAAGGTCTCAGCTGTGCTCTCCAGATGAAACAGAGGAAACATTTTTTCCTGTTTGTTAAAATCCTTGACCTTTTAAAAAGAGAGAGAGAGAGAGAGAGAGGGAGAGAATTCAAGAGAATCTGGGGAGAAAACATTAAGAGAAAGAGAGGAAGAAAGAGAGAGTGTAAGGGAGACAGAGATACAGAGAGAGGAACTGAGTGTAGTGTTGAGAAACACTGAGATGAATCCCTATACAGTGTATATATGGTAAACTTGACTCTATTGATTGTATTCGATTATGTGCATCAATACTAACATGCATGTCAAAGATCTGAACACACACAAATACACACACACACACACACACACTTCTATTTTCATGTCTACTTTCATTTGCATGTGTAGTGTGCATGTGCATGTGTAGTCCAGTTCTGCAACAACTTCTGTACTTGTACTCTACCTATTTCCAAGGTCACTTTAGGTCTACTCTCATTTCCATAGTCCACATCTACAACCACTTACATGCCTACATTAACTCTACACACACGTCCCTGGTTACTCAAGGTCTACAGCTATTTCCGTGCTTACGCTACCTAAACTCTTCTGTTTAGTCACTTTAGGTCTCTCATTGCTGTGGATACACTACTCTCATGACCACGCTAGGTCAGTGTAGCACAGCATAGACCTCTGAGAACTTTCTGGGACTTCAGAGATCTTTTAGTGGCAGGAAGCTGAAGATGAGGACGCTGAAGAGTTACCTAACATTAGCTTTCATTACATTAGCTGTGGCCAGAGTGTGTTGCTCCACCTGTCCCACAGCTAAAGTCTGTGTAATATCCAGGTTGGGAATTATTTTTAAGGGTACGCACATGGTTCTAGACATGGTTCCATTTGTATGTTTAAATAGTTCTTTGCATGGTGAAATTGTTCTTCAGATTGTCTCTCAGAATGTGTTCAATATGGTTCTACACTGAAATGTTTGCTTTTATTTTTAATGGTTCCATACAGCACTAAAACGGGTTCTTCTATTGTTACAAGCTTGAGATTTCCATAGTAGCAAAACCCCTGTTAGTGCTAAATGAGTGTTCATGGTTCTAGCTACAGAAAGTAGTCTTTAGTCTTTACTAAAGAACCCTTCAAAGAACCATCTTGTTTGATTGATGAGTGATGATTTTTGTTTGAGTGATGATTTTAAGTGTATTGCTTGTGTTTAGTTTTGAGGTGTTTTTGATGTATTTTGTGTGTGATTTGTTGGCAGGTGTTTTGCTTTTAGACATTTAGTTTTTTGCCATATTGTTTTTGAGTGTATTGTTTTTGGGTGTTTTGTTTCTGACCTTAAAGAGCCTTGCTGTCAGAATCCTGAGCTTCAGCTGAATGATGAAACACCACCGTAACAGGAGTGTATGTCATCTCACCTCACACACTTACCAGGGAATTCTCTCCATCAGAGAGAGACAGAAAGAGAGAGCTGCAGAGCTGCAACTTCAGCCCTAATGTCAGAGTCTCTAAAGAAATACAGTTTTCCCCTTGTACCCCTATTGTAGCTGATCAGCTGAGACATTTCCACCCTGCTAACTAGTAATTGATGCATGTACCCCACTAAATCATCTGTTCTAAAAACAAACACTTTTTTGTAGTGTTTTAAAAATGTTTCTGGTTTCTTTTAAGTTTAATTTGTAATTCATGAAATGCCATCCCTTTTTTGCATGTCACTACTAAAACACAGAAGAGTTTAAACAGAGCCATTTCTTGGCCAGACCCCTGCATTTAAGAGCAGGAAATGAATCTGCATCCCTGTCCTTCATGGCTACATGGTGAGCAGTACATTTACAAGTACATTTAAAAGGATTTTTCCTGAAAAAATAGTGTGTGTGTGTGTGTGTGTGTGTGTATATATATATACATATTCTTTGGTTTTGCTACAAAAGGAAGCATCTGAGTCCTGAAAATGTACAAAAACCACACCTTCACAAGCTCACACTGTTGTGCTGGTGATGAGTGCTTTCACAGCGTACACTGACAGGTCTTTGAACTGTAGAAATCAGCTGACAAATCAGCTAACACTGACACACACGTACACACACACACAGCAGATTTAAGAGAGTCAGAGAGCGATGGAGAAGTACAAAGATAAAGAGAAGAAGAATGAGAGATTTAGAGAGAAGGAAAAAGGAAAATATAAGAAGTGATAGACAGAAAGTGAGAGAAAAGTAGACATGCAATAAGAATAAGAGAACATAAGAAAACAGAAAGAGAAATCAAACGTCTGCTAAACCTTTCAAATGCTTTAGCAATACTGTAACGGAACATAGGCATGCTGCATTACATTACACTGAACAGAAAGAGAGAGAGAGAGAGAGAGGGAGAGAGAGAGAGAGAGAGAGAGAGAGAGAGAAGGAGAGAGACAGAGAATAAGTGAGAGTGTGAGAGACAGAGAGAGAGAGAAAGTGAGGGGGGTACAGGTTCCCATCATTACTATACACTCTCAGTGTCCATGTTCCATGTTTATACAGGCCTGGTTATATACACAGTAAGAATGTTTCTTTATAATAAATGACTGTGTTGGTAAGAAGACTACAGTTAAACAAAGTTCCTGACTTCTTTCACCACATGGAATTGTCAATTCCACCAGCAGCAATGACTGTATATATATATATATATATATATATGGACATTTGATGACGAGTGGATAAACAGAAATGACCCAAAACTAAATATAATCATTACTGTTATTATTATTATTATTATTATTATTATTATTATTATTATTATTATGCACTGAAAAGTTAAGCAGTACATACACTGATTTATTTTCTCTGTTTTACATTAACCAGCCTTGTTTAATGTTTACACTTACAGGGTCAGAAAAATTTGTTTTCTTAAAAAAAGAAAGAACAAAAGAACAGAACATTTGCCTTCCTTTTGTAGATGATGCAAAGTCAGTCAGCTCTCAACTTAGCAGGAAAGAAAGAAAGAAAGAAAGAAAGAAAGAAAGAAAGAAAAAAGAAAGAAAGAAAGAAAGAAAGAAAGAAAGAAAGAAAGAAAGTAAAGCAGCAGATAAGATAAAGCAATAAGATAAACACACTTACCATCTTCGTTACACTCCTCTGGAGGTTTGGCTTTCTTGGCTAACCGAGGGTCCAGCCAGGACGTGGTCTTAGTGTTGTGACTGCCCAGAGAAAAACAGAAAGGGAGGATGAGTATCCTCTTTAGAGGGAGAGAGAATTCCCCTGTGTGACTTTTGAAACGAGGAGGGAAAAAAAGAGTTTAGGTTTACAAAACAGCAATCGATACTTTTAATTAGCTCATTAACGAGAAGGAGACAGAGGAAGAGAGCGGGAGGGGAGAGATGGAGCCAGAGATATGGTGTAACGGGAAAAGACAGATAAGACAGATATCAACAGGAAGAGGCAGAAAGAGAATGATAGGGAGATCCTTAAAACATAGCAGTAGAACAAAAACAAGACAAGAAACACAAAATCACTTACTGACAAATTCACACAGCTAATTCCTCACAGTGAGCGGTTTATTAACAGGAAGTGATCACAGATCGTATTAGCTGAAGGAGGAGTCAGTGGTAGGACACCAGATTCCTGACAGGCTCTAAAACCGAGTTTTACTTTACCTCAAGTGAAACACATTCGCTTCTTTAGCGCACTGCAGCTACAAGGCTAATGTTGCTAACAAGTAATGGAAGCTTTTACAACCCCAATTAGCCTGGTGCTAACTGCACACCTAAATCATCACACACCTTAAACCGTGTTGAGTCTCACTGTAAATCCTGAAATAATCATTTTAAAGCCTGCAGTGTCCAGTCAGATTTAGTGACCATGTCCAGAGGTGGGAAAAGTACCCTAAATCAATACCCAAGAAAGGTATTTGTAATATTACAAGCATAAATTAACCTGAGTAAAAGCACAAAAGTATCAGGTCAAAAAACTGCTTAAGCTGTCAGGGACAAAGTGACTTTGACGTTTGCCAAGCTAAAAGTCAAGTAGTCTTTATTAGATACAATGATATTCGGGTTCAACGGCAAACACAGAGCAATGGTAACCAAGTCGAGGCTGAGAGAGAGAATGTGAGAGACAGGCCAGGGTCGAAAACCAGCACACAGAACCAGAGGGAGATCAAGAGAGGAATCGAGAGAGCAGGCAGGTAGGTCAAAGCACAGAGAGAGCAACAAGGAAGGCGAACGAAACAGAAGGGGAATCCGGAAGCAAGAGCAGAGTAAACAAAGGGAGGTCGAGAACGGTAGTGGCAGAGATCAAGAGAACCTCTCGGTATGCAAACTGGGTTTGGCAATACTTCGCAAGGTGAATGTGGGTGAGAGGAGTTTATATAGTGACTGAGAAATGAGGTGCAGGACCTAGAGCGCGGAAGTGGAGTATGAGTGGGTGTTTCGGAGATTGTGGCAGTGACGTCATCGAGGAGGGTATTCTGGGAGATGGAATCCGGGAGATCGGAGGCGGTCGGGAAACCCGGAAGCGTGACATAAGCACTGAGTAACATACAGAACTGCAGTGGAATGTCTTAGTAGATTCAGCATCTATCAGCACAGGAACTGAAGTTTGTATGGCTCCATTTTTCTATTTGGTCTAAAATAAAATTCTAAAGCTCAAAAGTCAGAGATGTGACCATAAAGCAGTACAGATGTTGTCAACAAGAAAGCAGAATGACATAAAATATGAAATAGGACATGCTTACTAAATACATTGGACTAAGTAAAAAGTAGATTCATTTAGTCTCCAATATACGTACAGGAGTAGAAATAAAAGTATTACTATTTGAAAATATTCACCTGAGTGCAGATCCATCAGTTATTCAGGTACATGTACAGTAAATGAAGCTATTATCTACCTATCTATGACCACATCATGCCACTGAAAAGGAAGGTCTGGCTCGATGTCTGTGTCTTAAATGTAAAAATAACATTATACTGATAAGAATATAACGCCAAACATGAACAATTCACTCACATCCTCAAAAGACATGTACTTCAGCAGGTTAGAAGGGCAATCTATTTCCATTAGCTCTAACTTGTATTATAAGGTATTATACATTCATCTCTAATGCAGACAAACATGCCCAGAAACAGGCAAAATTACAGTCAATAAAAACACAAATACCATCAACTGAGAAAATTAAGCATGAGGTGAGTTTTAAGGGCAATCGTCTAATGGGCTAATATTAAATCCTTGCCTGTACCTATACATCCTGCACCTACAGAGTAGCCCAACATTGTAGTAGTCTGTTCAAGGTAAAACAATATCACAACACAGTAATAGCCAGAAGCAGTTAGACCCGTGAATATTAATCAGTTTTGATCTACTTGTGTAGAAATAACTGTACAAATGAAATAAACTGAAGCGAATTGTACCCCTGGTTTCAGTTCATGTTGACTGACTAAAAGGCATTAAAGTCAGCTTAGTTCAGCAGCCTGAGACCTCTGCTGCGGCTTGTAAGGTCAAAGGTTTAATGCCCAGCTGATGGTAAGCAATTCCATGTATCTCTTTTGGGTCTGTGAAAATCAAGGGACTATATAAAAATGCTATAAAAATGGTTAATGCAAAATTTTGTTAGGTGCTATGAATTAAAGCTGAAAGTCTACATTCCAATCACATTGTTTCATTTCGCTGTCCAAATACTTAGAGGAAATTCATAGACCTGGTTGCGTTTCATCTTTCATCATTTTTATGGCACTTTCTTGAAACAAAGCAGCACAAAACTTAACTTCATTTATTCTAAATTACAGAGGAACCCGGTACCTTCATTACATATGGGAAAACCCATAAAGCCACCTACAGAAAATGGACTTTTATGAAAAAGCGTATTCACCGCAGACAGTAAGCTAATATCCCTGGCTCTCATTTCAGATCAATCGTTTTAAAAAATATTATACAGTTATTGAGTTCCAGCCTTATTTTCTCACTGGGGTCTTGCACCATAACTCATAAAGGCAGTATGTTAATTGAGTACCATATTTCATTAGCATAGAGCTAAAATACAGATACTGACTTGATCAAAATGTTAATGTTAATATGATTATGTAAAGAAACACACACACACACACACACACACACACACACACACACACATGTATGCACATGAAAAAGGCTTTACTGTAAGACAAAAAATAATAAATATTGCCACTAAACAAAGACACAAAGTTTTAGATTCCAACAGTTGTGGAACAGCTTTTATGTATGAGCCTAGACACACAGCACAATTTCTTTTAACTAGTGCATTATTATAGAAATACTGTACTTCTACAATGTTGAATGCAATTAATGTAACAATGCACATTTTCAGAGACTTTCTATTTGAACAGTATTGAAAAATGAATCAAATCCAGACTACACTGTATCATATCAAACTGAAGGCAGTGACAGGGAATGTTCTTTACCACCCAATTTTACACAGGGCCCACCCTCAAATGCAGGATTGTGAGGAGAGAGGGACATTTGGCATGAACTGCTTGTTCAAGTTTGTGGGTCTGTTTTGTACATAATAGCACGTGAACAGAATGTGCTTCACATAAAGGAACATACAAAAGCATAATTATGTGTTTCACATAAAGGAACCAAACACATACGGCACATAAACAAGTAAGATGGTAAACCATCTTAGGATCAGAATTACTAAAAGAGGTGCTAAGTATTGACAGTCCACAGACTCACTAGTGCACTAGTAGGGGGTGGGGAATTAGTAGCTGGTCTACTAAGACCTTCTATACAGATAAACACGGACACAACTTCATTATGAACATGTAAGCAGCACAAAACAAACCCACGTTTGATTTACATCAGGCAGGAGAACAAAGCTGCGTTCAAAATGGCATACACTCCTAAACTCAAACTTCAAAACCTGCTGTTATGACACTCTGATGAGTGTAGCATATGCATTTTTGTATATCCTTCATCAAATTAAGAACTGTATCACATGGCAGACATTGTTTTTTTTTTGTCAAAAAGTTGAAAACTGTGTGCAACAAACTCTCTCCTTTCTCTGTTTCTTAGCAACATCATTACCATTACCATGCTACCACCAAAAATACCACCAGCTGTTCACAGGTGTTAAATAATGCACAGTCAGTACTTAGCAGCAGCGGCTGCCACTTTGCTCATACTGTGGCTGTTTACTATGTGTTGCATGACTGTACATTTTATAGTTATGAGTCAACAGTTATGAAGAAAGTCAATGCTGATGATGTCACCAATAAAATCACAGGAGTAAAGAATGCAAAAAGTGACTTCAAAAATGTGTGACAAAGCCAAACTCAGGTCAGAGCAGGTCAGTGAAGTGTGACATTACCTTTCCAACTAGTTGATCACTTCTAGCCTTCAGGGAACCAGAGATATGGACTAAGATGCTCCCTAGGCAGCCTTGTTGATACGCTAGGGCTGTAGAGCCAGAGACACTTAGGTCGCTGTAACTTGCCAAAAATAAGAATAACTGACTTTCAACTTTTAGAGGATTACAGGCTGTTATGCCCCACCTCCAGCGACAGGCCCTTTTATCATAGTCTTTGGGAAAACCAAAGATAACACCATTCAATATCTGATCTTTGAAGCTCTGTAGATCAGTGAATAAACCAAGCGAAACTCCACAGGTCAGTAGGGGTGATGTGCCCCTGCCCTGTCTGAGCCCTGGATATGCATTGCTAGCCTTCAGGAGAACCAGAGAGCTGAGAAAAGCAGATTTCTCAAACTGTTGTCTTCTCTAAGGTGTCTCTAAGGTGTAGTGTCATAATCATGTGATCATGTGTCACTAAGCGTCATTGTCGATTTACCCCATGCATTTTAATATGTTTTTGGACATCAAATTTCACCCAACCACATGAACAATCAGGTGTTAAACCCCACTGGGATCAGATTACTCAAACCACATTCTAAGGCGGCCAGAGAGTGGATTTCATCTTCCCGCATTTAATATGAGTGTAAATGGAATGCCTTTTCATTATCCGTATACAATTACAAGTGGAAATGCATCTACCCAGCACTGACTAGCAGGCCAGAGGAGAAACAAGGAAATGAAAGATGGAGGCTATGCCAGGCTGAAGTTATCACCAAATCAAGAGCTTTCTTGAAATTTTGGCCATTGAAAGTCACATCGTAACAGCAAAAAAGTAAATAAATAAAAAATAAATAATAAATGTGCTTTGTATGGAGAGTAAAAGATGAAATCAGATCTTACCAGTCGGGTGCCAGAGAAATGTGTAAATGGAATCTAGCCAAAGTTTATCCAGATACGATTCGGACATGAAACTTTTGGGTAAACAACAATGTAAAAAGCGTATCGCTGGTTACTTCATGTTGTTACAAGCAAATGAACTAGGTTTATTCAACCTACAAAAAGCACTCTGAGTGAACGATTCTTTCAGTTAAAGTCATTTTAAGTTGCTTGTAAAAACATGAAATACTTTTTAGGTTGCACTTTTTACAGTGAAGGTTTGCAATGGCGCAAAAGTATGAGTGAAGCTGCCAGGTTTTTGTGGTGAAACTCTGGATGAAACGTCAGATTTGCTGCATTTGAGCAACAAAACAATGTCTTTAATACTTGAAGATATTTTGGTTAGATTTGGGTTCTTTGATTTTTGGGTAAAGCCCTTAACTGTGCTTCTCTGTGAGCATGCTGTCGTGCTAAATAAAGCCCAATTTCATGTGCTGGCTTCTGAAATAAATCCTTCCAAAAAGCTGTCGCTGCTTTGTGAGAGTGTCTGTGCTGTGTTTCTCCTGGGATGGAGATAAAGAGAAGATGTATCTCTGGGGAATGACTGGAGGAAGTGTGCTGTTTCTCATACAGTTGAAATGAAGGCAGTTGACAGAAACTGATTAAGCTTAACATGTTTTCCTATGTTTCATTAGGTTTGATGCATTATCAGATTTGCCAACATCTATTGTTGTTTTGCTATGCATTTGATTTAGATGCAGTTATTTATATATAATTATACGCTGTACAATTAATTACTCTTGCCTTTGAAGTAGTCCATTTTATTCACCTACACTTCTCTTCCAATAACCACCAGCTACCACTCACTGATCACTTTAGTAGGAACACCAACCTTGTACTTCCACACGCTGGCCACTTTATTAGAAACCCCACCCTTGTATATCCACNACCTTGTACTTCCACACGCTGGCCACTTTATTAGAAACCCCACCCTTGTATATCCACTCGCTGGCCACTTTATTAGAAACACCTACCTTGTACTTCCACTGACTGGCCACTAAGATAGAAACACACACCTTGTACTCCTACTAACTGACCACTTTATTAGAAACACCTTGTACATCCACTCACTGACCACTTTATTAAAACCCTACTTCAATTTACTGTGCAATTTATGAGATCCACCACCTTATCAATAGACTATGCAGGTGTACTATTACAGGGCTCATCTGTTGCTGCACAATTTATCATACCCCCCACAACCCCCCCATATATTACTGGTCAGTTCCTGACCATAGGATCGTTGTTGTCCACATATAATTTAGGTGGATCATTCTTAGCATCACAGTGACACTGACATGGCAGCGGTCATATTAGTGGTCATATCTGTAATTAGTGATCATTTTCAGGATAGCAGTGACACTGATATGGTAGTGGTCAAAATAGGCCACTTTCTCCGAAACCCATCTCTTGTAGCTCCACCTAATATACTGTTAGAGTACCCTTCATCAATAGTCTGTTTCTGACCACAGAGACACTCTTGGGTGGATAACTTCAAGAGGCGGGTCGATCTCGAAATCTCAGCAACACCACCGTCTGCACAAGTGTACATCACAAGTTTCACACTTACTCTATAAAGTAGACCTCTCCTTTCTCTGTGTAGGCCATCTCCCAGTTATCAGGCAGTGGCCCCAGCTCCTCGTCCTGCACTTTGTCCTGGGCATTCTCCAGCACTTTAGAGGGGGATTTTGGTGGAGATTTAGGGGCTTCACTATCCTCCTTCGGGCCATCTGGGGCAGGCTCGGCTGAAGCTGCAGGGTGCAAATCACCTGAAGCATCTGTGCTCTTATCCTCCTGCTCACTGGAGTCTGTGAAAGAGACAAAAACAGTGTCACACACACACCAGCATCACCCAACTAGGGATGCATCTACGCCAAGCTTTCCAGTATGAGTGCTTTTTGGTGCATGCTGATATGGATACCACAACGAGTCACCTACATAACAGTTATATCATTAAAATCCAGCGGGTGTAGGCTTCTTTCAGACCCACCACTCCTCCTCCAAAAAAGAGCTCAGTGAATTATTTTATAGTCTGTTTTTGTGTACTGTGTAAATAGCTCCTTCAGTTACATTTGTGTATTCAGTGTATCTCAGACAACAGCTCAATCAAGTCATGCATTAGCTAGATATGCTTCCTTGGACTGAGTAGCGTTGCAGTGAAGCAGAGTCAGTTCTGTTGCATGCCAGAAAAGCACTTCTGTACAGCTGTAAGTAAAGTATGTTTCATAGTTTTGTTGTCATGCTACTCAACAGTCTCTTTCAACAACAGTCTCTGCAGCACAGCAACAGCGACAATCACTTCCAGGGCATGAGGAGCTTACTTGTCGAACTGTATGTCTTGTTGAAGTCTTTTTTGCAGAAATCACACACATCTTGCTTCTTGGTGACAACTCACGATATACGTTTGAACAGACCATCCTCTACAGACAAAGCCTATGATTTGAATGCTCACACTCAGGTCCAACTGACATGCTACAATATGGGTGCTAACAATGCACATAAAACCCCTACAGACTTCTCAGTTTATGGACAATCTCCAGCAAAGCGATTTCATTTGTGACAACACCCTGCACACCTGAGTACTAACCAGAAACAGCGAGAAACTGAGCTACAGCAGCTTTGCTAACATGTGTCTCACACTGTGCACGAGAGGCCGAGCGTGAAACATTTGATGGCAAGTGTATATATTTTAGACACTCACTAGTACAGTACTGTGAATGTCTCGCTTGATGTGTGGAAAACGGGTTGCAAAGCAGATGTTAATGATAATAAGAAGGGGCAAAAAGGAGTGGTTGCATTTGAGCAAAGGACATAGCGTGAAGGAAGTAGCTGAATCTGCATGTATATGGAAGTGTATGGTCATATGGGTCTACCAGCAGTGGCTAAAATCCCAGTCTACAGGAAACTCTCCTCAGGCCCAACTGCACAATTAAGTAATTGAAGAGTGTCTGAACACTGATGTCGCCTACATCCAGAACCATTCAACACTGTTGGAGCTTTAAGCTCTGCTCCTTCATGAGCCCAGTGTGCTCTGATTGGTCAGTTTGCCCACGTTGTTCTGAAGAGCCAACCACCAGAGCGCCATCCTGCTACAATTTCTGATCCTAAAAGTCAGATCCTGAACGTCAGGTAGAACAAGTTGGTAGACTTGGTAGACAGTCTGAAACGTCCTGCTCCAGTCTAATCTTGTGAAGGTGGGACAACCTTCACAAGATTAGACTGGAGCAGGACGTTTCAGACTGGTAATTTAAAAAAAAAAGAAAATTAACTCTCTGGATGTTGTGTGAGAGCAGGCCAAGCTTATGAAATGCCAATGTAAAAGAGAAAAAGGGAGTTCAACAAAATAGGGCCCAAAAATAGGTCCGCTTTAATTTCATTATGATAATGTAGAACTTTGTTTTCCGATGGATTCCTTGGCTAACTAAACAACATAGAGACAGTGTATCGTCGCTGTCCAAAGAAAAACAAGTATCTCTAAAATGGGAACTTTACAGGAGAGGGAAAAACCTAATTTGACTTTAATGTAAGTCAATGGGACCAGACTTTTTACCAAACGATTTTGAGCAATTTCTGTTGGCCTGTTCATCACGTACATTTCACATAATGTAAACGGCAGCGCATGATCAAATTATACATAAAAGTAAAAACGAACAAAAATTGGAATACATGTTTTCATTGGACTGTGACAATATGCTTGTCATGTAGATTACATATGTCTATATTGCTAAAGTATGTTGCTCTGTTGCTGTTTTAATATTAATTAACTTAGATCTACTTCTCACACAGATTTAGTATTTGGTTCTTAAGCAGCAAATCTGTTTTGCTATAAACAGTCAGCTGTATCACTCACCAAAAGAGGCATGACTTGTGCATTGTATTTTTCACTGCAATGATTTAAGATCTGCCTAAGAATCTCCTTAGTTAAACAATGTTTTGTTTTCTTGGGTATTACAAAACGATGCAGCTCCTGTTTCCCTGTCTGTGGGCTTTCAGTGCATTGGTAACAGCTCCTGTGGGATTAGCAGCATCTGCAGTACACTCAGATTAAACAGCTACAGTGGAATTTAATCCATTATTAACCACCTTAATCATGATAAATGCAAATGTATTTATTTTTCATTGCCTTAATAAATAGATTCAACAATTTTAATAAATAAAAGCGATTAATTGGCTAGCGCTAGAACAATTTGCCACAGAATAAATCAGAGGATTTATTTAAAGCAGATAAACACACACAGATATCACACATGCCTCTCCGTACAACACCACCATTCCTTGGTGTCAAAGGAAGGAACAAGCGACACCACTTTCCTACACCCTTTTCCTTTACCCCAAATGTAGCCAAGACATGCTTGATGTCTGAAGTCTGCTTCCTTAGTTTTGCACTGTAGCTACAGGGCTAATGTAGCTAACAATTAATGGAAGCTTCTACCTGACCTGCAGTGCTAACTGCTTTCCTAAATCATCTCACAGTCGCCTCGAACCGTGTTGTTAATTAATCTCAAATAGACTTGCTTATGTGGCATGCTGTTATCTATAAACCTGGGCAACACTACATCAGCTAACAGCTAAAACTGCTGAAAAAACAGCACAGACAAACATGATGCTGGTTTTGCTGGGGATACCGGTTACCAGCACATGCTGGTTTTTGCTGGTTTATGCTGGTGACCAACATATGCTGGTTTTTACTGGCGATACTGTTTACCGGCATATGCTGGTTTTTGCTGGTTTATGCTGGTTTGTGCTGGTGACCAACATATGCTGGTTTTTACTGGCGATACTGGTTACTGGCACTTGCTGGCTACTGCTGCTTTGTGCTGGTGACCAACATATGCTGGTTTTTACTGCCGATACTGGTTACCGGCACATGCTGGTTTTTGCTAGTTTGTGCTGGTGACCAACATATGCTGGTTTTTACTGCCGATACTGGTTACCGGCACATGCTGGCTACTGCTGCTTTGTGCTGGTGACTAGCATATGCTGGTTTTTACTGCCGATACTGGTTACCGACACATGCTGGCTACTGCTGCTTTGTGCTGGTGACCAACATATGCTGGTTTTTACTGCCGATACTGGTTACCGACACATGCTGGCTACTGCTGCTTTGTGCTGGTGACTAGCATATGCTGGTTTTTACTGCCGATACTGGTTACCGGCACATGCTGGTTTTTGCTAGTTTGTGCTGGTGACCAACATATGCTGGTTTTTACTGGTGATGCTGGTTATCAGGACACGCTGGTTTTGGCTGGTGACCAGTATTTCATTTGTTTTGAGCATGTTTTTGCCAGTAACCAGCTCATGGTTGTCTTTACTATTTTCCGATGGCGGTCACCAGCAAAAACACAATAAATGTTCAAACCCAATAAATGTTGACGTGTTAATATAAGTCAGATCAGACCAAAATCACACATGGAACATGATTCTTGATGGAAGTGCTGTTAACTAGTTAAATAAAGACTATTCCAGGCTTACAAAATAATATGTTTATTCATTAAACAACAGCAATAACAAAACAACAGCTGGCTGATATGAACAGATACAGAGCATATCAAAACTCAGTTTTTCTCTTTCTCTAGTTTGTTTTGCTAATGTCTATCACTGTTCAGCACCATAACGTCCAGCCCTCCTCACCCTGGCTTCCAGCACTTCCAAATTCTTATTTTGAAGGAGACTGAAACAACAAATTCCAAAAAAAAAGAAAAAAAGAGAAAATAAAGACCTTATGTGGTACATACTGTGGCACCTGAAAAACCTGCAGCATTTAAGGTGGAATGGAATATCTGATGAAGCAGTTGGTGAATAAGGAGGCAACTTCAGCCTCGTTTAAAGATGGACAATCAATCATGTCAGTTAATAGTTCCTTGGGTGAAAAGGGTGTGAAAAGACATCCGATGTCATATGTAAATCACAGGTATCTGAAGCCATGCTGACTGCAGTGCACCCCACAGCTGGGGAGGATCCATAGAGTGAACACAACAATCTAGGTGGTCCCACAGGGTAGTACTTGGAAGTCTTGGTCATGCTCTTCCAATCAATGTCAAACATTCTAGCCTTGTGATGTGTAGCATTGTCTTGCTGGAAGATCCTCCTGTTTTGGAATTTCCTCTTAAATGGCCTAGCAATGTGACAGCAATCATAGCTCTAGACTTCCAAGTATTAATAACACTATAGGTATATTTCCCATCTACAACAGTTCAGCTATAGAGGCAGCGGCAGTGGAGGGCGAGTGAGAGAGAGAGATGAAGAGAGAAAGTGGATAAGACAGAGAGAGATGGAGGAGAGAGATAGATTTACTGAGAGAATTGGGGGAGAGGATTATAAAAGCTAGATCTAAAGAAGAGAGGAGCCAAGGACACTGTGATTCAAATGAAGAGAGAAAGTGGAGGGAGAAAGATAAAGTTGGAGAGCCAGACTACAAGAGTGAGGAGAGAAAGAAATTGAAAAAGAGTGACAGACATGAGGAACAGGGCAGGAAGGGAGAACGAGAGTGACTGAGGAGAGAGATAGAGCGATAAAGAGAGGGAGGGAGGGAGTGAGTGATGTGTCCTAGTTAGAGTTATGGTGGTTGCAGCTCCCAAAGGAGAGGCATGAGAGAGAGAAAGAGAAAAAGAGAGAGGGAGGAGCAGAGACAAAGAGAGAGAGAAATGAAAAACAGACTCAGCTGGATTGCTTTTAGAGATAACTCATTCTTTCTTTCCCTCTCTTTTCTCCATCTCTCTTCTTCCCTTTCTCCCTAAATCAAGATGATTGATGGCTGCAAGGTCCTTTGACTCCGATGACTCCTGCCCCCTTTCCTTCTCCTCTCCTTTGTACTCTTGCCCCCTCCTGTCCCATGATTGCTCTCTCTCCTTCCTTTTTCCTTTATCTCTCTCTCTCTCTCTCTCTCCCTCTTCACCCCTTTCCCGTTTTGTCTCCTTTTTGTTTACTCTGTCCACCCACTCTTCCTTTCACTCTCTCTCTCTCTCTTTTCCCTTATATATTTTTTCTCTTTCTCTTTACAGTCTCATCTAATTCTCTTTTTCTCTTTTACTTTGTCTCTCTTTCCCTCACTCTCTTCCACTAGTTCACTCTTCCTCCCTTTCTCTCTATTATTTTCTTTCTATCCTCCCTCTTTTTTCCTTTCTCTTCTTTTATACAGACTGGATGAAGAATGTGAAGTATGCGATGACATGCTGCTGAGCTGGTTGCTAGGTTATTGCTCTAACGATGCTGGTTACCGTGTGGTGATGCGGAGCGGAGACGGTTGCTAGGTAACATGATGCAGCAGGTAACAGGCCTGAAAATTACAGCGGGCAAAAGGACACATCCCCTCACTGAACATTTTAATTTGTGATAGACTGACCAACAGCTCATAACAGCACTCTCTCCATCCTGCTCTCCAACACCGGGTCAGTGTTTTAGTCAGTCCAGCAAAATCAGCCATTTCACAGAAATCCCTCAGAACTGAGGCTACAGGGCTGGACACAGTCGCTTCAAACTTCTTCAGGCCTTTAACAGGTCCAATTATATACTGTAAAGTTCAGCAGTTTTTATGCAATCCTGAGCTGAATGGTTCTCCCTCATTGATATTCTCATTCTGAAAATGAGCTGTTATTTGTTTTTTGGATCTGATGTAGTCTGTAGTCTACAATCATTCTGGAAATTTGAGTTTATCATAACAGCAATGATATGTAATAATGTGTATGTTACTGTGTTTTATCTTTAGAGCTTACTTATACATTTATTAACATGTCAAACCCCATGACAATGACCGACTACACACACACACACACACACACACCCAGGAGTTAGACTCCTTTAAAGAGGCTATAATGATTAGTGACTCCTGGACTCTGTGAAATCTCTTTTCCCCTTCCACTCCCTTCACCGCTTTGTCTTTTGCCCTCACTTCCTCATTTTTATTCCTTCTTTACAGCCACTTCAGCATCTCCTCACCTGGTGTAATGGTGATTCCGTTGCCATTGACGATGGGCCTCTCCTCCTCCTCCTCTTCTGGAGGGTCTATCCCTGCCTTCTCCATGTTGCTGACGGATTTGTTGCGTCTGCGTTTGCCGTCTGTGTTGGGGGCCGAGCCTGGGAAGTTCAGCAGCAGAGCACTGGGCTCCGCCGGGGGCTTTGGTGTGCCGTAATAGTTATCTGCAACCAGTCAGTGACCAGGAAATGAGTAAAGGACCCCAAGCTCAACCCAACATTAAACACAGTCACAACCCCACCGTAGAGAACAGCCATAAAGAAATAGTCCCCTAATTACTATTCCCTAGATTAAAGTGCTACATAGAACACTGTTGTAGGGAAAATCAATAGAACCCTAAATACTATTCCCTACACTAGAGCACTATACACTGTTGTAGGGAAAATAAATAGAACCCTAAATAATATTCCACAGCTTACTGATTACTCTTCCCTACCTTAAAGAGCTATATAGAAGTTTTACGGCAAATAAATAAAACCCCTAATCACTATTCCCGACAATAGAGCTCTATATAGACCATTGTTTTAGGGGAAAAATAGTCCCCTAATCCCTATCCCCTACAATGAAGCACAATAAAGAACACTGTTTAAGGGGAAATAAATAGTCCCCTAATTACTATTCCCCTGTCACGCCTGCTGGCTCTCTTCTCAACCCTGATCTCCCGGACTCCATTTCCCATAACCCACCACCCGATGACGTCACTTTCACATGTCCACCATCTCCCAATCCCGTTCCGTTTTCTAGATCTGAGTCTCCCGAGTATTGATCACACCTGTTGTTAATTTAATTTAGTCCCATTGCGAAGTATTTCCACTCTCTGCGATTACTCTTGTCTGCTACTCTGGTTTTGACGTTGTTCTGTTTTACTGATTTACTCTTTTGTCTTTGCCCCTTTGGTACTTTTGCTGTGCTGATTGTTTGCCTGGTTTTGACGTCCGCTTGTTTCTTGACTCTGACCCTGTCTTGCCCTTCTGTTATGTCCACCTTGCTCTTGTTGCTGCTGCGTTCAATTACAAACCTGTTAAATAAACCTTGCCTTGATTTTAGCGCTCGTCACAATCTGTTGGTCCATCAACACATCCCCATAATGGAGATCTACGCAGAACACCATTTTAGGGTAAAAAAATAGTCCCCTAAATACTAATTCCTACAATACAGCACTATATAGAACACTGTTTTAGGGTAAAAAATTGTCCCGTAATTACCAATTCCTACAATAGAGCACTATATAGAACACTGTTTTCAGGGAAGTAAATATTCCCTAAGTAACACTGGTAGCACTGTGCTGGTACAACAGGATTTTGTACTAATCCTGATAGTTATTAACTCTGGATATTGGGAACAACAATGGAAAAACAGAGTGATCTTTTGATGAAATACTGTGTACCTCAACACATTCATAAACTAGATATTCCTAAGCTCACTCATGTAGATATTAGTAAGCCTGTATGGTACTAAGGCTGTAACTTGCTGAATTAATGTGATTTTTTTTTGTTATATAATCATGAACATGCACAAACTGATATAAAACAATATAAGAAATATACGTTTAATAGGATCTGTTACTTGCAATTGACAATTCAGCCTCAAACATCACTAGAAGATCTCACTACTATTAATGTTATGACTGTTCTATTTTACAATTATATAAACTGAGCTGCTTCCACACTGACTGGATGCAGGTTATACCACCTTCATGTATACAAACACTATGATTTGGTCTACAGCAGCTCCTAATTACTATTATTACAGACATTACACAACTAGAAATACTATATGGATCATTCTACCAAATTACTTCAGACTGCTTATGCAGAATGAATATATTCACATGGAATATATACACTCATCATCAAAAGAATAGCTGCACCCAGTAGGAGGTGTGGGATCGCAGTGCTATTGGAAGGAAGATAAGGTTACCAGGAACAATACATTATGATAAATATAGACTGAAATGGGTAATATTTACTGAACTATACATACAGACGTAGTGTCTCTCAGTATGGCTAAGAAGGAACCTCTCTTGTAGAGGTTCCTGATGGTGTCCTGTGATAATCCATCCATGACATTTATGTGTTTGATACACTCATACCAGCACCATAGACACTTCCAAGACAGCTACCGTGTCAGTGTCACTGCTGCCTTGAGAATGATCAGGATTGGTACTGTGGTCAGAAACTAACCTGTGATGAATGGAGTAGAGGGAGGCTGATAAAAGTGGCCAGTGAGTGGAAGTACAAGGTAGGAGTTTCTAATAAAGTGGCCAGTGAGTGGAATTACAAGGTAAATGTTTCTAATAAAGTGGCCAGTGAGTGGAAGTACAAGGTAGGTGTTTCTAATAAAGTGGTCAGTTTGTGGAAATACAAGGTAGGTGTTTCTAATAAAGTGGCCAGTGAGTGGAAGTACAAGGTAGGTGTTTCTAATGAAGATGGTGTTGACTGCACAGCTATCCATCAAAGAACATCAAAGCAGAACACTGAATATGAACATAAAACATGTGTATTTCTTTCTGTGAGAACGTGTGTGAATAAAATCTGTAGCATACTTTCATATGTTCCACTCTCTAGCAGTGCCCCACTTCTCTCCAGTTCCATAAAATGCTCCACAGACACAAAGTTATAGTCCACTCCCGGGACCTCTCCTTCTTTAGGCTGCCTAGTCGTGCCTGGGGAGAAAAAAGAGAGAGAAATGAAACAAGAATCCAAAAACAGAAAGGAAAAGGAAATCGGTGTGTAACGATATAACATCTGATGATAACCGTACTGTAACACTAACACTCTAACTCTAACACTGTTATACTGTAACACTCTAACACTGGAATACTGTAATACTCTAACACTGTACTACTGTAACACTCTAACACTGTAATACTGTAACACTCTAACACTGTAATACGGTAACACTAACACTGTACTACTGTAACACTCTAACACTGCAATACGGTAACACTAACACTGTACTACTGTAACACTCTAACACTGTAATACGGTAACACTCTAACACTGTACTACTGTAACACTCTAACACTGTAATACGGTAACACTCTAACACTGTACT
>CM067474.1:12446654-12461437 GCA_034552555.1 Semaprochilodus insignis | reverse complement strand
GTAGTAGTAGTAGTAGTAGTAGTAATAGTGGTAGTAGTAGTAGTAGTGGTAGTAGTAGTAGTAGTAGTAGTGGTAGTAGTAGTAGCAGTGGTAGTAGTAGTAATAGTAGTAGTAGTAGTAGTAGTAGTAATAGTAGTAGTAGTAGTAGTAGTAGTAGTAATAGTGGTAGTAGTAGTAGTAGTAGTAGTAATAGTAGTAGTAGTAATAGTAGTAGTAGTAGTAGTAGTAGTAGTAGTAGTAGTAGTAATAGTAGTAGTAGTAGTAGTAGTAGTAATAGTGGTAGTAGTAGTAGTAGTAGTAGTAGTAGTAATAGTAGTAGTAGTAGTAGTAGTAGTGCAGTTGTTGCTGTAGTTTATTGTGTCTAGCATATACAGTCTATAGAGATGGCATGAAACCACTTGTTTTCTAATAGCGATGCTGACAGCTTTAGTACCGACTGACAGAGAACTGACATTTTTTCTTTAGAAAGTACTAATAGATACTATGACACTGATTTGTATCTGAGGCCTAACTATTGATCTAGATCTTCTTTTTGGGCCTGTTGGTATGACGTTAATATGTTAAGATGTACAACATGGTCTGAAAAACCTCCCACAAAACAGTCCTGACACCGCTGACTTCTAACATGCTACTATCAATCAATCAATCAATATTTATTTGTATAGCGTTTTTAACAACTAACGTTGTCTCAAAGCAACTTCACAGAAAAGCAGTTTGTATAAAGGAAAGGAAAAACACGGGAGAAAAACAACTACAGACTTTACAGCTAGACTCGCAGCAGCACACGTGCACCATCTATTAGCCGCTTTTTCCGCAGTAATGCTACTTCTGTCAGTTTTAAAAAACACTTCTTCCATAGTGTAGCTTTCAGATGGTCTTCTAGCAGTGAAGTATCATAATGAAACTACTCAATCAGTGTGAAATACACAGCTAACATCACCACATCACCCAGTGTGAATGAGCACTTCAGGATAGATTTGGTACAGGGTTGGATCAGATTCATTCTTAACTACCCTCCGAGATTCCATCCTGCATTTTCTGCTGATATGGATCAAATACACTCTAAACCACTTACCACTTTCTGCAGAGCAGTCTGATCAATGCTTAGATCAAACACTGTAAGAGCTGGTTATCAATAACACTTGGAGAAAACAGGCAATGTGGGTACAAACATACAACCAGCATTTAAGCTTTCAGGCTTTTTAACTGGGGAAAAAAAACCCTTCTGATTCATCTTCAGGTTTTTAGAAAGGGTTGACATTGTACAAAGCAATGTTGGCAGCTAATAACAACACTAAAATTCTCTACTAAACACGACCTGAACCCTCGTGATATCTCTGGTATATAGTAAATCAGTGTCATATGTGGGTATTCACTACTGCAAGTTTGTATTTGTCTTCTGGTACCACTATAACACACACCTCAGTAATACATTACACCTTCTGACCATACCAGAATACACACACACACATACACACACATATTCACACACATCCTCTGCTAACCACTTCAAAGCAGACCTTTGATGTTGGACAGCTATAATTATCCATGCCATCCAGTGGGAACTTTTCTTTGGTGACAGAATTCTCCAACAGTACAGGCTTCATTTGTATTAAAGCATGTAATTCTTTGAACGTTGGTTTGCAGTGGCTCAGCACAATCTTCGATTCTGGGTCATTTCTTCCTTTTCTAAGTGATATCTGTACAGTTCATGCAAAATTGTGAAAGAGCCACGAGCCAAAGCCAGAAAATCTGGCCTTTTCTACATTTGAGGAAAATTCAACCGCATAAAACATATCTTTCCAGTAGCAGGAGTTATGTCCTGGTGCAAAATGTTTCTAAGATAGCAAACTTAATTTAAAAGCCTTCAGCAAATGAATGAAAAAGCGAGACAGAAATATGCTCAAACTGTTCAAAAACAGCTGAAATGCTAAACAGACCTATCGGAAAACTGTCACCCCCTTATGTTTTAATACAATAAGCTTGCTTGACTGGCATCATCTCTGCTTCAGACTGCTACACCACTAAAGCTACTATACATTTATTATTCAATTTATATATTCATCTACTGTTTATAACCACATACTTAACTGCACACCTGGCTACCTCAACATACTGTACTTTCCTACATGTACACTTACTGTTACAAGCCCAGGGACCAATGGCACATGGAGTCAAACCACCAAACTGTCTAGGGTTTAATTAGGATTTCCTGACCCTGGCTGTAACTAAGACACACTGCCCCTACGTGTTGCAATTTGTCATGAGACGTGAACTGGTTGGACCCACTGAGAGACCAACTCACCTGAAGTCCGAGTCCTCAAATCAGCTTGAGGGGGGGGGGGGCAGCTCAGTCCATGGGCCCATGGTCGGCAAGCTCAATTGCGGTCAATTGCAGTCCCGCCATTGCCCCAGCCGGCCATTTCCGACTGAGCCCACAGTTTATAAGACCCCAGTGATTGGCGCAGTTTATAAGACCCCAGTGATTGGCGTCCCCATGTGGTCCAACATGAAAATCAGTATCTGCCCTTAGCCAATAACTTTCCCTAACACTTACACTGAGCTGTACTTCTCTCTACTGCATATGCTAACTACTGTTTGCACTTCAGTTCTGGTATTCTAACATTACACAGTTACTGCTCTTGCACATTGTGCACGTCTTACTGTCTATGTACATATTGTAATGTGTATTTTGTGTTTTTGGCTTTGTGCTGTACTTACTATTTATCAATTCTTTTTAATAACTGCACAGGAGAAGGAGCCTGACAGTGTTTCGTTATACTGTACAGCCCTGTATTGGTATAATTGAACTGAAGTTTTGATATGCAAGAATTGGGAAGATGAGCGGCACCAGTCTAGTGATTGCTGAAAGCAAAGCTTACACAACCTTTACACAATAGTAGACCTAGGTATGCATCTGGGTATTTGCGTGCTCAGGCAACAGAAGACAGAGAAAACATACACGCTTACAGCTCAGTAAAGCACATTTTACTTGTATTGCAAGCAAATATAGTAGGTTACACTTTGCTACTCCCAAACGCTCACGTCCCACAGCTCACAGTGACATCAGGTTTGACACGGATCAAATAGCAAGCCTTTCTTCTACAGAAAAGCCATCAGTCTGAAGGACAGCACAGAGCATTCCAAACAGTATAAAAAATTGAAACACCTCGGGGGGCTGTCTGTGGGAAATTGTGTCCATTCAGTAAAAAGAGCAGTTTTGAGGTCAGGAACTGATGCTGGACGAGAAGGCCTGGCTTGCAATTGATGTTCCAATTCATCCCAGAGGTGTTCAGTGGGGTTGAGGTCAATGCCCTGTGCCAGCCACTGGAGTTCCTCCGCACCAGACTCATCCGACCATGTCTTTATGGCATATTCATCCAGGACAAGGGTCTTTTTTAAAAACTGTTGCCACAAAGTTCTGTTCTGAGTAAATATTGGATATAATCAGTAACTAAAGAACACTGACCCACTACATGTTTCATTAGAAAGTGATCATAATTAGGCCTGTTTAATTGGATTTAGTGGAGTCTGTAAAACATTTAGTGTGTTAACATGCACTTAATAATCTGATAATAATCTGATTTCCTGCAGTTATTTGATATTTCAAGTGGTCATGTAAACAGCATACTCCAATTTATTAAAATCAGATTAAGGTCCAAAGCACAGCAATCACGAGACGATAATAAAACACTTTTGGAGCGACACTGAGACCAGCTACATGCATTACACATCTCAGAAAAATAACATGATGCCTACCCTACTTCAGCTTTTTCTCCAGTTGAAGGCTGCTCATTTGACACCATGTCTGACAGGGTTGACATGTTTCAAAGTAATACCTGCAGCTAATAACAACACTAAAATTCTCCACTGAAGATTCAAGACCTGAACCCAGTTATCCAAGACTCAGTCGCGCATGAAGCGTCTTGCGAATATCTCTGGTATATGGTAAATCAGTGCCATCTGTAGGTATACACTACTGCAAGATTGAATTGTCCTACACATAGGGCTGCAAGATAAATCATGCTTTGTTATTATCGCAATGAGTTTACACAACAAATACATCATAATAAGCTGTGATGACCGAAGAGATCATATAACCTCAAACAGCCTGTAGTAGAGATACATCATTGCTTTGCCGGCACAAATCGTTAGAAGCCTAGGAAGTGCTGCTTCGCACTGGGATTGAATTCTTGAAACACAATGTTAATATACAATGTGCTTGCAGTTCTGATATAAGCAGCTGTTTATATTATTTTTATTTATTGCCACAATACTGAATATAGCTTTTCTAATTCTGAATTTTGCCATTTGCTTAAAGGATAGGTTAGTTAGATAGCACATAAATAAGTCACTGCTGTCACATTCAATCAAAGGCACACTTGTTCAACAGTAATTTATCGCTTCTCAAATTGTCATTGTGATATATATACCAGCTTTATATCGAACTTTATGTCAATATCGTACAGTCCTGTAGTTAATAATAAGCAAGGTATTTTAAGGGATTAACTGAATTAGAACACAATCACAAATGCTGGATCCCTGGGGCATTCATAGGAAATACCTATACTTCAAATACACAACACAATCATGCAATCTGACAGACAAGTCATTGTAAGGCATCTAAAGTGAACCAGGGCCTTAGACTGCTGTGCCATTTACATTTAACTTCACTCCAGCCAGGAAATGCTTTCTATGTACAACAGCATCCTGTTTATCAGTCTACTGAGAATGATGGGACAAGAACAGAAAAACAAAGGAAAGTGCTTTTCTCTACAAATGCCTAGCAAAAAACTGACTCATAACAGATTACGACTGTGCTGGACACTGCGCTGTTTTGTGTTTTGTAGTACTACAGTTCTGTGTGTAAAATATACTCCCATGAGCAGAAGGATAATGAGCAAAGAGAAGGAGAGATAAAAAGAAAAAAGAGTTTTTCAGAAAAAATGGGAGTGTCGTCTTCTTTGAAAACCTGATGCATAAAGAGTGTTGTGGCATAAAGCTACAAGATAGCTGTTTATACAAACTCAAAATCACATATGCTGAAAAGCTCCCTCTCTCTCTTCCTTTTCCTCTCTCTCTCTCTCTCTCTCTCTCTCTCTCAGATATAGACCTAAATATCTTTAAAAGATATAAAAGACTCATAATGAGCATTGCCACTGTAGACTATTAAAGCAAAAAATCCCCAAGAGCATGAGGAAGCAACACTAAGACTCTAAGAACTAAGACTCCAATAGAGAAATTCTCTAAAATCATGAGGAAGAACTCTCAATAAGAACCAAGACTCAAAAGACAAACACCCCGAGAGCATGACAAAGAAACACTTTATTCCATAAAGCATAAGGAATTAAGACTCAAAGGAAAACTTCCTAATGGTCTGAAGGAGAACCACTAAGAAGAATTAAGACTCCAAGGAAAAACTCCATAAGAACATGAATGAGAACCATTGAGAAGAACCAAGATTCAAAGGAAAACTCCATAAAGGCACGATGGATAATTACTAAGAAGACCCAAGAGCCTGACAAAGAAACACTGGAAGGAATGAAGTCTCAAAGGAAAACTTCTTAACGGTGTGAGGGAGAACCATCGAGAGGAACCAAGACTTAAAGGAAAAACTCTCTAAGGGAATGAAAAACAATTACTAATAGAACCAAGACTCCATAAGGACATGGGGGAGAACCACTGAGAAGAACCAAGACCCATAAGGAAAAAAACTTGCTAAGAGAATGAGGAAGAATCACTGAGAAGAACCAAGACTCCTCTGGGCTGCATGTTTTAGATTAATTCCATTAAGGTACATGCAAGACAAGTTAAGGACAAGATGAAATAGATAAGACAGATCATCTGAAAAGTTACGTCCAGGAGATACACTACTGGCTCGTGGGAAAGACTATCAAGATCTGGAGGATCTACTGATTGTGTTGGAGATAGAGATATAGAACCTGCTGGAACACATACAGGATGGTAGATTTAGAAGATGGTGGAACACATACAAAGTGGTAGATGTACAACAGGATGTCAAAAAACTGATTTTCTAAAAACAGGCTAGGAGTTGATGTAAGAGAAGGATTCTCAGTGAGAATGTAATTAAAGCATATCATTAACTCCAGACACATTTGTTACATAATCGATAAAACTGTCTGGTTTTATTCCAGTCTTTTTCCTGCTGAAAGCATTCATTTGCAGCAAAGGAATTATCCCTCTCATCTTACTATATCAGTAATAAACGCTGACCAAACAGTTCTATATGAAGCATGAACTCAGAGCCCATTACTGCACTCAACATGTCATTTGAGCTGCCAAATATGGAAATGAACTACTGTGCAATCTGAATGTGATGTGCGGTGCTAAATTTAAATGAAGTATCGCTGTACTAGCCTCTTCTTTTCCTAACAGGAAAGTTGATAAAACAGGTTTGCAGGTTAAACAGGAAAAACAAAGTGTCAAAAACAAAGCAACTGATTTTCCACAGTCTAATCGGCGGAGAGCATTTTGCAGGTAGCTGGTGCAGTCTCTACAGGAGAGCATGTTGCTACAATCAGTATGCTAGATTTGCAGGAAGGTCCACTTTTGCACAGGGCTTCTCATAGTACTGGGCATTATTAATTTTCTAAAATGAGCAATAGGTATTTTTTAAATACCCACATAGGCAATTTGCCCTTTTTAAAAATCCACAATTTATAATTTGGCCTCACACCGGCACTGAATGGCTTCCTGCAGCGCCCACCGACAGTCAAATGCGATCAGCATCTTTGAAAGGGACTTTGACCACCGTGGTTCTGCAGTGTGTTTCTATAGAAGCCGTTTTTGCATGGGGTTTCAGGAAACGTCTGTGGAAGCTGGGTCTTTATGGGGTTTCTGTAGAGAACACTTTTGCATGGGGTTTCTGTTAAAGCTGGTTTTGTATGGAGATTCTGTAGAGCAGTGGTCAACAGTTCTACTCCTGAAGATCCATCTTCTTGCACAATTGAACTCCAGCCCAATTATAACACACCTGACCCAACCAATGAAGCAGACTGACGTTCTGAAAGAGACATTTCAATCAGTACTGAATTCCGGAGGAAGGGGATGGAGACCTCTGCTATAGAGGTTAAATTCTATTTTATTTATTGTTACATTTTATTGCTCATTTGTTGCTCTTTTATGGCTCAGAGGACTGAAAGACAATTGTACTATAACTCCTCAGAAGAAATATCTGAGTAGTACAAGACTTAAGCACTCGTTGGTCTTTCTAGCTGATCTCTTTGTCTGAGGGAAACCCAGTTCTTTCCTATGGATGGATAGGGTTTCTGTAGAGACAGTTTTTGGTTTCTGTAGAAGCTGGTTTTGTATATTGTTGTTGTCCAAAGGACGACAAGTATCTCCAAAATGAAAACTTTTCAGGAGAAGGCAAAAACCTTCTTTACTTGTAACACAAGTAAATGTAAAGAGAATTTGTTCAGAGCCATTTTTTTGATTATTTATGCGGATCATGTATGCTGGCCTAAAAAAAATGGTGCAGAGAACTGGGAAAAAAAATGGAGATTGGACATGTTTATCTTCTCACAGTAACAATATACTTCCTGTAGAGATTGTTTTGGCGTTTCTGAAAAGGTTAGCTTTGTATGTAGATTCTGTGGAGACTGAAACTGTTTTACATAAGGATTATGCAGAGTTCATATGTGCATGGGGTTTCTGTAAAGACAGTTTTGCATGGGGTTTCTGCAGAGGCTTTATTTATATGGGGTTCTGTAGGGGCAATGTTTGCATTGGGTTTTGTAAAGGCCATATTTACTTGTGTGGGTTTTTTTTTTTTTTTTTGAGCCCGTATTTGCATGGGTTTTCCATAGAGGCTGTATTTGCATGAAAACTTCCTTGGAGGCTTGGAGGTTCTGCACTGGGTTTCTGAAGAGGCTGAATTTGCATGAGGTTTCCACAGAGACTGTTTTTGCATGGACTTTCTCTAGAGGCTGGTTTTGTATGGGGTTTCTGCAGAGACCATTTTTGCATGGTCTTTCTGTAGAGTCCATATTTGCATGGGGTTTCTGTAGAGGCTGGTTTAGTTTGGAGTTTCTGTAAAGATCGTTTTGCATGGGAATCGTGCAGAGTTTGATTTGCATGGAGTTTCTGTAGAGACAGATTTACATGGGCTTTCTGTAGGGGCTGGTTTTTAGGGGGTTTCTATAGAGGGTGGTTTTGCATAGGGTTTTCTGTACAGTTCGTTTTGCACGTGACGGGTTTTTGCCTGTATTTGCATAGACCTTCTTTAGAGGATAGTTCTGTATAGGGTTCCTGTAAAGGATGTATTTGCATAGGGCTTCTGTAGAGGCTGTATGTGCATGGGGTTTCTGAAGAAGCCGTTTTTGCATGGGGTGTTTTATAAAACCTGTATTTGCATGGGTTTTCTGTAGAGGCTGTATTTACAAGGGCCTTCATTTGAGGCAAGTTCTGCATGGGGTTTCTGTAGAGGCCATATTTGCATGGGGTGTCTGTTGAACTTGATTTGCACAAGGCTTCTGTGAGGCCTGGTTCTGCTTAGGGTTTCTACGAAAGCAGGTTATTGCATGGCGTTTCTGCAGAGGCTGATTTTTCATGGACTTTCCGAAGAGGCCAGGTTGGATGTGCGTTCTGAAGAGGCCGTTTTTGCATGTGTTTTCAGTGCAGGTCATATTTGTATGGGACTTCAGTAGTGGCTGGTTTAGCATGCTTCTGTCTTACGGCTGTGTGTTATGAGTCACCTCACTATTCTCCAGCTGTCAGTCAGAGCCAGCGGCTGCATTAATGCCTGCAATATGGTGCCCATCGCTGTCTCTGTATCATTCTCCTTGTATCCTCTCTCTTTGTATCTCTAGTTCTGTTGTTCAGTTCAGGCACAACCGCTTCCTATCACCAAAGCACTTACAATAGTGTTAATGATACAAAACAATGATGTAGCACAACCAGAGACAACAAACAAACTGTTTTTGCTTCCTTGTTTGCTCTCCTGCTCCGTTCATACTTGACCATGTTGTTAACCACTTGTGATTTAAGTACAACCTACTGCCATGTGACTGATTCCAGATAGAGCTGTAAGGCCTTCTCTGCCTTGCCCTCAAGGCTCCTTCTTGCCTTGCCCTCATGGCTCCTTCTGTAAACATTTACTATCCTGCAGTAATAAGGAGACACTTGCCAAAGGCTGCTGGGAGCTGTTCTAGTGCCTGTGCACATGAAAGCTGAATGCAAAAAAGAGAGTGTAAGATGCCGCACAGGGAAGTGTGTCCTACTTCTTCCTCCGCCTGTTTATGATACAATTTGACAAGGAGCTTCCCATGGCGCAATGATTCATCGGGGGAAATAACAGCTTGTTGCTGGGCTTCAGCTAAAGGAACAGGCGATGACGCCGGTCGACATCCCGCACGTAATTAACAACAGAATTGACAGCGCGGCCTGACATGCAAGATCAGCCTCACTAATGGCAAGCTAAATGGTGAAATTCTGTAAGACTGTGAGAAATGTCAAGCGAGGGATAGGAGATGCTGGGAAAGAATAGCGATAGCTAAAATGTACAGAATGCCACAAGTGAGGAATTGGACAAATAATTTGATCACGTTATTACACCATACCTCTCGTTTAAAGGTAATCTAGAATTGGGGATGCATTGATACCTATATGGGTATTGGGTTTCGGGCCAGTACCATGTTCATATGCTCAGACTCATGCTTGTGAATACACACCAACATACCAATAACAGCTGATACCATCTGACATAAGCCACATGTGCACTGCAGCACTAATGATCATATGACTCAAGCTGACACTGAAGGACGACTCTGTGGAGGTCGGACACAAAGCCGATCACGTTAAACATTCTGCCTTGGCAGAGTACTTTCAGTCAGGAATGAGATTGTAAGATTTGATCTCATTTATAAATACACAAACACAATCATAACCACTTCCCCGATACAGGAGAAGACAAGCGTTTCCCCCAGTATGGCTGAAAAGATGAGGTTAGCAAAACAGAGGAGAACTTTTCCTACCCAAATCTGTATATGCAGCTTTACTGTTTGACAGATTAGGATTGTAAATTTGTAGCGTAAAGGATCTGCTTGATAAGCTACATAGAGTCACAGGTCTAACCCAAAAACAAATCTTCTATTGTGGAGTTTGAAAAACAGCAGAGACACCGAAGAGGATAAACAGCATCCCTTAGCTAGATGCTAAAGACATAGCTTATAACTTAGCCCCTCTTTTTCTTCCCTCAGCAAAACTCCACCAAAACACCAGTGTTTGGGGTCATTGTCTGAAAGTGCTTGTCTAAACGAGCTTAGAATTACTTACATAACCAAACTCGTTTTAGTGCACGGTTTAGTGTTCCTCACTGTGTTTGTTCAGTACTCTGCATGCAGCGTGATGTTTTAAAGGAAACAACATGGGTTGTGTATTTGGTACACTGTGAGCACAAAATCCCTCCGCGCTATTCAATCCAAGGTAACTTATGTAGCATAGCTAACTAATGCACATCATATAAATCAGCTAGATTTTACTGACTTCATTTTTAAGGTACATTACACTACTTTAGTCTAAATAGCCAGTGTTGTTATGGTATCGGACTCTATATCAGCAAGTACTAAAATATATGTACTTGTACTCGTCTGAAAAAATAGGTAATGATGTATTCCAATATAGAACATTTGACAAGTTTTCCATGACTGGACTGATGTCTACTACAAAAGACAGCAATAAGCCAAAATTTTTTTAAACAGTGATACAGTGCCCTCCACAAACATGTGCACTCTTGATAAACATCAGCAGATTACAGATTACTGTGTATCCTGTTTGGGATGGGAGCTTAAAATCATAAGCAATGGTCTAGCCATGATCAACCCTTCTGAAATGATCCCTCTGGAATTTAGTATGTTAATTTAATTTTAATTTTGTTGTGGTACCAGGACAGCACTCAGTAATTTTAGTCAAACTAGAGCTTTATTCATCATTCTGAACACTCTGAATTTTGAACATTCAGAATTCCCCCCCCCCCATTTCTTTTTTTACCCTTCCGCCTCATACTAACTATTAGAAGTTGCACAGGACTACCATGTAATAATCAGTTATCTGAAAGTTTAATTGATATATTTGAAAACAGTGAGTCCAGACATTTGAATGAGTTAGTAATGAGCTAAACGTATAAAAAATCATCATTTATAGGCTACTTTCTATTAGGAGACGTCTGTCCAAAACTCTAAATTTCAACTTTTTGGTTTTCTTTTGTAGTGAAGTTGAATTTACGTATGAGATTGTTATTATAAATTTTCATGTCAATACCGAAACATAAAAAGATGTAGTCCATAGCCTTATATTAGTCTGGAGCCTTATGTTTGCCACACCTCTACATTTTAGACATTAAAAGAGTAAATAAATGTTGTTTCAATGAAAGAATATTGTTTTAGGTATATACAAGTGTTCATAGCTGTGTTTACTAGTCATGTTCTGGCTAGCCTTTTTGAGTTCTGCTAAAATAAAGCTAAAATTGTCACCACCAGAACAGCCACTACTGAAACATCTGCTAAAGTTTGGTAGTTATTACTATTTTAATACAGCATTAATGTTTATAGTTTAGTCTATAGTCTAAGTCAGTTTGAAATGTATTATGAACCATTTCAGTAGTGTTTAACCATGTACATATCACAGTACAAAATCTCATCTCTCCATTTATGTTGTTTTTAAGTTACTGTTAGCATTGGAAAGTAGCCTTTACATTGTGTGTAAGCTGCATGATGAATGGAATGTTTTAGAATCTGTTTAAAATGTTGGTATTCTAATAATGACAACGGCTAAAACGCCAATCTACAGCAGGGAGAGGGCTATCCTGCTTTCTGGCTGTGATCGTATCAGGGCTCCAATTGGCCGTGTTGACACAGAGCCAGTCGTGCTCTACTGGCCACTCCATTCAGCCCTTTAATCCCCTCTGTTATCACAGCGAGGGACTGTGTCAGCGTGCCGCTTTGTGTCTGCCCTAATCGTGCCATTAGCCCATGAGGAAGCAGCTGCGGCTCGTGACGCTGGTGCATTGTGGGGCTGGATTACAGAAGCATGCAGCAAACACTTATACCCGTCCGGAGAGCGAGTTTACCCGCAGCACAGCAAGGGAAATCCTGCCACCATCGCACTTTCTCTAAACCAGGCCCAGTACACAGCCAGGGACATGCTTATTCAACTGTTTCACTGTACAGCCTATAGAGCAGTCTTAATCAGCCGTGACCGGTGCTCAGATATGGCATAGCGAATCCATCGAAGGGAACATGTACACTCACTGAAGCTTGGGAACATCTACCTCGTTTATCACAACGTTTTGTTTGAGGGCTTGCACTACTTTAAAGGGGCTGTCCAGTTATTTTGTTAAGCTGTTTTTACCTATAGGCTTCTACATGTACAGTACCAGTCAAAAGTTTGCTACATCTTTGCTGTAGAATAAAGGTGAAGACATCAAATTATAAAACAGCACTTATGGAATTATGCTGTCACCTTACAAACCTCCAAAACTGAACTGTACAGGAGGATAAAACAGCTTTCTTAACTTGTAATGGAAGTTGATATTACAAGATATCTTTTGGTCTATTGCTCATGAATATTCAGAAAATTGAAATGGTAACTAGATCTCTTAAATTGTGCAAAAGAAGAATCTTAATCAGCTGTTTTACAGTACATTGCAGGTGGTGATATGGCAAAAATATAATATTGTAAAACATCATGAGTATATGTGGTATAGGAGGATATTTATTGTTTTAGTCATCTCATCAGTTGGAACTGTTGAATGTAAGCCTGTGGAGTCTTTAAGATCACCAAAAACATCCATTTAGTTGGGTGGGTCTAAACCTTTTGACTGGTACTGTATGTGCCATGGATTGCTAAAGAATAATATTGCTCATTTTCTCAGTTAAATCCAAGTTGGGCGGTACTGTATATGGTACCGCTGACGTCAAGCAATGTCTCAAAATGATCAGAATTAGGGTAGTTTATTCATCAGCAGCTGCTTTCCACAGACCCACCACCACATATATCAAAATCTAGAGATTGCAGTTTTCTTGGCCATTTTTTTCTGACCTACGGATTACGATTGTCTTTCTTATTAAGAGCTGTATATCGTTGCTGTCCAAAGAAAAACACGTATCTCCATTTTTGCAGATTTTTACTTTTATGCCTCATTTGATCACATGAGCTGCTATTTACACTGTGTGGAAATTTCATGAAAAATGGACCAACAGAAATGGCCCAAAAGTGCTTGGAAAGATGTCTGGTTCCATTGACTTCCTTTCAAATTAAATGAGGTTTTTGGCCTTTCCTGTAAAGTTGCCATTTTGGAGATACCTGTTTTTCTTTGGACAGCGACGATATGACTTTTGTAACTTGTCTTTAATTGAAAGTGTTTTCTTTAATGCAAGTGTGGTGTGACATGAGGTTAAACAGTTCTTGTAAGGCGTCCAACAAATAACACCCAAACTTGTTGTTGTGTAGCTCAGGCTCAGGTAATATTGGCTATCTAAACCTCTGTCTCATGGCTTGTCTTCCAGTGCTATACATTCTGTGATATAGGTCTTTTCACTGCTGCAGAAAGAGAGCAGATGCTGCTGGCGTGTGGCTTCTCCATGTTCTCACTAGCTTTAGCGTTAGCTTCTTTTCCTTTGCTAGCTTCTTCAAATACATAGCAAAGTACATGCTCAGTGGCGTGATGGTTGCCTGTTGAAAATGATTTCAGAGCTGTTCTGCGGTCTTGTTGTCTTTATCACTCACAGTGATAAACTGTGATGTTGATGACATGTTCTATGTGTGTGTGTGTGTGGCAGTGTCTGCACTCCTGTTGTGCAATGTGAACCACCATGCGGTGCATGAGTAAATTTGGCTGGCACAGAATTGAAAATCTGAGACAGATTTGCCAGTCACCCGTCATCGAATAGACCAACATCTCTTTAGTCGTGTCTGACCCAGGGTCGGCAACATGCGGCTCCAGAGAACAGGCTGCTCTGTTACTGTCCCCTTGTGGCAGAATTAGATTATTAGGTAAAAATAAAATAAAACAATCATCCATAATCCGCCCTCAACCAGGGACGGCTTGCATTCATTAGCACTCCAGTTACAGTACTTTCCCGATCTCCAACGAGCAACTGCGCAATCACTACAAAATCAACTTAAGTCAGCCTCTCATTTGCCAGGATCCTGTTCGAATTTTCCTGTTCCACCTTAAATGGCACAGCCCTCACATTCTGTCATCTCGGGGACACCATTTAAGGTGGAATGTGAGAACAAAAAGTCTGTGATTTCTCAGCTAGCGGGGAACGTTCCCAGCACTTTGGCTACAGTTACCCACAAGTTCTAATAAAGTTTTATAGAAAATGGTATAACTAAGACTAACTAATGTTTTAACTGCAACATTCAGAGGATGTTTTGAGGATGTTGTCTCGGCCAGATTATGTTACATGATGATAAAAGAAGAATTCATTCTCAGCGCAACATTCAGAAAGTGTTTTTTGAATGTTACCGAGACCTTTCTTTAGAAAGAACATTCTGGGAAACAAAAGAAAACTTTCCACTGAAAACATCACTGGAACACTGCATTGCATATTCTCAGAACGTTTTCAGAACAAGCAATTTCTACCTGGATTCAGCTTCATAAAGGCTCCTACATGGGGAGACATTTAAAAAAAAACATCAGGCTTCGGTGGAAAAGTGTCCTGCAGGAGCTGCCAGAGACGTGAACAAAGTGGCAGTAGCTGAGCTAAAGCTTAAAGCAGAGCATGGTATTATATTATATTATACTATATTATATTATA
>CM067474.1:12388410-12401704 GCA_034552555.1 Semaprochilodus insignis | reverse complement strand
TATATATATATATATATATATATATATATATATGATACACTGGGCATGACAATGGTTCCCTAACCTCCAGCCCACGACTGACCCCAGCCACAGGGAACAGCCAGCCACAGAGTTTGATAAAGTATGATACTTCTGTACTTTAAAAGGCTCTTAGTTAAACTTTACTTGAGTAAAGGCACAAGTGTTCTACTTGTTTTTGCAATTGAGAAAAGGTGTGTGTGTAAGTAGTACCTAGTATTAAAAGTACAAGTATTCTATCAGTATTGTTATTGGTGTAATACTCTAAAAGCACTTGCCTGTAAATGTATGTATATAGAAAAAGTAGAAGTTTTCTATCTGTATTTCTACTTCATTAAAAGTCCAAAAACTTGTACAAGTATTTAACTATATTTCTAGCAAAAAAGCTAAAATCAAAGCTAAGATCAAGGTTGAGGTACAGCACCACTATTTTAAAAGACGCCAAGCACTGTTGGCTGATCTTGTTTACATGATACATTGACCTCTATATCAGTTTTTAAGCCATGTATATCACTGACCTCTGGTTATTCTAGTCAAGAGAACTAAATCTTATAATATTTAAAACATCATGACCCACCTGCGCGCACACACACACACACATACACAGGATTAAATGTGTGAACATACAGGTAGCACATGCTCACATACACACTGCTGTTTCATATAAATGGCTTGTGTAGATTAATAGGAACAATGAAAGTGCTGTCATGAATATGGATTTCAGTCTCTGTGGATAACAGTAATTCTTTTATACTTCACTTCCCTTTCTCCATATCTCCAAAGTGAGTGACAGGCTAAGCCTTTGTCTGTTAGTGTGCATGAGCGTGTGTGTGTGTGTGTGTGTGTGTGTGTGTGTGTGTGTGTTTGTTGGTGTCTGTGTTTCATGCTGGCTTGTACTCTCAAGAGTACGACTGTTTTACTCAGATAGGTCAGACCGTACAGTCTGTAGAATGATGGGCTAAAATACAGCACACATATGCACAAACACTTCTGTAATATGCCACAATGACTCACATTTCAACATCATAACTAAGCCAAATATGCGAATAGTAAGTTTATGAAGCAGTGCTGACTTATGCTGAATTGAGCTCTTCACTGACTCAAACTCAAATTCTGAGCTGCCACACTGTTTAGTAATTTTCTCTGCTCTGACATATCCAGTCAAACTGATACGGTTTGATGGATTGTCTTGGATACACTGGGTATTTATAGAAAAATAACTGAAACAGGATAAATATGGCTAGATGCAAATCACTCTGAGTTGGCATTTCCACCAAACTGATTATTATTTGCCTTTAAACAACATAATTCTCTGCAAAACACCATAATTCTCTGCTACCATCATTCTCCACTATATTCCATGTTCAACAAATACCATCATTCTCTACCATACACCCACCAAACACCATGTTTATTAACAAACACCATCATTCTGCACAAAACGCCATAATTCTCTACCAAATACCATCATTCTCCACCATATACCATGTTCATTAACAAACACCATCATTCTCCACCAAACACCATGTTCATCATTGAACCCCATCGATACGTAGTCTCATTTTTCTCTGGTTTTCCTACTTTTTTTGTCTTGGAACACACACACATCCACCCACCCACCCACACATACACACTGTCGAAAACACACTGCCAAACACTTTCACCTTCTCTCTTTCTTAAAAGGGCTGAGTTTAAAGTTAAGACATCCTCTTGGTCAGTGACAAGAGCATGAAAGTGGGGTCATCTTGACCTTCTCAGGAGAGTATAGCCAAACAGAGAGAGAAAAGGAGTCGAGAAGAGACAAGGGAAGTGGACTAGAGAAAGAGGAGACAGGAGAACAGGAGTACAGTGATGAGGATAAAATGTAAAAAAATACATGAATACGAGAGGAGAGAAGAGGGGAGAAGAGAAGGGAAGTGAGGGGAGGTAAACAACAGGAATGAAAGCAGGGAAAGGAGGGAAAAGAGGTGAAAAAGAGAGAAGACAAAGGAAGTACAGGAAGAGAAGAAAAGAAAATAAAAGAAAAGAAAGAGGTTTGACTGGGTTTAGCTTCATCATGCATGGGAAATTGGGCTGCACTGGTATCCAGCTGTGAGTGAACTGCAGGAAACGTCTGAACTCCGTTTGGATGGTGTGTATAGACAGAGACGGAGGGAGGGAGGATATTCTCTCAGGTGTGAAATGAGATGAAGGGATGGACAGATAGATGAAAAACAAGAATTTAGTTCCCTCTGTGTTGGGCCAATCTCGCATTTATCTCTTCATATGATATCCATCTTCTTTCATCTGAGAGGATTTAACGGAATGTGCACCAGTACCTAAACACCGTAAAGGACTCTCTACTGTGTATGTGTGTGTGGCTAGTGCAGCCTTACATTTGGGCCACTTTACCCGTCCACATACGAGGGAGGCGACACACTGTGGATTTCAGCAGTCTGGTCATGAACTTGAGGACGAAGGAAGTATCTCAAATGAAGCTCTGTTTTAGCTGTTTTCGGTTATCTGGCTTTGTTACTGTAAAGTCGATTAGAACAGGCACGACTACTGCTGAGGGAGTTCAGCAATTTACAGCAGGTAATTCAGTCCAGGGTTATTACTTATGCTGACCTTACACCAAACGATTTTCGAGCGATTTTACTGTTGCAGACAAATTTCCAAAGTCGGAACAAAATCATGACAGTCTTGCTAGAGTTGCGTCGCGCTCGCGTCATCTCGATCGTTAAGTGTAAGGTGGTCAGGATTGCAATTTTAAGTCAGTCTGTTTCTCGTCCTGGCGTTCCGATAAAATTTAATATTATCATAAGTCGTAGGTTGTGGAACATTGTCCACAACCAATAGGAGAGCTCTTTTCAGCTCCAAACGGGAAGCCGCGAGCCAAGTACAGGAATGTCTGGCGGAGATTCGACATGAAGGGGAGTCTGGCGAGGGCTCGGAAACCGCGGTTCTCCTGGACTGTTCAGAAGGAGGAGAAGCTGGTGGAGCTGTGGAGTGAACAAGAGTGCCTCTTTGACGTATCTTCCCATTTCTACCACGACAGAGTGGAAAAGGAAAAAAGGTCGACAGAAATTGCTGAAGCCCTCGAAATCCCCGGGGCTAACGCGAGCCCGAGTCATGGGCCCGAGACGTCACAAACGTAAACACATCCAAGAGTTCATTAATCACGTTATCCTATCTTGTAACGAAGGGTAGTTATGCTATGCTAAAGCTAACTAGCTAGCTAGCTAAAACACTGCCAAACGGGGCTACAGTGTTTACATTTAGCCTACCAGCGAACATGATGGGAAATAAGCTCAAAATCTAGTTGCAGTCTTGTAAATAGTGACTCTGCAAGATTCCCAGTCTCTGCAAAATCATAGCCTGTAACTAGTCTGTGACTAAAAGTCTGTGACTTGTCTTTAGATGCGAGAGGGTGTCAGACTTTAGTCTATTAAATGTCTTTTCAGGGTCTTTTCAAAGTCTCTTAGTGTATGGTTAGCATTAGCAGGCCTGTAAAAGCTACGAACACTGCAGAAGCAGAAGCCACAAAATCACAGCTCTCGTCAGTCATCACTCAGACCACAACATCCCCTCAGGTACCACTAATCCAGCTCCAACAGAGCTGAACTCTCTTTCAGGACTAGTTTTTGTAGCTAGGCTGAAGTTACAATGAGAGATCTGATGGAACATTGACCTCTACAGTGAAGCGGGGTCTGCTGGCTCTGTCATGTGGTGGTGGGGGCCGGGTGTTGGCTGGAAAGGTCTGGGCTCATTTGTCCCCCTAAAAGAAAGGGTCACTGCAAATCAGAAGAGGTAAAGCACAACCTCGCAACAGCAGCTACTAAAACACACGGAGCAACACCCTCTAATACTCCTCTCCTTTCAAACATGCGCAGGTATTTTTAGCCTGAATCTTCCAGACACTGTGAGCAGGAGGCAGTGGAAAAGCTTTTCTCTGATAAAGAAGAGCCCTGAACACACAGCAGCCATTACTGTCCCATCAGCAAAACCCATTAAGAAGAGTCGCAAAGAAAAAAGAGCCCCCCTTTTCCCTCTCTCTCTTTCTTGTCTCCATCCCCTTCTCTCTTTCCTTTCCTATTTTAATCTTTTTTCTCTATCCTTTTCTCTGCACTCCTCTTCATATCTTTTTGTACTCCTTCCATCCTCTCTACCTTTTACTTGCTCTCATTCTTTCCCTGCTATTTCTTTTTCTTTCTTTCTTTCTTTCCTTCTTTCTTTTTCGAACTGTCTCCACTGTTTTTCTCCCTGTCTCTTTTTTCTTTAACTTCCTCCCTCACTTCATCTGTTCTTTCAATGTCTTTTTTGTCTACATCTCCTTCTCTCTTTCCTTTCCTATTGTAATCTTTTTTCTCTATCCTTTTCTCTGTACTCCTCTTCATATCTTTTTGTACTCCTTCCATCCTTTCTACCTTTTATGTCTTCTTTTACTTGCTCTTATTCTTTCCCTGCTCTTTCTTTCTTTCGAACTGTCTCCACTCTTTTTTCCCTGTCTATTTTTTCTTTCTTTAACTTCCTCCCTCACTTCATCTTTTCTCTTTCAATGTCTTTTTTGTCCCCATCTCCTTCTCTCTTTTTTCACCATCCTTTTTTCTTTTACTCTCTATCTTTCATTCCTCCTCTTTGTACCTATTTCTGCACTCCTTCCCTCTTTTGTACCTTTTACATCTTCTTTTTCTTTCTTTCTTTCTTTCTTGTATTTTATTTATTTATTTATTTCTCCAACTCTGTTTTCATTCTTTTTCTCCCTGTCTCTTCTTTCTTTGTTTTCCTCTCTCCCCCACTTTATCTGTTCTCTTTCTTTCTCGTATGCATGCACTCTCATCTTCGTTCCTAACTCTCTCTCTCTCTGTGTCTGTCCATCTTCCTAATTCTTGAGTGTTCAGACCCGGAGTAAGCCTTTCAAGGTGAATTCCTCACAAACCTTGATTAATATTTTAATAGAAATCCATATTGCAGGATATGAAATTACATCTGGGGCTGAATTATTCTGGGTTGAGGTCAAAAGTCAGATTTAAAGACAAGTGCCCACTAAAGCCTTCGGTAGCAGATAGCAGGATGGCTGTAACCCAAAAATGGCTGCCGCAGGGCCCTCCAGCAAGAGCCCAGTGCGTGGAAATCAGAATGGAGATTCGTCATATGGACACACACATATAACAAAAGTGGACCACGTAGCAAACACAGTGACAGAGGCAACACTGAAGCATGTATGCTGTCTTAACTTCCACTCACTTATAAGTTCACTACATAGGTGCACACTCAGATCTCACTAGTATAGACCACTAGCATAGTACAGCTTTTCAGCTTGCCTCTTCCTCATTCATTACCGGTCAGTTTCTGACCACAGAGCTTCTGCTGTCCACATATTATGGGTGTGGTGGGTCATTCTCAGCATAGCAGTTACACCGACATGGTGGTGGTCATGATATTGTGTGTGACGCTGACACATGACACACACACACACACAATCACTGATATTCCGAGTCCCCACAGCGGAAGACACACTCAGTCTGTACTGCTGTTTACTCGTTCACCACTCAGAGTCTTTTCTTCTCACTTTTTCTTCCCTTGGGTCTCTTTCTTTATTAACTCTCTTTCTCATTCTCTCTCTCTCCTCCTTCTTCTCCTTGACTGAATTGTGTACACTGCTCATATCAGCACAATGTCTGCCATTCATTTTACATACCTATGGCAAGAATCCTGTAATGTATTTCATTCATATGGAACCAATGTACATTTGCTGTGTTATATAATGCTCTGTATCCCAACACTGCATCTGTCAACCTCATCAGTTAGAAGCAATTCACTACTTGGTGTGTTTTTGGGTTTTCATGCATTTCTCTTCTCTCACTACAAACCCCAGCACGCACTATGCAAACACATTATACAGCTATATGGAATCCTCAATGTACAGCAATAAAGGAATCCTGACTGCTGGAACAGCCAGTATGAAGTAAAGACACATTCAGCTTATTAGTACTAACGTTAGCCATCCGGTTTTATTCTGTTTTAGGGGCCCACCCTCATATATCCGTCTGTATAATTTTTCAGAGGTCCATTCCATCTTTAGGCAATCAGAAAGGAGTATTCTCAGTGTTTAACCAGAAAACCTCCCTCCGGTGACTGTTGTGGCGGTGCTGTAGGAGGCTGTGGGAGTTGGCATGCTTACAAAAGACAAAGTTGTAGTCAAAGCATCAAAATACCCTTTCTGTGTACATAAATCAATAATGTGTTTGGCTCAAAATGCGGGAAAAAAGGTTGGGGGCCAAAAATGATTCATTAGAAATGATGCTCACAGTGTCGAATGGCAATAAATAAATAAATAAACAAACAAACAAACAAATAAATAAATGCTTTAACCTTTAATGCAGAACTACTCACGCCTCTCCTTTTATAATGTGATTAGTAAGTGCTGTTGTTGCATACATTTTGATATGAATAGAAAATGGCCTAAATGAAAAAGTTAATTTTTATTTTGTTTATTTCATAAAGTAGGGGGAGCGGGGCACAAGCCAACATGGGCTAAAATATAGCAATTTTATATAGGTAAACAGGTTTATTACAGCATAATTTTGATGGCAATCAGGCAAATACTTCAGATACTTCAGATCATTTAGTGTTTATCAGTTACTGAGTTGTGTTACAGAAAGACACCTACAGTACTGTGTAGTACTTACATGTAGTACAAACTTTAAAGTCAAAAAAGACCACTGACTACTTCATTTTCCAGGAGATATTTCTGAGGAGATTATATACTCAGATAATCCACTTGCCTAAGAAATTGGAAAGTCAAAGAAAAACAAAGAGTTTCCAAATGGAGTTCAAAATGTTAAAAGATACAGAGAAAATGAGACCATGAGATAAACACAACCACTCTGGGGGCAGAGCTTAATTAGTTAACCCTATCATACCTAATTAAAATCTGCCTCTAGAATATTTGGCGTGCATGCATAGCCACACTGGTCATTAATTGGTAGATGCACTGTGATGGTTTCTGAGTGAGAATGCATACGTTCAGAATGCAATCCTCATCTTTATGGAAACACATTTTATTGAATTATTTCAGAAAAGTGTGAGGTATATTCAGAATTATGTGTTCAATTGTCAGTTCTCTTTACATATCAAATATATGGAACAACAGTGTTGGGAAATCACGTTATTGAAGTCTGTGTAAAGCAGTATTAAATATGTGTACTGGGAAATCTGTTATTAACCCCCCAGACAAATCTGAATGATAAGACAATGGACAAAGATTCAAATTAGTATTCCACGATTCTCTGCTCCGAAATACGGGGATGCTTAAATGCAGAAAAGGTCCAGCCCATCTCAAATGTCAAATATCTATATATCCCAAACAATGGTTTCTCTATCTAACAGTGTTATTGGACTTGAACAGCCTTACATGTTTGAACTACCAATCCAGTTTGGAGCTAGAGGACATTGACATACTCTAAAATCAACCTTGTTCCTCTCAGTCTGCAACAGAATGGTTATTTCGTCTCCCGTTTAGGCAAGGTGTAACTAGTGTACGCCAACGGAGCAGTAGTAGCATGTGGCCTGTTAGCACTGTTCTGTAAGCGGCCGTTCCAGCTAACATGTCGCCCGGAAACAACACACTAGCCTTGTGTGGTCTTTATGTCATGAAGGCTTGGCGACTCAAAGAACCACAAGGCTAATTACGCCATTAGCTTAGCTGAAGATAGCGAGGCAGGTACTGTCTGAGTAGTGCCACCAAACCATAATGAGAGCCGGGACTTGCACTGATCTAGACGATGCTAGTGCTGTTTTTGTTATGGGAGGGGTCATGCTAAGTCCGGCTCCAAAGTGTCAGTGAGCCATTATTTCCAAAAAAACTCAAAAACGATGAAAAATTGTCGTAACGCTCGTAACTTCACAATTCAGGATTTCTCAGGATTTTTCAGCAATTACTTTCTAACATGTATAGACTTTAAAGAAGAAGAGAGTTTAACGTTCAGAATTAGCTACTTCGGCACTGAGAGTTAAAGAGTTAAAGGAAACAATGCCAACCCCTTTTAATCGAGGGCCAATAATACGTAAGGTAAGACAAGATTAATAACCTTCCTCTTAGTCTCTCTCAGACACACACACGCACACACACACACAGCATTAGTGCCCTCAGCTGCAGCTGAGCGTTCTCAGGTGTTTGCCAGTAATAGCGGTTACAGGTGAGGCTTGGCATTTCTCTCTAAAAGCTTTTGTACATCCAGCCTGATCCGTCAGCTACAGCCAAGACAAATCAACGTCTAAAAGCTTTTTAAATCATCTAAAAGCTTTTCAACCCCTACAAGTCACAATTATCACTGGCTGTAAGCAAATCGCAAGAATTTACACATTCTCCTGTTACCATCATTACACATGTATGTGTGTTGTAGCTGCATGTATATATATATAATATATAATATATTATATAATATATATATAGAATCTAATATAATCCGGTCTGATTGTTATCTAAGCTACAACTACAGGCAAGCACAATCTAATTAAACTAATAACACACAGTTGTGCTTTTCATGTCTTTTATTGAGCACATTAAGTAACATCCACAGTGCAGGCTAGAAAAAGTAAGGCACTTCTGTTCTCCATTGGCTAATAAGCAATGGTTGTTTCAGCTAAGAAGATGAGAATAAAATGTGGGTTTCACAAGTGTTTTGCGAATTAAATAAAGGCACCACACAAAGCTTTGTGTTCATGGAAGAACTTGGATGTTCTACAATTCTTCTGGGAAAATGTTCTATGGAAAATATGAGACGAAAGTTTTAACATAAATACACAATATTATGTTAAAGGCAAAAGGACACTGCACACAATACCAACCCTCATCCCAACAGTGAAGCATGGTGGAGGGAGCATCACGGTTTGGGGCTACTTTGCTGCTTCAGAGTCTGGACAGCTTGTAATCATTGAGGAAGCAATAAATTCAAAGGTGTTTCGAGACAGGAGAATTTAGAGGTAGCAGCTGAAGAGATGGTGGGTGATGCAACAAGACAATGACCAAGATTTATGTTTTGGAATAACCAGGTCAGACTATAAATACTGACAAACTGAAACACATTTACAGGGAGGAATGGTCCAAAACCCCTCCTCAGTGTTGTTCAAATCTTATTTGCAGCCACAAGAAAGATGTTCAGTAAGAGTTTATTTGCTCAGAAAACAATAATATTACCATGAACACAAATAAGGCAATAAGGAATGATTTTATGTATGTAAGTGAGTTAAACATTTCCAAACTTCTCCAAGCTTAGGATTATTTGTAGCTGTAGTTATCATCCAGCACCTGGTGTGGCTAATCAATACTTCATTATAATAAATCAAGTTTGCTGCTAATGGAATTTAACAAATCCATGCAACGGCCAGAGGCATCCAGAAGAAATGTGGAACCAAACTTTCTTCTTCAAACGAGCTCACAATTTATGTTTATTTGCTTTTATTCTAATACCATATGTGGTATCTAATACCAAGCGTCCAGACTCTTCTCTGTCCTGGCTCCCAGATGGTGGAATGAACTCCCACTGGCTGTCCGAACAGTCTCTTGCAGTCTTCAAGCGCAGACTAAAGACCCATCTCTTTATAAAGCACTTAAGTGAGTGAGCACTAGTAGATGTGTATGTTGTAATGTGTAGGTTGAAATACTTTGTTTTTGCACTTATACTGACCATAACCTTCTTCTCTCTAGGTATGAGAGCTGGGTTGGGGTTGCCAGGTAGTGCACTTATGCTTTATATATGTCTGTATATTGTTCTCTCTAGGTATCAGCACTGGCCCTTGTTCGGGCAGCGTCTGAGCTCATGGCGAGTTTTGACTCTAACCTTTTTTTATATTAGCTGGGAAACATTATCCAACGGAACACTAAGCATGGTTGCACGGCTCTGGATAAGAGCGTCCGCTAAATGCCTTAAATGGAAATGTAAATGTATCTACAAGCACACTTGGTGTCAAGAAAAATGGCTTTTGCACAGGAACGAATACAGACAGCATACAGTTTAGGTACAGTATTAGTATTATCATTATTAGCCTGATCTTTACACAATCTTAAAGGGCAGATGGCATTTTCAAAGCTAAAACAATTCATGTTTGTTACAAGATATAGTCCTTAAGCAGCCTCACTTTCAGCCTCCTGACTCAACTGTGCCAGTGAGCGCGCTCAGTAAGTGACAGTGTCTCATGGTGGCAGAAATAACTTCCTGAGAAAGGCATCAGCCATCGCAAAGCATTTCCTCTATCACCATTCAGCCTTACAGCACTCCTGAAATGGCTCTTTCACCCAGACTCCGGCCTTTTCAACTCTAAAGTGGAGGCGACTCTAAGAGGAGAGAGTGAGAGACTGATGGAGAGAGAGTGAGAGAGAGAGAGAGAGAGAGAGAGAGAGAGAGAGAAGGCAGAACGAGAGAAATGGGTAGAGGAAGATGAGAGTGTGCGAAAGAGAGAGGGCAGAGAAGAATAAAGAGTAAAGGTATAAGAGTATTATGTCCTCCTGCCAGGTTGACAGAAGGTTCATTGCTCATAAGAAGCTCTAGTGAGAGGTTGAAAGGCGACAGAGCCGTTCAGAACTGCACTCGTTTGTCCGGAGCTTTCCGCTATGTGAGCTGAGCGACAACGCTCGCCAGCAATGCACTGGGGGCCAAGCACTGGAAGATGAGCATGATGGAAAAAGCACAGGGGTGTAACCCTACGCTCAGCCAATGATTTGATATCATTCTCTATACTGGGCTCACAATTTCACATTCACACAACAAAATCTGAACGAAGAAAAAGGCTGCCTGTGATCATGTCGACTTACTAAAGCTGAGCTGGGAGGCAGGAGGAGTTGCTGGACTGAGCTGTTGATTGGTGTTGATCATTTGGAAACTTTGGTGGTCATGTCAATGTCCATTCTCCACACATCTCTCAATGTGAACCACATGTGACACAACCTACACAACGCCATTACAAAGTACAGCCATGTAATATAAACATGCTATAAAATAAACTCAAACACATTACAAAGATCTAAAGAGCTCTCTGAGGCCTTCACAAAGAGCCTTTTGGATTCTGGGAGGAGTCTACAGGTTCTGGAAAAGGGGTTTGAGAAGTTTTCAAAATCAGTCCCCAGAAGGAAGAACATCAGGGCAATGCTAAAGTTTGCTAATAAATATATCTAGGATATCAAGGACCAGCACATCCGGAGTAGTGCTGTGGTCAGACGAGTCTAAGATAGAGTTGCCTGGCCAAAATACCAGAAGTCATGAAAACCAAAGACAGCATTTGATCAGAAGAAGCTCATACCAACTTTGAAGCATAGTGGTGGAAATGTTCCGATTTGGGGCTGCTTTGCTGCCTCAGGAACTATGACTTATATGACTATGCCTGAAATCTCTTTCACATCTCAATGTGCTTGAGGAGAACATGTGACCATCTGCCAAAAAATTAGACCTTTCAACAAGTTAATGATCCCAAACATCCACCTAGGTACGGCCTAAAGAGGAAGAAACAGAGGACAATGGAAAGACCTATGATCAAAGCTCAGATCTGAACCCCATTGAAATGTTGTGGGAGGACTTGAAACGTGCAAGAAGCCAGTAGACAGTTATAGGATACGCCTACACGAAATGGCTTCTGCTAACCAGTTACTAAAGCCAGGGGGTTTTGGTCAATTTTAAATACTTGGATTTCCCATTTTTTGGTAAGTTTATGTTTGAAGTTGTTTTAACACATATACATTATTCAGTACCGTTTGGAATTTTGCATCTGAAAAAAGGAGATAATTAAATATATATATATAAACAGGCTAATACACAGGCTATAGATGTAATTTAGTATTAGAGCAATTAAGAGCATTATGTCACACTGCCCATTCAGCAATTCATCTTTGAAGCACACAATGAGTTGACATCCCACACACAAATAACAACACATAAACAAACAACACATGTAATAAATGTATAATGGCATGTAATAAATGTGTAATAACATGTATTAATAGTAGTAGCAGGTATTGTAAGTTGACGCTGAACAGCTGTGTTTGATGCTGATGGTGGAATCATCAGTAATTATGTCAGTGGAGGCTTTTGCTTGTGGCGGATTACGTAATGAGGAACAGGCACTTATGCAATCTGCGTAAAGGGAGGGGGCAGAGCCGTCACAAAGAGTCATTTTAATATGTTCCTCATGCTCCAGTGTGTGTGTGTGTGTGATGCAGCTATGGCTTGTGCTATTTTTAGACACGCTGTTGATTATCAGCAGTCTGAAATAGCTTCAGGAACAATGCTCACAATTGCAGTCGTTCAGGAAGAGCGAGTGTGGAATAAAAGGGATTTTACACAGCAGAGAAAAGGAGTGTAGACAGAGAGGAGAGAGAAGAAGCGACAAAATGCTCCTGAATTTGTGAAGTACTCCATGTTTCATTTTTATTAAACTCTCTCTATCATTCTCTCCCTCTCTCTCCCTCTCTCTCTCTCTCTTTTGGACAGCAGTGATATTTATAACACATAACACTTTATTATATACATATATCTATATACGCTGTATATGAACAGGAGTTTAGAGCACTAGCCAGGTGATGCAGCCAACCAGCCTCAGTCTTTCACCATGTTATATGTATATTCATATGTATTTGGGTGTGTGTGTGTGTGTGTGTGTGTGTGTGTGTGTGTGTGTGTTGATGAAGGCGATCAGAGACTCTAAAACTTCTTCCAGAATCACCGCCCGCTGACATCATGTCTGTCTCCATGGCGACGCCTCCACCAGGCGGAAATCCGCAAGGAGAGAGAAAAAGAGAGAGAGAGAGAGAGAGAAAGAGAGAGTGGGGGGGTAGAGGTAGAGGCAGAGAAAAAGAGAGACAGAGGGAATGCTTGAGCAAGATAGTGGGAGAGAGAGGAAGAGACAGGAGGAGAGAGAGGGGGACAGAGAGGAAGAGAGAGAGTGGAGAGAGAGAAGGATGCTGCAGCCGCCAGCCATGAAGAAGCAAACACTGAATGCTAAACATGATGAGAGCGGCACACACACTCACATATACACACACACACATGCAAACACACAATCACACACTAAGACACATACTCACACAGACACATACTTACATAAACACACACACTCACATACACACACACACACACTCACACATACACACACACATGCAAACACACAATCACACACTAAGACACATACTCACACAGACACTTACATAAACACACACACTCACACATACACACACACATGCAAACACACAATCACACACACACAGATATATACTTACATAACACACACACTCACATACACACAC
>CM067474.1:12367310-12383629 GCA_034552555.1 Semaprochilodus insignis | reverse complement strand
ACGCTATATTCTGTAATTAAATCAGGCTCCAATTCAGATCGTTCATCATATGCCACGTCTCTTTTAGTTCAAAAATATGTTCCTGTGACTCTGCTGACTTTCTAAATGAGGAGGACATCAAATCTGAAACGTATGCCAATTGATGTACTGATTACTAGATAATGTATATGGAGAGAAAACAGGAACGAATAGTCGAATCGTCGGCCAGAACGGGCGAATCCAATTCGACTGACAAAACTCTGAGTCGGGTACAGCCCTACTTCTTTTCTACTCCCATTCTCAAATCTTTTGTACGATAGAAAAGCATCTCTGCATTTACTGGAGGAAACACCCGCACTGTATAAAACACAGCAGTCAATCAAAAATGACCTACAAATGTGTTCTTTTGTAGCTACCCTTGCTAGACTGGACTCAAGCTTGGACTTGATCCCACTGAACCTAATGAGAGACTCAATCTTGTGCTACACATTTCAAATGATTTCTAAACTCCAGCCTAAAGTCATTAGGTCAAAGCAACTGTTTGCCAGCCGTCTGTAAAGCTTGTCCAACCTCACAACAGCAGCTATGAAAGAGCACTATGGCCGAGCTTGGACAGGCCAAAAGGCCTAGAAGTCTACTCATACAAGCTGTCAATCACAAGTTCTCACAGAAATTACGTGCAGGCATTCACACACAGCAACTGCACAGTTTGCTGCTAAGGATCGGAATGTGCTGAGCACAAAAACGGCAACTGGCCAGTTGAATGTTTTCCATATTGGCAGATCTGTCTTGCAATTATGTGATGTAATTGTGAGGCAGGTAAGCGCACTCATGCAGTATCTGAATGATGCTGTTACACCTGTACTAAATGTTATAGCATATTCACTGTATATATGACTTGTTGCACTTAACGGCCAGCTGACTCTTACTTTCAGCATAGCACTTTATTTCATTCATGTTATATAAATAGGTAGCAGATTTAACGTTGGAAAAAAATAACTTTTTTTTTATTATCAGCCATTAGAATTCATGATTGGTGCATGTGTATTTGTTGCAGATGAATTCTTTCAGCAGCATGACGACCAGAGAGGCCCACAGTTACACCAACAGGGTAAAATGGTCTTAACTGCTTAAGCTGTTTTAGCTGAGACCATTTTTAAGAGAGGACTTGTGTGCTTTTACATGCACTTAATCATCAGATAATAATCAGATTTTGCCAGTTATCTACTATTCAAGTGGTCATATAAACAACTCAGATTAAGGTCTAGAAATTCGATCAAGAAATCTGCTAAAGAGAGCTGGATTTTAGCCCAGTAATCTGATTTCTCAGTGCATGTATACCCTTACTCTGATTTCTTTCATCTTTCTCAGTCTGTCTGAAACTGCAAAAACAGAGCCTGGTAAATATGCAGTGTTTAACACAGCAATCGCAGCAAGTGGCTACAAAACACTTGCAGATCTATGCTAAAAAAAATGACTTGAATATTCCTCATGTTCTATATTATGTGTGTTCATATTTTCATCAAAATATATATATATATATATATTTTTTTTTTTTAAAGAGGCATGAAGTTTGAGCCTTATGTTATTTCTGCACCACATGTTCTTCTGAGTTGACTGGCAGGTTTCAAAGCAGAAATCCAGTAAGTGACTCATTGAGATGTTTTGTTTTGTTTTATCTGAAGTGCATGTAAATGTGTTGATCAGATTACCGACAAACTCAAAATAACACTTTCTGCATTTTCTGCAGAGTATTAAGTACATGTAAACACACACGTTGGCTGGTTGAGGAGGAAAGTGCTCTGACAAACAGCATTTGTTTGATCCGTGACCATCCAAAGACGCATTCTGGAATTTGTGACCTTCTCCATCTTGCTCCACAAGCAACCACAGCTCTTCACACCTCTCTGAAGGGGGCAGTAGAATGTCTCATGCTAGTCTCTGCCTCTCCTCTTAATACCCATAAGGTGAGAACTTTTCACAAAACGTGGCTAACGAATATATGGGGAAAATGGGGAAAAAGTATTTATGACCCTAAATAAATAGAACAACGACTGCTGACTTTGGTTTTACCTAGAGTTTAAAAATGTTTGGGAACATATGCAGACATCACAGAGCACTTTCCAAACTTCTGAACAAAGAGCACAACTTCTGCACCTTTTGAAGTATAGTTAGGTTATCATGTCTCAGTTCATACAGATAAATGATAAGTATAGAACCTATACTCCAGGTTTTTGTAGAACCTGTATTATAGAACCTGTCATATAGTATGTTCCTCTGTAATGCCTATCCAGGTGGCATTTTACAAGTGCTGTATCCCTGACAATGACATAGCAAAGAGATTTTAGCAAATGACTTCAATCACATTTTAGGGCCTTGCTGAGAATCCTAAAACCACATTCAGAAATCCTCATACACTTTACACTAATTTAAACCACATAGGCAAATGCTATCATTGCGGTACGAGCTGAAAAAAGAAGGGAGCAGGAGAAATAAAGCCCATCCTCCAGCTCCATATGTTGGTTTAATTAGCAAGCCTACACTAGCCTGCGTATTTACGCTCCGCTGTAATTAAAATTAGCAGATGGAGCTTGAGTGTCCGTTTCCTTCTCCTGCTCTTCTTTCGCCTATTAACCATATCCGATATCAAATATCAGATGCAATCAGCCAAGCAGCTCAGCAGCCAGCTCAATCCCAGCGTGTGGAGGCGGAGAGAAACAGACAGAGAGAGGAAGAGAGCGTGAGAGAGATTTAACGGTATATATAGTGATATAGCTGACTGATTTAATGTTAGACTTGAATCAGGGGTGCTGAAGGAATAGGTCAGCCAAACGTGCAAACAATAAATGGAAGTCAAAAGGCTGAACGTGTATTTGCTGTGTTGTAGCAGACCAGGGCGCGGATGCACCAGCTGTACGATCAAACGTTGTCTAGTTATAACTTAAGTGTTTTCTTAAGTCCAATTATACACAAACGAATAATTCAACGGATTGTAACACACAAACTAGTTCTTCCATTGAGCTTAATAGTTACTAAATATTTACACTTCCTGGTAGACAGGTGTAAGAGCTGGTGAAACTAACAGGAGCAATAAAAATAGCACAAAGAAGAGAAAACCATAACCAGACCAGAAAAGGCCAACTGCTAAAGTTAAGTTTAAGCTGAGATTGATGCTACTTAACAAACAATAAACCGTGTGCGCTGTGGCTTTACTTTCAGATCCAGACACTTTAACTTCTGCACATGACACTAACATCCATTTCTCCATAAGCATTTAACATAGGCATTTAACTGTGCCAAGTTATTTTGATGAGTGTCAGAATAAAGCATGAGTGCTCCATCTACACCAGGGTGTCCAGTCTTGGTCCTAAACATCTACCATTCTACAGAGTTTGGCTCCGATCCTAATCTTGAACAACCGATCCAGGCAATGATATTCACGGATAGACTACTGTAAAACACATCCCTCAAAACATCTCACTTGATAAAATATCTAAGCTGTTTTCAAGAACTAATATGAATTCTTCACAATTTAATCCAAATAAATGTGGTTTAATGTGTATAGAGCTTTTTACACCAATGGTCAAATTTTTGAGTTACACATTTTTATTTTCCTGCTCCAACACGTTATCACAATCAGTTCTATCTGGCTAAAGCAGAGGGAAACCAGATAGCTACTGTTACTGCTAGGAAGCATAATATTGTGCCTGCATGTCTAAGGCCCTACATCAGTGGCTGCATTAGCATACATTAGGATGTCTTTATCACTGTCAAGGTGAATCCCTATGTCTGTGTTCATGTTCAACTTATCCTGATATTGGCTGACTTAATATGAGCTGCGCTGGCAGTCATTGTGAACTACCGATGACTGCAGGAGTGGGGTATAAGAACACCACTGTCAAATCAGACACATTCCCCTAAAGTGAGCTTGCAACAATGGACGATCTCGCTGTGTTTGCCATTGTTGTTGCAGACGAAGTCAATGTGCTCAAAATCCCAGCGTTCTCCCACAAAGAATACAATGAACAACGAAGGTGACTGAAAACCTTCTTAAACAATGTTTATCCTTTCAATAATGTCATGTGTGGAATACCTGCTAGAGCCGCACTTACAGAGAGATTTTAGAAAGGCCCAATTTAATTTAAAATGATTTTCTTTTCAAACAGTCTCCTGAAATGGAAGTAAAACATGGCTATATGTAAAAATGGGCCTATGTAAACTCCAATAAAGCATCCCCTTTGGGGGAGATAAGCAGGAGACAACAAACGTAAAGCTCTTAGAATAAAAATCTAACACCATCTGAGATTCCAGCCAATGAGGGTGAGGTTCAGATGTCATGAATGCGTGTTGTAGCTCATATAGTGGATGGAGAGCCACTACAGCACCTGGTTTCAAAAACTGAATCCGCCTCCCTCCCTTGCCTGGCAAAAGTCAGAATTTCTAACCAGCATGAATCACATCAGTGCTGCGCAGACCCACAACAAGTCAACCGCAACCAACAGTTGTACGATGGATTTGCACAATGGATTCAGTGCACAGTTATGCACAATTGTAGTGTTTAGTATCTAACAAACTGATGAAGGTGAAAGACGCTACACTACATAAGACTGCATAACATAAGTGGTTGGCATGGCTCAGTGGATAACGCCACTACCCGCCAGGGCGCTATCACCCCATGAGTGAGACGGAGGGGGGTTCGATTCCCAGTCTAGGTAACAATTGCTGTGCTACACCAGTAAGCGTCCTTGGGAAAGACTCCTAACACTACATTGGCTTCCCTGTAATATGAAAAGTCGTTCTGGGTAAGAGCAACAGCTAAATGCCGTACATGTAAATGTAACACTTTAAAGATTAATGCTGGAAAGCCCCTTTAATAATAAATCAAATTATTTATGGAACACTAGATTGTCACATAGTTTATTGTCATTTCTCAACACTTTATTAAACCTCAGCTCTGCTTCACACTGGGTCTAACAGCACATAACCGTCTCTCGCTTATTGCTTTATTTCACTTTCAGAGCTTTTGAGAATGAGCTGATGAGTAGAGTCAGGTGTGAAAACTCAAATCTATGCAGGATAGGGGAACTCCAGGACTGGAAAACACAGCTCTAATCAGCTCTCCTGAGCCTCTGTGATCTGGGGTGCCATTTCCTGCTCATGTCGTCATGACCTTAGAGCCCGGTGACACAGCAGCTTCTCTGAGCCTATGAATAACAATAAAGCCCTCAGGCCAGCGCAATCACTCCAGCAGCGTGTCCTCCAAGCCTCACTCAGCATGGTATCACTCTCTTCCTCCACCTCTCTTCACTCTCCCTCGCTCAGAGAAGAACAGATTGAAGTGCTGATTACAGCGGAGGTAAACAGCACCACCACCACCCAAACATCCACACCCAGACGAGACAACATCTAAAAGCACTGGTTTTTGGGGGGAGGGATGTATAGGAAAGAGAACGGAATGGAAGTAAGAGGGGGCTGATTTGCTTGGTGGAAATTGCATGATGCTAATTTGTGGCTATTTCCTTATTCATTACTATTATTTCCTATTATATATATAAACTGAATTAGGAGCAGTTGTATCGGAACTGCCTGATCAAATACAGGTGTGTCCTATCAGAGTTAAGGAGGTGGAATAGGGTTTATGCACTGGGCACACCCGTCCTAAAATGACCAGGCTTTTATTCTGAAAAGGTTTAATATTCTAGGGCTAGTAATTTTGGGGCATATTTAGTTAGCTCTACTGGAGAGAATCCATGTGAAACCAATCTGTGAAGAATATAATTAGTGCTTCGTAGACCCAAGAATGTTTTTATCACATAAAAGGTGTTCAGTCATTTTGGATTGCCGTCTTTTGTTTTAAAGCAAAAGATTTTTACAGACAAATGAGTCTGTTTGGACCACAAAGAAGACTGAAAGTGGTCAATGTAATCATGTAATGTAATACAATACAAACAAGGCCACACTCAAAAATGTACTTTTAGCAAATGGGAGCCTAACAGTTGTTAAAAGTAACACTCCACAATCTTTATAAAGCAATAATTCTAAAAATAAAGCAATAAAAAAATTTAAATGTTAGAAGCATAAGTAATTCTAAACAATTCAGCAAAACGTTAAAACGTTAAAACATAAATGGGAATTCCACTGATTCTTCAAAATGTCTACATCATTCATTCATTGAGATGTGTGGTTTGATGCGAAATGCTTCTTTGCCGAGAAACCCAGATTTCTATACACTGGTGGTGATAGGAACAGGGGGATGTGATGTCTTCAACAAAAAACCACCAGTGAACCAACATGTGTCTCCTGAGTTTTAATATGCAGCACTGATAATAGTAAAATAGTTGTAAATCTGAAAAAACATATTTTCTATGTACAGATATGCAGTTCATAGACTTTAAGAGGGAACATTTTAAACCCAAAACCTTCTCAAAACTGCTGGTAAACAATATTTCAGGCAGTAGACAGTATATTCATAAGCCTTTCATAAAATAACTTTTCATGAGTGATTTCTCTAGAGGCATTTCACTCATCACACGTCTGGTTCCTATCACCACCACCAAATTCTGCCTCTAGTTTCTCGAGCATGGAGTATGCCTCCGAATAGCTAACAGCTAGGTACCCATGGAGATGTCTATGTTGCAGACATTAGAAGCCACTTTCATGTTTTAGTAAGAACATGCTTAATTTAGTTCGTTATTATTAGATAATTGGGGGTGGGAGTGCTGAATCGCTGCTTTTCAACACTGCCTTAGATTACGCCCCTAGTAGACTCTAGATTACACCAAAGACTCACTACATTAACTTCCAAGGCAGCTAAAAACACACTGAAAGCACGATGATTAGCTTCCAAAAAAAGAAGACACCAAAGTGAAGCAGCGTGACGCATGAGAACGTCTCTAGATAAGCTGGTGACTGATAGTTCCTGTGCGTGTTTTGGATGTAGAGGAAGTTCCCACACTGGAGGAAGTGTGTTGTCCACCTTTTCCTTCCCTTAGCTGCAGTAATTAGTAATAAGAGAGAGATTCTTTACCAGCAGGCCCCTCAGTACCCTCGCCCACTTTAATTAGTGGAAATGCACACCGCAGGGACGGATCGCCCATCTCCATACTCCTCCTCTCTCTCCTCCTACTCTTCATCTTACTCTTCCAATTCGTCTTGTCTTCCCTTGTTACGATTCCCTAGCCATTAGCATCATGAGCTGTTGGTCTCCAAGTCTGCTCCAGCTAGCTTCTTGACACTGTTCTTCTCCAGGCTGTAGTCTCACTCTCTCTCTTTTATTTGACCTTGGCAGAGCTCTCTGGCAATAAGACAGATTACAGGCTAGTGTGGTGCAAAGGGATTCAATGATTTGACCCGAAACCCCCAAACAGATATGCTTAGATGAGTGGCAATGCCTGGCCAAAGAAATGTTGTACTCAATGGAATCACTGTAGGTCCAAATGGTTCTGAGTATAAAGAGTAAGCATTTTCGGTGGCATTTCTACATGGACACAGTTCAATATGGAAGCCTTACAAACCAGGCTAGCTGCCATCAACATGTGTTAGCTACTCATACTCAGAACCATTCGGTTGGGTGATGTATTGATGTACATACTTACTGCCACTGCATGCTGCCTTATTCCAAATCCAAAAACAATCAAATAAGTTCAGTTCACTCACACAGTTGCCAAATAAATGAGAGCAGTGCACAATTTTCAATCCATTATTCAATAAATATCAAAAAATTAATGTAACAGCACTACAGATGATAACTACAAGAACAGCCTTAGATGTTGGGACTAGACTAGCATGTGGCCAGTTCTGCTCACCAAAGACAAGATTTAATTAGGGGTTACAGACTTAGCTCCAGCTAAATGATGTTGAAATAACACGTTTAGTATTGTTCAGTGCTGTGGAAAAAACAACAAGGACATTCCAATCTTCACCCATTTGCCCTAGACATCTACTACTACTGCTGCAATAGGCAGGACTTTGCCAAAACACACTGTGGTAAGCTGTTAGTTGTTAGAGTCACTGTAGTTAGTATAAACTGTTAAAAGCAGGCCAGCAATCGAGTGTTGTGTTTAAGAATTTGTCTTTCATTGTCTGATCAAGGCTTTGCGATTAGTTTGATGGCCATCACCCTCACCTCAACCTCGATTCAAAAAAGAGTTTAGGCAGTCTGGGAGTCAGGCTTGGCCAGTGACCAAGAGTCAAAATGCTTGGCCTTTCGATTCTAAATGTCAATGGCCAAAAGTCCAGCTCAGCTCCAAGCATTTTGAGTCTTAGAGTTGTAAGTCAAGAGCTGAGCCCGACTCCAAGCATTTAGACTCTTAGAGCCAATGGCCAAGAGTCGAGCCCATCTGCAAGCATTTCAACTTGTAGGCATTGGACAAAAGCTGAGCCTGATTCCAAGAACTTGAACTCTTAGGGAAACTGGCCAAAAGTCAAGCATGACCCCAAGCATTTCGACTTTTGGAGTCATTTGCCAAGAGCTGAGCTCGACTCCCACCCTCAACTCTTGGTGTTTTTAAGACGTCATCACCTTAAGGGACATTCTGACAGAGGTGAGTGTAAAGCAGGAGAGAGTCTAACTTTGTTTAATTAGCAGCTTTAAACAATGCCGGTGCTGCCTACCATCTGCTTTAAGCTCAAACTCTGCTCACAAAAATGGTTTCCACACAGCCTGCACCGCAGATCCTCATTGTTTTCAAGGTATGGGAAGCAATAAGTAATTATTAGAAATAGTACAAGGAACAAAAACCAGAAACATAGAATGCTTTTCACAGAGCAGTGTGGAAAAGAGGATGAAGCTCCTTCTTTGCTAGCACCTTAGGTTAGTACCTATTACACCTTAGGTGGGGCTACAGTTACATTCTGGCACCAGTGCACCATTCAGGTACCTGCTGCATCTCTTAAGGTGGAGTGGAAAAGTCAAAGAAGAAGCTGATGAATACGAAGACATGCTTTAGTCTTTTAACAAGAGGAACAAGATTACATCCGGTCTTATTTTTTCAAAGAACGGATAGAAGAATTAGAAAATGTTTTCTTTTCAAAGACTTCTGAGTACAGTAATGATTTTCTCAGTCTGAGTTAATCTCTCCCTCAGTAAGTGAAATGATCAGAATTGTCCTCATATCACTATAATCTGTAGCTACTCAAAATTGGAAAAACTATCTTTAGGATGGATTAATGCTGTATCCCTTTATTATGGGCTCAGGGGCTGTCTCGATTAAAATGAAGTGGACTTGAGGAGTCAGTTCCATCGATTCCAGTGGCAGAAGTCGAGTTGGAGACGTGTATGTTTTCTGCAGTGTGCAGTAGCTTTAAGGGTCCTTGCATGCACCCAGGCCTGCTCTAAATCAAATCAGTTTTCTTCTAGCTTATTTAGAAACTCATCTCTCGTCCTTAGTAGAGTAAAGAATGTTTATGGGTAGCATAAAGTGCAGGACAACAGCGGATTAGTGCCTATGCAGGCTTTGCAAACTATTAACCACGTGAATTTTAGCCCTTCACCAGGAGCTTGAGAGGAAGCGAGGGCACAAGTTTGTGAGTGTGCGCTACAGCAGGTTCGGTTGTACTGAATAATGCATAGTGTGTTGTTTGTTTGTTCAAAGTGTTTTGGGGAGGTTTAAAGTGCCATAGCAGTTCTTAACGTTAATATTAAAGCCGAGGAGCTTCACCAGAAATACAATACAACACACACATTACAGACAAAACACACAGACTACAAATAAAACAACACAGATCAAATAGCACCCATTGTAAACAAAACGAAACACACTATATACAAAATACAATGCAGACAAAAACATGCACTACAGACGAAACACACAAACTACAAGTAAAACATCATAGACCAAATAACACCCATTATAAACAAAACAAAACACTCACACTATATACAAAATCAAATACAGACAAAACACAAACAATAAATATTAGCAACAAAACACATGGGCTACAGATAAAGCACATGCACAACGGGCAAAACAACACAGTGCAGACAAAATATATGCAGTACAGACAAAACACAAACAAAATAGAAACAAACAACAAATATTAGAGACAAAACACGGGCTACAGATAAAGTATATGCACAACAGACAACACAATGCAGACGATATAGTACTGAAAAAACACACATACTACAGACAAAACACTACATTACAGACAAAAAAGCACAATATGGACAAGACATATAGTGTATAATGAATCAATATGTCATTGACGTCCAAAGAAAAACAAGACTCTGTAAAATGGCGAGTGTACAGGAGAGGGCAAAAACCTTCTTTAAATGTAAGCTGCTGTAAAGACATACTATTCCAAGTTAACGACACCTGCTGCTCAAAAACCAAAAATCTAAATACACGGAGATGCTTGTTTTGTGAACTGTGTTAACTATGTTTAAACAGGTTTGTGCATTTTAAACTGAGCGATATTTAAACGTTTTCTAAACAATCAAATATACTCCCCGCAAAAAGAATAGTTCCACAAATAGCTGCACCCAGAAGGAACCAACCAACAGGTATGAAACTTGGTGGGTAGGTTTGACATTGTGAGGCATGTGAGTAATTCAAGGTTTACAGTCGGCCTTGCTTATGTGACGTAGCAAGGACGGGCCATTTCACTGTACCTGACTGACTCAACAGCCACAACTGCGGACATCCAGTGAGCAGTGATGCCCTCCATGAGTCATCCTGTTGGTGCCAGCACCATTGGCAGACGGCTGCATGACAGGACTACATGCACGCAGACCATTTTGATGACTGCCCTTAACACCACCTCAATGTCGCAAGACTGCAGTGGTGTTGTGACAGACTGTCATGAAGTCATCTTCAGTGCCGAGTCCTGCTTTTGTCTTGGTGGAGACAAAAACAAAATCCAGTCCAAATTTATCATCATTTATTGTTCTGGTAAACTTTATCTTCCTCCTGAATAGCACTGCAGTCCAACACTTCCTTCTGGGTGCAACTGTGTTGTTGTGAAGTCTGAGGTTTACACCTCCTGCACTATTTCACTCATGAACACACACACACACAGACTATAAAACTACACTGCTGTTCAACATACCAACACTATTAACCCTCACCACACTTCACGCCAGATTTATTTTCCAGCTCTCTTGCACAAGCAGCACTACAATAAGACGGACCTTTATGTGACATAAAAAAGTTTGCTCTCTCTCTCTTTCTCTCTCTCTCTCAATCTCTCTCTCACACACACACACACACACACTACCTTTCGCTTGGGCAGAAAGACATCACAGCAACTTCAGAAAGGTCACACAGCTCTGACCACAAAAGAAATATGATCTGTCAGACCAATTTCTGCTCAGGGAACAGACAGCAGGACACAGAACTACAGAAAAAATACCAAAAGAACATCCAAAAAAGAAACAATAAAAATAGAATAATGCATGTAAAACAAGTACAAACAAAACAAAGAAACTAAAGAAGATAAAAAGGTGAAGAGTAAACACTGCAAAGAAAAAAAACAGACGCAAAACGTTTTACTTGTCAGGTTACCGCGCGATGATACACGGAACTACACTGAACAATTTCACTTTATATTAAAATAATAATTCTGCACTGCCAAGAGTCAAACAGTCATGTGTGTGTGTGTGGTCAATGCTGGTTGGGTGACTGCAGTGTGTGTGCCAGAGACAAACAGAGAACAGCAGTGCCAAACACAATGCCAAATAAAAGAGAGGGAAAGAGGAGAGAGAGAGGGAGGGAGGGAGGAGAGAGTGAGAGAGAGGGATTTCATTGCCAGTTAACTAAACAGTCATTAACAACACTTTAACAAACTCTCCTCTCATCTTTCTGTTATTCTCTCTCTCTCTCTGTATGGCCTTATTTGCACTAAAACATTTATCCAGCATTGTTCATCAGTCCCACCTCCACTCATCCTCCCACCCAATCAGCACACAGTGTGGACAAATTGTCTGATAAGAGCACAGCTCTATAAACAGCAGGGAGGAGTAGATGGTAGGATGAGCGTATGTATGGCTAAAGGGTTGTGGATGGGAAAAAGTGAAAAGAGGAGGGGATAGAGGGATATTTGAGAGAAAAGGGAGATGGAAGGTTGAATGGGTGTGCACATACCAAAGGAAAGCAACAGGGGAGTAAGTGAAGGATGGATAAGGAAAGGAGAGGGATGGCAGAGGGATACAGAGGTGTATAAGAGAAAAATAGAGTGGATGGATGGAGGGAAAAAGAAGGAGATAGAGAGATGAATGAGAGAGAGAAAGAGAGAGGAATAGATGGATAGAAGGAACTTAAGGGAGGCGGGAGAGTGGGATGAAAGGCAATATAAGGTGTTGGGGGGTGGGATGGAGGGGGACCGAAAGAGGGAATAGAGGCAGAGGCAGCAACACAGGTCTGTGGCACCATATAGTAACCCCGCCCCCCACCACCACCAAGGTGCATGTGGCATGTTGAGTCATCATGCTTGCTGTAGTTCAATAGAGCTGATAAAAGTCATCTCTGTAAAGTTCTAGCTGGATGTGATCTACTGTGGGTTTCTGTAGTAGGTAAGATCCTGTGTGTCACTCTGTGATGTGCTACAGAACTGCGTTCAGAGTCACGGAGCACCTCCTTTAAAAACAACGATATAGAGCTTGTGACTCAACATGTACCTACAGACTCAGTGTAAGTTCACCAGACAGAAAATTAGTCACCTGTGACTGAAACGCACCTAATAGTGTGTAATACCTCAAAGAGCGTGAATAACAGCTGTGATTCAATATGGCATGGGCTGGACAAGTTTCTGGATGCAGGCCACATCAGTGTTCAGTCACTCTTACATCCAAGAATTGTACAGTTGGGTCCAGATTTGGTGGATGCCTTCCCTTAGGTGGATGCCTCCAATTCCGAGGAGAATTCCCTGTAGACTGGGATTTTAGCCACTGCTGGTAGACCTGTATGACCGTACGCTTCCATACACCTGCAGATTCAGCTACTTCCTTCACACTATGGCCTCTGGGATGCCCAAATGCAGTCACTCCTTTTAGCCAATCATTAACATCTGCTTTGGACCCATTTTCCACACATGGAACGAGACATTCACCACACCGTACCACCTCTTCTCAATCTATGAATCCCGTCACACACCCTGCAGGCATTTATAACCTGATCATCCTCGTGCAGTGCCATCTGCAGGAGCCAGAAGTTAGTACCACCTTAAACACACAGGCTGACTCATTTTTTTTTTTTGGTCCCGTGAGCATAATTAGAGGGTAACTTGTATAAATATATTATTGCACTCTATTTACTATCATTTTCAGTGAAGCTTCTCAACGAATGGAACAGCAGAACATGAATGAACAACAACACGCAGAACATGAATGAAGGTCATGGAAAGCGGCGTCTCATACTATCCATTTCTGCAGTAATATAGAAAATCACAACCAGAAACCAAACTCAATTTATTGCAGGGGCTTTCGGAGGACCCCTCATTTAGGATTGGCCCTGGTTAGTAAAGTCCATCATTAACCGTGGCCTGATGCCCCTGGATAGAGGGATGGACGAAGGAACAAGGTAGGAGGTAGGTAGGGATGGATAAGAGAAAGAGAGGAGGGATGGAGGGATGGGAAAGGCGTCATGGGGAGAGACACAGCAGTTGCTATGGAAACCCCAGTCCATGCTCTCGTCACGCTGCCCAAACACCGTATGCACAGAGAAAGAAAGAAAGAAAGAAAGAAAGGAAGAAAGAAAGAGAGAAAGAAAGAAAGAAAGAGAAAGAAGGGAGGGAGGGAGGGAGGGAGGACATAGAGAGGCAGAAAACATGGTAAAGCAGGAAACTTTACGAGAGAGGGAAGAAGAGAACTGGAGAAAGAGAGAAGAGAAACCTCCATAGCCAGCAACCTAAACACACTCTAGATCACGGAGTATTAACCACCTCCACCTCCATCACTCCATCACTAGAGGCCTTTATTCTTGATCAATGCTCCAGTACATTACAGACACGTCAGCGTTCGCAGCAGGGGGGCAGTAGGTGGTCTGAAGGCAAATTATTAGCAAGATACTGAGCATCTCTCTCTCTCTCTCTCTCCCCTCGGTCTGTCTCTCTCTGTTCTAAAACTCTCTCCCTTCCTCTCCTTCCCTCTCACTCCATGTTCTGCTATTTTCATCTTTCATTTTCTATCTTTCAGTCAGCCTTTCCTCTCTCAGTCCCTCCTCTTTCTCTCCTGGGCAGCCTCATCCTTCCCTTTCTCCTCTGTCTCCTCTCTCTCCCTCGCTTTGTCCCTTTGGTCTAATGAAATCATAGCTCAGCAGCACACTAATGACTCTCTCTCTCTCGCTCTCTCTCTCCCTCTCTCTCTCTCTCTCTCCACTACAGTCCTTATCTTTGTATAAAGCCCTCGACCTCAGGGAAGACTGAACAGACTCACCACAGTGCAAACCAGCTTCACTTCCACATACAGATGAACAGAGTGAAAAAATATGACTCATCTGATATGACCATGATTTTACTCATACTAAAAATAAGCAATATAAAATCACCCAACATATTTGCACATAATTAAACAGATATGATATGGGGATGATTATTCAACTGCATTGCTTTTGGAACATAATTCATGGAAATATAATAGATATTAGAAAATATAATCATAACAGTGTTCAATGATGTATGTGGCTTTGTGAAATAAGACACTTCTTGAAAATAAAGATATGCTAAGAATGTAACTGTGTCTGTGTTGTTATTATCGTCTATGCTCCATTCAGTGTATTCAGTCTTAACAAATATTTATAATAATATGCCAAAGTAAATGAAATAAATAATAAATAAGTGTCAAATATAATTTCCTTTCATCTGTGAGATTTCCGCCAATATAGATAAATCTGTTTGACTCATTTCAGAATACACCGTCCAGGACCTGTTTATAAACCCGAACCCAGTTCAACCACACTGTGTTGACTCGAGACCCAGAAATCAATTATCACCCGCACATTGAAGCAAACCAATTCAACCCAGTCCCTGTCCTAAACACAGTATTAACCGAGCCTGAAATTTTGACCCAATGTGAACATATCCCGAAAACTCTACACCTGAAAACTGAATAAAACTCCACAGTTCTAATGACACCTTCGCAACAGCGACAGCTGTTATCAGATCACAAACGTATACTGTAACAGTTACTCACAGGGCACGGTGCGGAGGTACAGATTGTCGCGGATGATCTGCTGGAGCTCGTGGTCCAGAGATCCTTTCTGAAAGCGAAGATTGAGGTAGCGCCTTAGATCCTTATCCACAACACCTCCTGAAACAGAACAAGCAAAACACATACACTTAACTTCATTCTTTCAGACCATCGTTTAAAATACATCCTCTTTTATGTTTTAGTTAGCTTTTATTTTTTGTTTGTGTTTCTCAATGATTTGTAAAGACTTCTTTAATCTATTTTAAGGTGGCACTGAAAGATTTAGGGTCATCAAGAGTTTAATTTTCAGAGCGCTGTTTTATTCAGGGATGCAGTCTGACTAAAAGACCCCCTGCATTTTAGAGCTGGAAGTCAGACTGCATCCCTGACCTTCATGGCCACATGCTGAGCAATTAGATCTCTATAAATGGGTCCCCATGTCATAAAATCAGTGTTCAACATTGAGAGTCACTAATAAAACATAGATATTTCCTGCAATTCTGACTTTAATTAAGAAATAAAACTTAAATTAAAAAGCATTAACATTTTGTGTCATAATGAATAATTAAGATTTTTTGTGTGTATAGCTGTTCAAAGCTGTGTTTGCTAGACTTGTACTTGCATTTTTGTGTTTTGCTAAGTTTTGGTAGTGTTATGATTGATTTAATAGTGATGATGAAACAGTGAAATGAAATGTATAGTGAAAATGAAATGTATAATAGTTTAATATTAATCCAATAAGCATAATTAAGATATAGGGTCACTCAAGGCAAAAGAATTTTAGTCTAAAGGCAAAGTCAGTCTGGACTTTTTCAAGTCTGACTTTGAACCAATTTAGGGCTGCCCTCTAGAAGTCGACGAGTCGAATCGTCAGTCGGAGACCCTTTGAGTCGACTGAGAACCTTCAAGTCAACTGACAACAGAGACAAGGTTTTTTTATTTTATTTTTTTTGTGGTAAAACAGACAAAAGCTTACAAAATGCACAAGAACTTTAAAAATTTAAAAAGACATTTTAACAATTATTAAAATGGGAATAATAAATATATATATTTAAGTTCTAGCTGGGCTATGACACATGCTTGCTAAAAAATTAAACCCACGTGACAATGTGCGCTGGCGGTTCACCGTTGAAGGGAGCTAAAGCTGTGAAGCTGAGAAACACGAGTGGAACGATGTCTCAGAAAAAGTCTGGAGGAGCTTTTGAAGAAGAGAATC
>CM067474.1:12312153-12362460 GCA_034552555.1 Semaprochilodus insignis | reverse complement strand
TAAAGTGTCCAGTGAGTGAGAGTACAAGGTGGTCGTTTCTAATAAAGCGGCCAGTCAGTGGAAGTACAAGGCGGTCGTTTCTAATAAAGTGTCCAGTCAGTGGAAGTATGAGGTAGGGGATTCTAATAAAGTGTCCAGTGAGTGAAAGTACAAGATAGGGGTTTCTAAAATGTACCCTGTTAGTCATGCAAGACTACATTCCTTAGTGGTGATGTCATGCAGGATGGACCAGATAGGGTCACACAGTGATGACCACACAGCATGTGGTCAAGATAACCTCTGTGCTACCCTGTGGCATCTGATAGAGGATAAGAGATGATTCAGGAGAATGCAGAAAAAAAGGAGCTGCACACACACATCCACTCCCATGGCCTGCTTTAGATACAAAACAACTCACACACACACACACGCAACCCAAGCTGCTGACACGTTTATTTCTATAATGAATGAATATTCAAAGAGTGCTGCATTCAACTAAAAGTGCATTATCATGGATTTGCACCTTCACAACTCAGCAAACAAAACATAAAAGACGTCAAAAGCAAAAAACTACAGTTTGACTTCTGAAAACCCCTGCAGGATGTTGACAAACAATACACACACACACACACTTGTACTGAAAGAACTGTAAGCGGGTTCCACTAAACTAATGGATGGTATGTGTCACAGTACAATTACAATTTCTGATGGTTCGAGTATACATCATGGCACATTGTACACAGCCGTATGCAGAGGTCTGATCACCTATACAAGCTGTAACGTTTAAGGTGGAACAAAACGTTCAATTAAGAAGCTGGCAAACAGGAAGCCAACATCAGCCTCCTTTAAAGATAAACATCAACCATGGCCGCTGACAGTTTAGTTTCTTCAAAAGGGTATGAAAAGTGCCGACATCCACTTCACAGCCCGGAACAGTACGTTTCTGCACATTGTTCGCTATTTGCTGTCGTATGTAAATTGTGGTGGTGAAAATATCAATGAGTCATTATGGCCTTTCTTGGGAACCTTTAAGTTCAACAAACAAACAGTAATCGTGCAATAAACTGACTACAGATGATTTGTTAGTCCCCAAAAAAGGTTAAAAAAATAAATAAATAATTAACAATCTCAAACCCTGCCACCAACATTTCAGATAATAAATTTAAATTTAAAATGTATTTATTTATTTATTAAGTTTTTTATGGATTTATGTATTTATTCATATTAGTTGTGAGTTCATAAAACCCACAGACTATATCAAGGAGATCCACAAAGGGCCAGTTTGACTTTTGCCAGTGGGTGCTAACATTAGCTAGATTAGCATTAAGCCACAGTGGCACCAAACTTTGTTTTTCTTCATTCGTTTAAGAATTGTAACTCATCAACTGTGGCAATTACCTTGTCTCTTTCTCATCACTAGGAAAGAGCTAGAATAATAACTTGGTGGTTTTGGGCGCCATTGAAGCAACAAGAAACACAGATCTGCAGCTTGCTGAAAACACGAGACCCTCGGCCACTCAGTGGAGGTACGGACCTGGTCGATGGGTGACTTTTACTTATGCCTTTTCTTGTATGAAAAGGATCATTTGTGGCACAACTAACTGGATGTCTACAAATATACAGCTTTGATAGATCTTGTTCCTCACATATCAAATCAGGATGATAATGTAGAACAGCTACAATGGCAGCAACAGCCACTTTTTTGGATCAGACTTAAAGAGTTACGCTAAAGATTAGAAGCATTACGTAGTAGATCTAAACAAAACTCACCACACTTTCTCATTAGATTGAAAGCAATTTTTACCAGTGTGCCATTAAGATTGTCCAAACTAGCAACAGTAGCTACAAAAAAACACGTTTGGTGGTGCAGGAATAGTGCACATACTCCTAGATTATCAAACTTATTAATATTAAACACAAAACAAAAGTATATACACGTCGTATAGATTCTAGAAGCATGTTAGGAGTCCATGCAGGGGTTCATACACACACACACATACACACTGCACACACAAACCTTATTAGTCTAGTACAAGTCTTATTTATTGCTCTGCAAAGGCTGTATGTGTGTGTGTGTGTGTGTGTGTGTGTGCTGCTGAATGAACAGTTAGTAGATGCCTGCTTGGATAATTAGCCACTAATTAGATGGCTAGGCCGAACCCCTGTCAGTTCCAGAGGTCTATATTTACACAACTTGTCAAAACTTTGAAGACACCTTCTTTTTTTCAGTTCTCTCACTGTAACTTTTTAGTCAAGTAAGAGAGAATCACTGTAATGATTTAGCATAAAGGATGTGCTGATGCTTTGGGTATATTTAGCTTCAGCACTCAGCATTATGTTCATTAAGAGCCCTCCTCGGTAAGAGGAGAGGTTTGGCCTAATAATGATTTAACTCCTGTTAAAAGTATATATTAAAACTTTTATGGGCCAAAGCTAGTCCTGCTGGCTTATGACAGTCTGGGGCTTGTTTAGGCGGTCACCCAGCATGGTCATGCTAGCTAGTCAGCGTCCCAGTTTCAAAACACGACACATGCTGGTTTGTACTTTATACAGTATATACCGTGGCGCACTGCACTTGTTTTCGGCAGTTGTTCACACTGCTGTCAAACTTTTGCTAAGCAACAGCAGCATTGTACATGCCGATCATCTACTATGAACTAATATGGAGTTGCTAGCAAAAACAAGTTAAATTTTTAAAATAAAAGCTGCTGTCAGCTGTTAATGTCATGATCATTTCAAACCGTGAAATCTATGAAGTTCAGCTACTGCCGCTGTTAATCTCCATCCTCAAGAACAGATACTGGCATAGCATCAGGGGGGATGGGGTGGACGTGTGTCCCCCACTTCCTGATATCGCATAAAATTATTCTGGGGGGAGTAAACGATGATTTTTGAAGGAAACTACCTACATTATAAGTGTTTTGAGAATCACTTTCTGTACACATTACGCACACCAACAATGTCACACAAGCTTTAGTACAGTGGTTGTGTGTGTGGGTGTGTGGGTGGGTGGGTATGTGTATTTCTGGGTGGGTATGTGTAAGACTCTTGCAGTGTGAATCAGGGCTTTGCCTGCTGAAACAAATCAGCTTAGACTAACATGGAATTCATGCCGGTCCATTCTGGCTTATGCTGGTTAGTGCTGGTTCAAAACACAACATACATGATGCTGGTCGTTTGCTGTGTTTTTAGCAGTGTTGCTAAACAGCTAAATAGCTAATAGCTAACTTCTCTACCATTACTTTGAATCAGTATTACATGCTTGTTACCTGTTCTGACTATATTACAGAGTTGTTTTAAGCATTCATTCAGAATGACGGAGTTACAGGTGTGAAATGTTTTTCAGGCTGTTTATTCATATACATGGTTATGCCTGGCCCCACCTATCAGCACCACATTCCATGTTTGATACAAAAAACACGTTCAATATCTCTGTGCATTAATACAGAATCCAGTTGACGTGTGCACCAAGAAGTGTGTGTACATCCAGTGTTTTACACTGACTTCAAATGTAACTCAGACTATCCACTCGTAGGTGTATAGGTTTCGTAAGCGTGACATTGTAACAACAGCAGAACCCTGTTAATGCTATATATACTCATTATCGAAATAGTTGCACCCAGAAGGAATCAACTGACAGGAATGAAACTTGGTGAGTCGGTTTGGCATTGTAAGACATGCAAATGATTCACAAGTTTCACACTCGGCCGAGCATGTGACGTAAGGAAGGACCATTCTTATCGCTGTACCTGACTGACCCAGCAGCCATTCACTGACCCAGCGCACATTCGGCGAGCAGTGACGGTCTCCATGAATCATCCTGTTAGTACCAGCACCATTGGCAGACAGCTGCACGACTGGCCTTAACACCACGTCAAACACCACGCATTCATAGCGGCCCAACGCCATACCAAGAGACTACTTCTGTATGTGTAGCTCAATAAATATTGTCCATATCAGTCTAAACTTATCATCATTTCTTGTTCCTGGTAACCTTTATCTTCCTGCTGAACAGAACTGCAATCCGGCTCTTCCAACAATTCTTTTGATTATAAGTATGGGAACATTATGAATAAGGTTCTATATGGAACCATATACGACACATTATCCATCAATCTGAAGATCCATTTTTACCATGCAAAGAACTCTTTAAGCAAATGTTTTCTATATAAGTGTGTACCTTCTATATGCTCGGTCAATGATTTATACCACAGCAGTCGTAGCATTATACATCGTTCTTTCTCTTTCACATTCAGAATCTTTGAGGTTAATATTTACTGCAACATGCAGATCAGACTAAGAAGTTCAGTGGCAATGAAAAAGCTTTTCGAATAAACTAACATCTCTATACTAAATATATAAAGTTGTCAGGAACAAAGAACTTGGCTCGATGCAGGCAGAGCTAAAAGTCAGATGAGCCTTATTCAACAATCAGGTAGTTAGGCACAGCACCAAAACACGACCAAACATAACAAAGGGAGAATGCAGGATCAGAGTCAAGAGACAGGCAAAGGTCAGAACCAGGGGAGTCAGGCAATGAGGCAACCAAAATAGAAGGAGTAGACAAAGAGAGTAGTCAGGAGAACTGAAGGAGGTCAAAAGCCAGAGAGACGAGCAAACGAGTAACCAGAACAAGGGATAAGGCGAAAGAGGAAGTTGATAAACAAAGGGAGTCAAAGCCAGAGTAGAGATAACAGTAAGGAAACGCTCAGTAGTGCTAACAGGGTCGGCAAAACTTCGCAAAGTGTGTGTGTGTGTGTGTGTGTGGAGTAATGAGTGACAGGTGGGACCAATCAGTACTCAGGCGAGCTAGGCCGTTGGACATATGAGTGTGACGTCATCGGGTGATGCACCTTGGGAAGTGGAGTTCAGGAGAATGGTGGAATACTAGAGCAGTGTTCCAGCTCGTACAGAGACACTACAGCTTCCACAGATACAGCAGCACCTCACCCTTACAAAATAAACAAATATCTCAACAAACTGCACACGAACTTCCCTCCCTCGCTGCTTTCTCTTACACATCCGCCTTGCCCTCCTTTCCAAAAGCATCTTTTGATCTCTCTATCTGTATTGCACTCTCTTACTCTCATTCACTACATCCATTTAAAATCCATTCCCTCCACAAACTCACTGCTGCTTGATTCTCTCAAAGCTAATGGCATCTCTCCTCTTTCTCTCAATATTTGTCCTCTCTCTCCTTCTCTCTCTCTCTCTCTCTCTTTTCAACTCCCTCCTCTCTTCAGCTCCTGAATAACCAACAAATCAATGCTCACCATTTCTTTCTCTTTCACACACAAACTCTTTTGCTTTTTTCTCCCCCCTTCTTTTTCTTTCACTCTCCTCCGTCTCCCATCCCTGTGTGCTCGCCTTATTTCTCCCTTCTCCCTCTTTCTGTCTCTCTCCTTTCTCTCTCCTTTCTCTCTTTCCTCTCTTTATTTTTGTCTTTCTCTCCTTATTCACTCTCTCTCCTTTTCTCTCCTGTCTCTCTTCCCTTTCCCCCACTCTTTAGCACCTGTCTAATCAACAAATCAATACTCACAATTCCTCTCTTTCACACACACACACACACACACACACACACACACACTCCTTCTCCCCCTCTTTCATTCTTCTCTCTCCTTTACTCCCCTCTCCAATCTCTCTCCCCCCTTTTTCGACTCTCTCTTCTCTTCAACTCCTGAATGATCAACAAATCGATGCTCACCATTTCTCTCTCTCTCACACACTCTTTTCCTTCCCCTGCTTTCTTTCACTCTCCTCTCTCTCCTGTGTTCTCTCCTTATTTCTCTTTCATTACTCTTTTCCCTTTTTTCTGTCTTCTCTCTGTCTGTTTCTCTCCTTATTCTTCCTCACTCCTTTTCTCTCCAGTCTCCCTCGCTCACATTCTCTCTTCCTTTCAGTTCTCCCTCCACTCTTTAGCTCCTGTCTCTACAAATCTATACTCACTATACCTCTCTCACACACACTCGCTCCCTCTTCATCCTTTCTTCGCTATCCTTTCATCTGCACCCTCTTCTCTCTTTCTCTCTCACTGCACTTTTTCTCTCCTTTTTCTCCATTCTCTCTCTTTCTGTCTCATCTTTCTCTCTTCTCTCTTTTAAACACTCTCTACATCTCTTTCTCTCTCTCTCTCTCTCTTTCACACACACACACACACACACACACACACACACACACACACACACACACAAGCTCCTTTGCTTTTCGGCTCCTGTTTCTTTCCCTCTCTCTCTCATTCTGTCTTTCTCACTCTTCATTCTCTTTCTGCCCTCTTTATTTCTGTCTCCAATCTCTCATCTTTCTCTCTTCATTCTCCCTCTCCCACATTTGCTCACTTTCTCTCTCTTCCTTTCAGTTCTCCCTCCACTCTTTAGCTCCTGTCTAATCAACAAATCAATACTCACTATTTCTCTCTCACACACAATCACTCTCTTTCCCTCCTCCTCCTTTCTTTTCTCCTTTCTCTTTCACCCTTTCATCCTTCTCTCTCTTCCTCTCCTCTCTTTTTGTCTTCATCTCCTGAATAATCATCAAATTGATGCTCATCATTTCTCTCTCTCTCTCTCTCTCTCTCTCTCTCTCTCTCTCACACACACACACACACACACACACACTTTTGCTTTTCTCCCTCTCTTCCTTTGGTTTCCCTCTCTTCTCTCTTCCTGTCTTTCTCCCTCTCTCTTCTTCTCTCTCTCCTTTTCTGTCTTTCTCTCCATTCTCTCTGTGCCCTCTTTACTTCTGTCTCACATCTCTTATCTCCCGCTTGCTCACATTCTCTCTGCTCCTTTTAGATCTCTCTCCACTCTTTAGGTCCTGTCTAATCAACAAATCAATACTCACTATTTCTCACTCTCTCTCTTTCTCTCTCACTCTCCTTCTCTCTTCTACCTTCTCTCTTTTCTTTCCTTCTTTTCTGTCCTTCCTCTCTCTCTCCTCTCTCTCATGGTTCTCTTGTAGTAAAGTGTTCTGTCACTGGTGATTGCTCTAGTTCTTGACATGCTGAGAGTGGCTAGACTCTCACACGCTAGACACATACACACAACACACACACACACACACACACACACACACACACACCTCTTTCTCTTGGCTGCTGGAGCAGTTAATAGAAAGTGTCCATCAGGACTGAACTGCAGAAAAAGCTGCAGTGGGCCATGGCAGCCCGAGTGTGTGTGAGGGACTAACAGGACTCTCCACATTTTCCCCTTAAATTCTGCAATTTCTCCATTTTTAAGAATAAACACACTTAAAGATGTCATTTCACAACCCCACCCACCCCCACCGCAAATGTGGGCGATCTGACAAGACTTTGGTGTCTGAAGTTTGCTGGTTTAGTTTTGCACTGGAGCTACGAGGCTAATACAGCTAACAGATAATGGACGTTTATACCCCACCAATTAGCACCCAGTTAACTGCAAGACTGAATCATCACACCCTCATCTAAAACTGTGTCAAGTTAAAGGAACACCCCAGGCGCTGACTCCCTCCAAGACCCCAACTCCCAGAATCCTCCAGGAGATCATGTGCCTCCTCCTTCCCCTGATCCACCAATCACTCAATGCCCTCCAGGCCCTGTTCACAGGAATACTAACTATTCTCACCCGGCTCTCATCAGAGCCCCCATAAAGACAGGAGTGTATCAAGCTCGGTTCTTTGGTCTCTGTTTTTTCAGGTGTACTGACCGTTTTGCTTCTGTGACTCTGTTTTTTTGCATTGACCCTTATCCCTTTGTAAGCCTTACTTCTCTGGTTTTTGACTTTGCTCAGTTCTCGGTTACCTCTTTTTGATATCCCTTATGGTTTTGTCTCACCTTCATCTAGGGTGGCCACTTCCATAACCCCATAAATGATTGTTTTACTCACCTAATTGAGTGGACATTCGTCAGTCAGACTGAAGCATACTAATTGACTAGCATTTAGAGGACTGACCTGCGGTTAGCCGGTAGGCGAGTGACAATGTCACATGGTCAACCAATGAAATGCAAGGCATGTCTTTTGACACTGATGTGAGCCAATGGCACACATAGTATTGTTTGTGAGTGAACATTTCAAATAGTTCATCCCGAAAAGAGGACCATCAGACGTCCGTCCAGGTATGGTGCTGGATGGAACACTGGGAGTTGAAAAACAGGACTGTCTGGCCCAAAACCAGACGTGTGGCCACCCTATCATCTGGTATTGACCCTTGCTTGTTGCCTCTGATTTTGGGTTTCCCTCTTTATTATACAGCTAATTTCCCTCTGGTATCAATAAAGTATCTATCTATCTATCTATCTATCTATCTATCTATCTATCTATCTATCTATCTAGCTTCACTGCTTTATTTTATCCCAGAGTGTCTGACCATGTCTGACTTGTTTCGCATGCTTGTAATTATTAGGGTTGCACAGAAAGCACTTTTCTCCCAACTACATATTAGCTAGCTGAGAGAATCGGCCAGTACTGACAATCCACAGCTTTACCGGCATCTTCAGTTGTAGCGCTACTTAGGCACTGTACTGCTGAGATTTGAGCCTCGGATCTCCTGCAGATTTCTCCTGCAGAGGTTTAATGCCTGTGTTGCTAAGAATAACATTTCATAACAAAAAAAATTCTTTCAAAGGATGAAATGATAAAAAAAGAAAATGTTAGATAACTGAAAGAAAAGCACAAAGAATCCTATTACTTAAGACGGTGAGCTTCTCCTATTTATCTCAGAGTGACAATTGAGAATAGATATCACATCTGTCAGTAAAGCACTGTTTAAACCTATTATGCTCATTTTCAGTCTTCAGAATATTATTTTTGGGGTCTACTAGAACAGATTTACATGCTTCAGTTTTCCTAAAACTAAAACATTTGTCTTATAATGTACTGTACCATACATACTGTACAAGCACTGGAATTCAAGCAAGTTGTTCCAGACAGCTGAGAAAAGTGGTTTCTGTGGAGAAAGTGTTTCTCCCTCTGTACTTTGGGCTTTATAATTTTGCAGGCTGTTCATATGCACAAAAAAAAACCTGCATACAGCTAAAGAAAAGGGAAAACTGTAAAGGCATTATGGGTCCGCTTTAACTAAAACCTTTGGAGTATAAAGTAAAGATGTAAATCTAAATATACAAACCAATTTCAAACACTTGTAACTGTTGGTAATACGCCAATAACAACAATAAAGTGTATAAATCTACTGTGACCTGTACGATAATTAACACAGTTTAAACACAGTATATTGAATTATCTTATCAGTGTCTTTGTTTTTTGTAAATATACTCTCATTCCGAACTTGATGCAACAACACATCTTAAACAGGATCATGCTTGGGTGTTAAAGGAGCATTCTGGAAAAGCCCAGTGTTTTATGGCCAAGGATGTGTAGAGAGAAAAAAGATCAGCAAATAAGGCAGCAGTTTAAGGCTAAGGTTTCAAGGATTTCTGGTATTTCACCTTCTACTTTACAAAATATCATCAAAACATTCAGAGAATCCAGAGAAGTATCTGTGTAAAAACCAGAGCTGACCCCTCAGACGGCACTGCATTAAAAACGCTATGTTTCGATGATGGATATCACCGCAGGGGCTCAAGAATACTTTGGTTATGTCAACGATATCCATAAACACTGCAGACTGCTTTAGGTTGAAGCTCATTTCAAGTTGATTGAAGTACAGTGGAAATGTGTATTGTGGTCTGATGAGTGAACTTATGTAAATACTGGATGCTGAGGTTTCTGGGCCAAAGAACTAAGGACCATCCTGATTGTTACCAGCATAAAGTTCAAAAGTCAGGGTCTGTCATGGTACGATATTAGTAGGAAATCGTGTGAGGGCACCATTAATGCGGAACACATTTTGGAGCAGCTCCATCTTTTTCGGGGACCTCTATGCATATTTCAACATGACGACACCAAGTCGCATTCAGCACGTGTTACAACAGCACGGCTCTGAAAACACCACAGTGGAGGCTCTGTACAGCTGCATAGTTGAAGAGTGTTACAGTTGAAGGAAAGGTGTTGTAACACAGGTCATCAGAATTATTAGCCCCTTAAATCAGTAAAATCAGTATCATTATCACAAAGTTTTCACATCAGATGGGCTCTAGTTAAAACCTTATTTCTAATTTAACCTGAAGTATAACAAGCAAAACATTTGACTTCTGTAACCATGGGCTAATAGCATTTTTTTTTCCTTTTGTGGAAAAGTTTGGAATTTCTTGCAACCAAAAGCCAAAAACATGTTTTAGAGTATCGACTTCACTCACGATAACCTCTTGGGAAATTTAATACTGCCAGAAGCTGTGAAACAGTGTTGGTGAGAACATGAAGCACACATTAACATGAGACACTTACAGAATCATCCGACATGCCAATAAATAATTACACACTAAACCGTGTTCAAAACTGTGATTCCCCTAAATAATAAATCAATCAACTCCAGCTTGAAAAGGGCCAGCAGAGCAGCGAGAAGAGTTTCATTCCCACTCTTTTTCCTTTTCTGTCAATCTGTCCGTCTATTTTTACTACCTTTTTCTCTGCAGAAGATTCAGTTTCAACTTTTCTCACACATCCACACACAGGATGCATTACCCTGGAGTGCACTCAGTCTATATGTGGCTGTCTGTGGTCCCTAAGAGCAGATCAAAGAGACTTTGTAGATGCATATGTTTACATGTGAGTTTGCATGTGTAGACATTCCGGAAGTGTATACATGATCTGACTAAACATACAGTGTACATATCTACCGGCATCTGCTTACCTGTGCCAAATACACTCTGTGTGAAGTTGCAAGAAAAAGAGAACCCTTTGAAATGACCTGGATTTCTGCATTGATTACTAATACAATGTGGTCTCATGGCTATCTAGGTCACAACTGCTTCTCCTTTTATGTACTTTCCACGTTTTCCATTCAGCACATTAAGTAAACATCCACAGTACAGGCTAGATAAAGCAAGTAATAACCTGTAGATCCTCAGTGAGCAGCAATCACCTCCACCAAACATTTCCTGTAGCTGTTAACGAGATTTGCACAAGTTGAGGAGGAATTTTGAACCATTCCTCCCCGCAGATGTGTTTCAGTTCATCAGTATTTCTGGGACAGGCATTTTCAGGTCATACTACAGCATCTCAATAGAGCTAAGGTCAGGACTCTGACTTGGTCATTCCAAAACACAAATCTTCTTCTTTATCAACCGTTCCTTAGTTGATTTGCTTGTGTGCTTTGGGTCACTGGGTCTTGCTGCATCACCTAATGTCACTTCAGTCTGAGGTTATGAACTGCCGTCCTTAAATTCTCATGTAAAATGTCTTAATACACTTTTGAATTCAATATTCACTCAGTATCTGCAAGGTGTCTAGACCCTGAAGCAACAAAGCAGCGCCAAAACATGATGCTACCTCCACCATGCTGCACAGTTGGGATGAGGTTTTGGTGTTGGTGTGTCCTTTTATCTCCAAACACAGTTTTGTGCATTTGTGCTAAAAGGTTACATCTTCCCAGAAGCACCGTGGAACATCCAGGTGTTTGGCAAACTTGAGATTTGGCATTGTTGTTGTTTTTTTTTTTTTTGACACCAGCAGATTTACTCGTGTTGTCCTTCCAAGAACATCATTGCTGTTTAGTGTTTTTCTAACACATGAACAGTTTTTTTTTTTTTTTTGCGGTTTGTAGAGTCTTCTGTTATGTAGGTCTCTTGTTTCCTTCAGGATTGCCCAATGTGCTATTGGAGTGTTCTTAATTGGACGTCTACTTCTAGGGAGAGAATCAACTGCCCTAAATTTTGTGAAGCCTTTTCCAGCTTCATGTGAACCACGCCTCATTCCTTGAGAAGAACAGATTTGTCAGTAACTAGGATTTGTGTGTTGTCTTTATTTAATGGGCAAAGCACCTGTAAAACCCGTACTTCCAACCTCTTTACCTGAAACAACTGTAAAACACAAAATTCATCTGCCAATATATTGTGACAATTGTACTTAATTTACTTCAAATGAACAAAGAGTATATAGAAAAGATTCTTATTTTTAGAACAACGGCAGAATGAGAAATGCATATAATGGATATACTGACTAGATTTAAGACAATTCAGTTTGCCAAGATAATATTTATTGCAGAGTAGCACTGGGGGCAGAGTTACGCAGAATTGCCATTCTCTTAAGCCTAGATGCATTTGATATGTTTTTGTTATTTTAGCCATAATGGCCTTTTGGGTTCAAATTTTTCAGGTCCGTTAAGAATGTATTAACTCTTACTGGGTAAGCCTTCTAATGTTTCACCTCATCCCTGGGAGATTGCTGAAGTGCCGGTTATGCCACAACCAAAAAAGTTGCTAAATATGATTGATATCTTTGTTTATACTAATATAACCACCGATTACCTATTTTGACCAATGTTATTGGTCATTCAGTATAATTCAAGCCATATGCTTCTGCTGTGCGCAACTAAATTAAACTCAAGTTCCTGAAATTGTCTTGCTGCCGTAGAGTATAGCTCAAATCGTATAGATGGCTTTTTTATGTAACTTTAATGTTAAATTGAGGCAGAGATTAACCTAGCCTCTGTAGACCACACAGTTAAAGCAGGTATCTGATTCAATATTAAATGATGACTCCAATGAAAGCTGTCAAATCGGCAGCCTGTGTGGATGCTCTGATTTCTTAGCTTGCTGTTACAGGGATTTACGTTGAGTGATATATGATATATAGTAGTTAATCTTGGTACCTAGTGCAATAATATTTTTCTTATGTTTCTTTATTTTTAAGCTGATGTATTGTTAAATTGCACAGATTGCAGAGGATTACTGGCTGATGCTTGATCATAGCTGGATTATAACACTTTGCTTAGTGAAGGTAGGGTCTGCAGAGTGCTGTGATGTATGAATCATGTCTAATGCTAATGTAACCATTTGTTCATAAAATAATATAATATAATATAATGTAATATAATATAATATAATATAATATAATATAATGTAATATAATATAATATAATATAATATAATATAATATAATATAATATAATATATTATAATATAGTGGATTTGGGGTGTTTTTGTAGCAGTCTTATTGGCTGATGGTTGAACATAGCTGATCAATGAGGGCAACCTACTGCTGGAATATGAAGGCTAAAAGTAGAGAGCTAATTTAAGGTTTTTTGGGTGTTATTGTGAAGCTAGTGAGGGCCAGGTCTCCTGATATGTGTACCAAGTCCGCAGTGACATATGTTGCACATCAAGGAACAGTGTGAATATGCAATGTCTGTCCTCTTCAAATCAACCTCGTAGTAATCAAAACCAGGTAACAGAATACAGCGCCTGAAGACATTCTGATAGCTAAAATGGATCCAATTTGACATTTTAATCCTGAGATGAAAGTTTTTCCTTCTTTATTTGTTTTTTTTTTTGTTGCCATATTTGACAATTAGCTGCAGTGGTGTGCTATTGTTTGGAAGCGGAAACACTGAAGTTAACGTCTATGCAGTGGCATTTTGATCTGAACTACTTGAAGTAATTTGGAGAAATTATAGATCCATTATCCCATACAAATTAACATTATTCGGCCACCTTGGGTTAAACTATTCCAGCTCGAGCAGGGCTTTCAGCTGACACTATTGCAGCAGCTGTCACTTTACATAGAGGTTTGATGAGGGATGGGACTGGTACACTCTGACAAACAGCAGCCTTCTCAGTCAAATGTTATAAAGATGACATGGGATTTTGTTCCGCCAGCAACATGGCAGGTCTGATAGGGCAAATCAAGATCTTCAGAGACATCTACATATCAGACCCTGGTGTGTTAGAATTAGGCTGGAATTAAACTCTGCAGGTGGGAGAAGCACTGGACACCACCAGAATAAATTAGGGAAACTTACAGAGGAACACAGACAGTGCAGAGAGATGTCAGTGATATCAGTATAAACACCAGTAAGTGATTATCAACAGATATTAAGAGTGATATCAAGGGGCATCAAAAGTAATATTTAGAGTGTTCAAGAGCTGAGTTATTGACAGAGTTATCAGGAGTGATATCAAGCATAATCAAGATTGGTATCAACTCTTGATACGAGTGATACAAGCAGTTATCTGGAGTGTTACCAGTAGATATTAAGAATTAATTAATGAGTCAACAAGAGCAACATCAACAGTTATTAAAGATGGCATCAGATTATTAAGAATGATATCAAGAGTTATTAAGAGTTATCAGGAGCAAGGTCAACAGTTATTCAAGTGATATTAATAATTGTAAAAAGTGAAATAAAGGCTTCAAGAATGATACTAAATTCCATTTATAGTAATATCAGTGTATCAAAAATGATACCAAAAGTGGTAAAGAGTTATAAAGAGCTGTCAGACATGATATCTAGCTATCAAGAGAAATAGCAGCAGTTCTCATAAATAAGATCTGTTTCAAAAAAGTGATGTCTGTCATCAGGAGTGACAACATCAATACACAGAGCACCACACAGATACAAAAAGAAGCGCTCACAACTCTCAGCTGAACGGATCCACTGTGTGTTTTTAAACTGGCCTGCCTGGTAATACATCAAACCTAATGAAACATATAATAATATCCTAAATTAATCTCTGGCTGCAACGATGCAGAGTTTCTGACTGCAGGAGAATCAGCACTCTTCCTACACTCTCTCACTCCTTCAACTCAACCCTCAACTCAGGAGAAACAAACCGTGGCCACACACACATACACACATCAGGAACTGATCTCAGTAGAAGTTAACTAGCTCCTGAAAAAGAAATTTCTTCCAGGGTTCTGTAGTTAGGGTTGACATCTTACCCGTACCCATACACAGGCATTTTTTTGGTGCTACAGATAGAACCATATACAACACATCATTAATCTGAAGAACCATTTCACCACGCAAAGAACCATTTAACCCGATGTCAGGCCCGGATGACGGAACCGACGCACACGGAGTGTAAATTAGAAGAAAGGTTTAATAGGGAAAAGCCAGAAGAGTAGTCAAAGGAACAGGCAGGGTCAATAACAAAAAGCAAACAACAAGGCAAAAGGGCCAAGCAAGATCAAGGTCAAGGTCAAAGGACAAGGTCAAGGGGAAAAACAGGTCAAGCACAAGTAATGCAATAGAGAAAGTCACAAAACCTCGCAAGGAGGCAAGGCAAACAGAGCGGTATAAATGCAGTACAGGAGTAAATTGCAAACAGGTGTAGTCAATACTCGGGTGACGGAGATCGATAGGCTGCCGGAGGACACGTGGTGGTGATGTCATTCTCTAAAGGATTCTGGGGAATGTAGTTCCCAGACGGAGCGGACTCACCAGCGGAGAGTCATTTTGGGTAATTTCCATTAGTTGACTCGTCATTAAATGGAATGGAATAAAGGTAAGTTGGTGTTTTCAAAGAATGTAAAAAATCTGATCTGATTTGATCTGACAGACAAAAAGTTTCTTTTATTTTGTCAATACTGCAAATGTAGCACACACATAATGTTAATCTTCAGTTAGCACTAAATTAGGGTTCTTCAAGGTTTCTGTAATAAAGGAAATAGATATCTATAGAACCACAACATCTAAAAAACATCTATTCATTATTTGCATGATAAATTCATCTCCACAACAGGGGCGAATTTATATTGTACAGTCGTGTGCAAAAATGTTGATACTTGATCGCTGGTGTAGTTTGGTGTTAAATACACAATTGCTGTTTATTTGTAGAATTTAATGCATCATAAATATTAAACAAAACATAGAGCTGTGCTGAAGTTATAGTTCAATTTTTTTTGTTCGATACGTTAAAGCTAACAAACAGAAACTCTGCACAAACATTCCCAGAGAAGTGTCACATCTGAGCTTGTTCCCTGTAGATGTGGAGTTCTGATCAGATGTATTTAAACCTTTACACAAACAACCTTTTTGGTGCTCTACAGTTTTTACTCAGCTCATAAATTGGCCAAGTTATCTTTGGGGGAATTTTTTCTGATGGCTGAAAACACATGACACACTGCAAGGTCTTTTTATCTTCGGGGGTCTCACTTGAGGTTTTCTGAACACTGCTTCTGGTTGCATGTCTCACTGTTGCTAAGAAACAATCATAGCTGTCAATCAGCGGATGACTGGGCACTGTGATACACCCGGACAGAAAACTCAGTCCTTTTATAAAGTGGTCTATGTACAAAAATCAAAACTGCGGCATAATTAAAATTAAACGTTTGATGTACATAAAGATGTAAACGAAGTGAGTCAGGGTGTGAAATGTTTAGTTCTAGAGAAACTTTTTGGATCAGAATTGTTCACAGTGGTAGTGATAGAAACATATGAAGTGTTTAATGCCTCTCAAAGCTCTCTGAAAGGCGGTAACTATATGAAATGCTAACAGATATAATGCTCTGATGTCTGACACATTATTTTCCAACAGTTTTGAGACCAAGGTTTCAGTCTAAAGCATATTATTCAAGGTGAAGAGGTGAAACAGTCCCCAAAGAAAACGTAATATTTCAGATTTACCACTATTTTACCATCATCAACGTCACTTATAAAAACACATGCAGGTTCACCGGCGGTTGTGAATAGTAAATAAAATGGCTATATTTGTGTCGTAGGCCATTCTAGAGAAATCTGATTAAGTACATTTTTCTACAATTAACCATTTCACATCATACCACTCTTATGACTTTGTTTACACCTCAAAATATGAATTATGCAGAAAAAAGATGGAGTTCTTCTTTAATGAGTAAGTATGCTGCTGCTGCTAGCAAAAACAAGCTAAACTAAAAGAAAAACTTATAAGTGTTTATATCAGGATAATTTAGATTAATGAAATCACACAGTTCAAGTTAACCCAGCTAGTTATTTTAAACACATTTCTCCCAAAAGGTGCCTCAGTCCTCAAAGAGCGCATACAGTGAACCTCGTCTCATCTATTGCATTCATTTCCAAGTTATCCAGCTCTGGGAAACTACACTCTGTAACTTTATAAAACTTTGAAGAGTTTGCTGCAGACCCAAGAGGATGTCTTGACATCGGTGGTGATTTTAATTTCCAGAAAGGCTGAGTTTTATCAAAAATATCAATTTTCTAAAGGTTACTCTATGGGACTTACTGTTCACAGCGAGCGTGAATGCGTGAAGAAACACTTTGGCTCTGTAATTTAGAATAAATTTGATTTCTTTTCTGCTGCTTTGTGTCTTTCTTCACGCCAAAAGATGAAACACAACTTCAGAAGCACTTTTTGTCCTTTGTTTCTGCTTATCACTTTGCTATTACTGCAATTCGGTGGAAAGCAGGTGGTTGATGCTGTTGACGTTCTAATACATTCTATTAGAAATTAAAGAGGCGTGCAAACAAAGCATCTAAAAAGTATGGATTTGGTATTATATTCAGCAAAGAAGTACCAGTATTACAATGTAATTTATAGTTTTCTCATATTTATATTTTCTATATTTATATTTCAGTAAAATAGACTGCATTTTCTCAAGTGGACTCCGTAGTGTGTAAAGGTGTATAAAGCTGTGTAAAAGCCTTTTTAAAAAACTGATCTGTAAGGCTATTTATCTGAGCTACAAGCTTTTCATTGTTTAAAAACCCTTCGAATAAATACAAATACATAAGTAAGCAATTTAGCCAGAAGTTCTACAGTTCTACAGAACATGTGCCCATTTAATCAAAAGAACATTTGTGAGGTCCAGCACTGTTTCGCCCTGCTTCGCAATGGATGCTGCAATTCATCCCAAAGGTGTTCAGTGGGGTTGAGGTCAGGGCTCTGGGCAGACCACTGGAGTTCTTCCACATCAGGTTTGTATATTCTAGCATGGATATTACCCTTGACTGGAAACAAGGGGCCCAAACCAGACCATTATCCCAAGTTTATTTCACTCATTTATATATTTTATTTTCCTAAATAAAATGACCTAACTATATTGGTAGACGATTTTGCTGGTTGAAAGCATATTTTTTAATATAAGCATAATTGTCTGTCCATATGGTGAGATAATTTTAATAACACAGTAAAATCAACTTTAACAATAAAATTACTCAAAACAAACAAAAGTAAAAATGCCTTTACAATAAATCGCATAATAAGCTTATAATAATCTCAAAATGAGAAATATTAGATATTTTGACTAGGTTTCAATTTATTTAAATTTGTACTTGCCAAGATAGTCATTTTTTGCAGTTTACGTTTATGTGTGTCTTTAAGTGTCAGTATCCACATAGATAAGTCTATTTGAGATTACTTAACAACTCAACACTGTTTGAGACAAGTGTGTTATGATTTAGACATGCAGTCTGAATAATGCTTCTTGTTGGCTTACATGACCTGTTAGTTACACTGGCATATGTTTAAATACATATATATATATTAGTGCTTTCCCTGCTCCAGCACACCCTTTTAACCTCATGAAGAGATTGTTAATGAGCTAATGAGTTAAATTAGGTGTATTAGAGCAGCAAAACACAGTAACATGAGTACAGCAGGGACTCCGGGAGGAGGACGGGAATAACTGGTGTAAATTATTTCCCAGGGGTTATACTCTGATTTACTGGTGTGAGGTTGGGCCATTAGCAGTCTTTCTCTAAACACCTCTCAAGCTTTTCTGTTTAAAGCAGCAGAGGGTAATTTCTAAAACATTAAGAACTATCAGTGCTCTCTACACTGGGGAAAAAAAGTATATACTAGGGATGGATATATACATTCAAAATTGATATTTGAGTTTGTAAGAGATTACTTAAACTATTCTAAAAACACCCTGACTGTGTCTATGTATTGCTACGTTTTTGTTCTGGAAAGGAATAGTTTGGTGGAAAAATCTAATTTACACAATTCTCTACTTGTTACTTTCCAGATATAGTAAATCAATCATGTTCAGTGTCCAAATTGTGCTTCTTTAGTTTACTGCTAGTGGTATAAGGCTAGCGTTTCTAGAAGTTAAAAGTAAAGTGAAAGACATTGTGGAAATATATTTTATATATTTACATGTATGCGTTTGACCGACTCTCTTATCCAGAACAACTGTTTTAATCATAATAATATAACTGAACAATAGTTAATCATAATAATAATAATGAATAATAACACATTATAATTCACACTTCACAATAAGGACTCCATACACACTGCAATAAATGAAATATTAGCAAACAAAGACTTAATACAACCTGCTGAAAAAATGAGCTTACGCTGGTTTATGCTGGTTTATGCTTTATCAGCAAAAATTTGCTCACTACACAGGTTTTTAACAGGGTGTCTAATGTTTATCATTGTAAGACTGTTAAGGTAAGGATATAGTAAGCACTTATTTCCATTTGAACTTGTTTTAATTAACTGATTTAATGAAAGGGTCTTCTTCCATTGCCACATTATTTTAATTATTTTAAGTGTTATGTCTAGAAATAAGCAAAATCACTTTCGATAGAAGTCAAATAAGCTGCCAGTGGAATAATGGTTGCTATAATAATACACATTACTCAAAAATTAGTAGTAAGTAGTGGTGGTGGTAGTAGTAGCAGTAGTAGTAAATAGTAGTGGTAGTAGTAGTAAGTAGTGGTGGTGCTGGTATTATTATTAGTAGTGGTGGTGGTAGTAGTAGTAGTAAGTAGTGGTGGTGGTAGTAGTAGTAAGTAGTGGTGGTGGTAGTAGTAGTAGCAGTAGTAGTAGCAGTATAAACAGTAGTAGCAGTAATAGTGGTTTGATGCCTATCCCAGTGCAGAAAACACCCTGAACGGGCCACCAGTCCACCACAGGGCAGACATACAGACATACACATTCACTCACATACACTCACACCTAGTGGCAATTTAGCATCTCCAGTTCACCTGACTGCACGTCACTGAACTGTGGGAGGAAACCCAGAGGAAACCCATGCAGAGCGGACCCCAGACAACAGCGCTATCTTGTTGCCCTATAAGAGAATCTGCGTTTAAAATACTGTATATTTTCACTTAATTAACACACAAATTAAACGTCTGTCATCACATCAGTATAAAATACACCCCCCTCCCCAATATCTGACTCAGGTTGGTGCCCATCGTAGTAGTAATTTTATGTAGATTTAGTCAACGGACAGATAAAACTACCTCGTAAATGCTTTCCAGACCAAACACACACACACACACACACACACACACTACTACAGCGCCAAAGCCTGCAGACTGTTGACCAACCAATTAAGGCATGCTGACAAGAAGATACTGTGCAGCCTGAAAAATCACCTCATCATCTTAATACTGAGAGAAAGAGAGAAAGCGATAGAGAGAGAAAGCAATAGAGAGAGAGAGAGAGAGAGAGAGAGAGAGAATGATTACTTTTCATCTGAAGTATCATTCAGACTGTAATGATTTCACACGGAAGAGCAGCAAGGATTAAGGTGGGAGATGGAGGGAGAAATTGAGAGAGAACAAAATGACAGATAGAGAGAAATGGAGGCTGAATGTTAATCTGGNAGAGAGAGAGAGAGAGAGAGAGAGAGAATGATTACTTTTCATCTGAAGTATCATTCAGACTGTAATGATTTCACACGGAAGAGCAGCAAGGATTAAGGTGGGAGATGGAGGGAGAAATTGAGAGAGAACAAAATGATAGATAGAGAGAAATGGAGGCTGAATGTTAATCTGGAGAAGGTCTGAGGGCGTCATTAACAGCAGCTTCAACTAATGAGGATTTGTGCTCAAAGTTATTGCACATCTAAATGGCTTTAATTCATTCTACACTGTAATATACAGACTTAAAAACAAAGGAGGCGAGAGGATGCAAGTGTGAGTCTGTTTATTAGAGGCATGGTTCAGCGACAAAATCTAATTTACACAAGTTTCTTCTTACTCCAGTTGTAGTGGATCAGCCAAAACACTTATATCAGCTTATATCTTGAATCTTGATTTAGAGTTCATATAGGCCTGAATGAATCCCACACCTTGACTGTAAAGGGATAGGTTAAGGGCTAGGGCTCAAAAGTGATCACTACTATTAAGGTATTTGTATTCTCGATGTAAGTTTGCATCATGTAACACACTCAAATGAATTGATTATGTTCCTAATAACATTTACCTTCTTTAGACATGTAACTCAATTATTTGACCTGATTGTTGTGCCCCTATTGTACAATGTATTACTTTTCAAACTTCAATCTGCAGGATAGGCAGGATACAGAGGGAGGCGGAGCCTGACTGGTGAACTGTGAAACTTTTTTAGAATCTTTACTTGAAGGTTCCTTCAGTTTTAAGACGGTTCTTCAAACGTCTCATTTACAAAAAACTGTTCTGTAAAGAACCATCAGAACCATTTGGTACAGACTGATCAGCTTGAGAACCACTGGCCAAAAGCTATAGCAGCTTAAGTAACACTAATTTCCACAAAGTGAGATGGCGTTTTGATTTCCATATTGTTTCAATAGATTATTAATACCTATATGATATTAAACTATTTATCAACATGGATTGAACAAAATGCCCACGGCAATAGTGTCAAAACAGTCTCACACACCAGACCAAACTACTCTCAGAGGGTCTGGTGGGTTTCATCTCTCAACAATACCAGTCCATTTTGACTTGTTTTATTTAATTCATTTACTGAAAGTGTCTTGTTCCAGTGGCATATGATTGTAATTGTTTTAATTATTATTTCTAGAAATAAGCAAAAAAACAAAAATAGTGAGAGAACAAAATGACAGATAGAGAGAAATGGAGGCTGAATGTTAATCTGGAGAATGTCTGAGGGCGTCATTAACAGCAGCTTCAACTAATGAGGATTTGTGCTCAAAGTTATTGCACATCTGAATGGCTTTAATTCATTCTACACTGTAATATACAGACTTAAAAACAAAGGAGGTGAGAGGATGCAAGTGCGAGTCTGCTTATTAGAGGCATGGTTCAGCGACAAAATCTAATTTACACAAGTTTCTTCTTACTCCAGTTGTAGTGGATCAGCCAAAACACTTATATCAGCTTATATCTTGAATCTTGATTTAGAGTACATATAGGCTTATGAATCGCACACCTTGTGTAAAGGGATAGGTTAAGGGCTAGGGCTCAAACGTGATCACTACTATTACTGCATTTGTAAAAAAAGTCCAATCATCGACCAAATCGACCAATCATAGTTGACCATAGACCGACCATAGACCAATCATGTTATTTATTTGAGTATGGCGTGTAGTAGTGAGTATAGGGCGCTGACTTCTCAGGGAGCTCTCATGTCTTTGTTACCTTCTGGCTCTCCCTTTTAGTTATGCTCTAATAGCCAGGCCTGTCGGCGTCACTGCTGCACTCTGTTAACACCATATAGTGTGTTCTGATCTTCTGTTGAAGCTAACAGTCTGTCTGTTCTCTTTGCCTGAGCTGAACTGCTGCCCATCCTGTGTGGTCTGATGCTCTGCTCTGACTGGGTGCCACTGCTTGCCTCTAACCACCACGGAGCTCCTGGCCGTCCTGCACTGTCTGGTAACTGTCCACACGAACAAACACACCCACTCTAAAAACATAAGAAGCGATAATGAATGGTCCACTAAAATGACCGGTTCTCCAGCACTCTTTGTTTGGGTTTCTGTTTCTAAACCAGACACCTTCCAGCTGTTTATAATGCACCTTGTGGCTCCTAAAAAATCACTTTAAAGGCTGCAGTGCGGTAGAAACTCCATCGCCCGGTATGGTGCATTAGCTCTGCTGTGTGTGGGGTATGTTATTCCCTTTCTTCATTGAATCATGGTTTCACTGAAACCTCTCTGAAGACTGAACACTTAAATCGACTCCCCCGACTTCTTAAGGAGAATCTCTGATATTCTGACAAGCATCTCAAACAGTTCACCAGTAGACTGAAGATGGGTTAGCTGAATATTGTTATCCAATCATACTGATACACAGTCTAGTGTATGAAGGATTAATCCTTTTAATATACCTAGCATGGAATTAATATAACCTGGGGTTATTTGCATGGTTCATTTTTTTAGCACAGCATTAATATCAACTGGGTTATTTCTGTGGTTTTCTTTTTAGCAGGTAAAAGCTGCAGGGTTCTTTATTGATACAGCAGCATGCAGTCTATAAAAATGGGGTAAAATCACTCAATAACATCATCCAACCTTCCTACATAATACAAATCCTGTACAAATGGCCTTCTGAACAGTAAACATTCATCATATAACCAACGCACATAAGCAAAACCTATTCTATTGAGTATACATGTGCTGGTATTAAAGAAATACATTGGGATCATGGTTTACAAGTATTAAAGATATTTTTAAATGTGTTTTGGAATATGTTTTGAATGTCATTTGCATGCCATATTTAAATCTATACTCAGTTTCAAAATCTTTGGACAGTACATGAAATGCAAATGGAAAGCAGCAACGTAGAAAACAATACAAAGACAATTAAGATATTTCATGTTTTCATTATTTTTGTGAATGTATATTCATTCAGAAATTCTGGAAGCTGGGACCGGAGCATGTTTAAGACTAGAAACAATGTGAAATGTTTTTAAAACACAGACATCTTAAACAGGTGATGCAGTCATGCTTGGATATGAAAGAAGCATCCAGGAAAAGCCTAAGTCCTTTATGAGAATGGATGGATGGGTCAAGGCTCACCTCTTTGCTAAAAATGCATCAGGGGGAAAATATCTAGCAGTTTGAAAATAACATTATTCAGCCAGGGACTGCAGGGATTTCTGGTATTTCACCCTCTACAGTGCATAATATCAAAACTTGCAGAAATCTCCATGTGTAAAGCACAGGGCTGAAAACTACAAATGAATGTCTAGGACTGTCAATCCCTCAGACAGCACTGCATTTAAAACAGGCATGCTTCAGTGATGGAGATAACCACATGGGACTGAGAATACTTTTAAAAACATTGTCAGTAAATATCATCTGTCGCAGCATCCACCAAAACATAACACGACTGTACTGTGCACAGCAGAGGTCATATATCAGCGACATTGAGAAACACTACTGACCTCTCTGCACTCATCATAAATGGACTGATTCAGTGTGAAAATGTGTATTGCTGTCTGATGAGTCAAATTTCAGATTGCTTATGGAAATCATGGATGGTTTTAGGCCAGTGAAGAAAAGAACAATCCACACTGTTACCAGCATAAAGTTGAAAAGCCAACATCTGTCCTGGTATGGAGGGGTATTAGTGGGTAATCTGCACATCTGTGGAAGCACCATTAATGCTAAGGATATTATGAGGCTGCCTCTAGATAAGGTTTATTAGGGACGTTTATAGTCATTTCAACATGACAACACTAGGCCACATTCTATAGCTGTTACAACAGCATGGATTTGCAATGAGGGAGTGCGGGGGCTAAACCGGCCTTCCTCCTGTTCAGCCCTTTTTTTTATTAAGCTCAAAATGAAGGTCTAACTTATGATCTTAAATTGTATTACATAAGAATGACATTGTGTGTTCAATTCCCCAATGATGATTAAATGTTGTTAAAAGGAAAGGTGACGTCGCACTGTGGCAAGCATGCCAATGTTCCATTGTTGCAGGCATCAAACTTGGAATGATGTGGAATCATGTACATGCTGTGTGAGTAGATATATAAAGAGTGGAAATCTTTATTAGCAGTTTCTGTTGCATAAATACTCCCGTGACAAGAATGCAAATTTTTATTAGCATGGAAATGACATTCTGCATAATACATGATAATTAACAGAATCAAGCTAACAGCGGAGTCGTTATCCACACTGGTTTCAGTACCTAACATTGATCTACACACAGATTGAGGACAAATAAAGCTAATAAGTAAGCAACATGTTTTTGTATGCTATAGACATACAGTAAGTCATTCAGTAAATATTTCATCTTAACACCGAACTACTGGATTTACCCTTGAGCTCATGTAGCTCAAGTCTGCCGAACTGCTTAGGTAAGGAGCTTTCATGCCTTCTACTTATACATGCACACACACACACACACTCTCACACGTGTGTGACTCTCCATCCTGAAAGTTCCTTGTGGAATTTAAGCTGTTTAACCCGGCTCAGAATTGTCCTGTGACTGTCCTGATTCTAAGTGACAGCATGCGCACCACTACACTCACCCAAACAGTATATACACATTCCAGTTTTATACCCCATATGTATTAATATGTTATACATATTAACATTTCATTAATGTTGTAATATCATACAGTGTCAAAAGTTTAGACACACCCAACTAAATGGATGTGTTTCACTATCTTAAAGACTCTACAGGGTTATGGTTAACAGTTCCAACTGACGTACAGTCGTCTGCCAATGATGCTGGCACTAACAGGATGACTCATGGAGGGGATCACTGCTCTCTGAATGTCCACAATCGTGGCTGTTGGGTCAGTCAGGTACAGCGATAAGGATCGTCCTTGCGCAGAAGAGTGTGAAACTTGAATTATTCGCATGTCTCACGATGTGAAACCTACCCACCAAGTTTCATTCCTTGGTGAAACTTGAAATTGGCTGATTCCTTCTGTGTGCAACTATTCCATTTTGTTATGCAAAAGCTTTTATCTCTTCTTTTGAACTCTTCTCTAGTTAGCCTTTTAATTATTACCATTGAGAACACTGTACTAGGAAAGTAAATTTACCTGTAGCCAATTCATGATGGACAGACTAAAAGAATTGCAAATTAAGAAAGCAATTTTATCCGCCTGTAAAGTTGCCATTTTGGAGACTTGTAAGGCTGCATCATTACATAAAATCATATCAAACCAGTGAGGCCAATCATTCTCTGAGTAGAGAGTTTTTGAGCCATTTTGTGCTATTTGTGATTTTCACACAGAGGAATTTGTATTCCACATTTAACCCATCCGTGAAGTGAAACACCCACATACACACACACTAGTGAATACACACACACTAGGGGGCAGTGAGCACACTTGCCCGGAGCAGTGGGCAGCCCTATCCACGGCACCCGGGGAGCAGTTGGGTGTTAGGTGCCTTGCTCAAAGGCACCTCAGTCGGTTCAGGGAATCGAACCGGCAACCCTCCGGTCATAAGGCTGGTTCCCTAACCTTCAGCCCACGACTGCCCCACATTACATTATGAGTGCAAATTTATAGTTGGAAATAAAAACACTTTTATTTTGAAGCAAAGCATTAAGCCGAAAATTTAGGAAAGGTTCTATGAGCAGGTGTGCCCAAACTTTTGAGTGGTACTGTATGTAATAATAATAATAATGGGAGAATCTGATTGCATTCAGCCACAAGAGCATTAGTGAGGTTAATTACTGATGTTGATCAGTTCTAGAGCATAAATGCCACACAGCTGACCCTTGGCATTGGACATACTGAGCTTGAGCTGCTCCAGAGCATCCCATTCTACCAGCAGTCTGTAGAGATGATACAAGCTGTCTGTTCAAACACAAATGATTTTTCTCTTTTACTTTACAACGTCTGCTTCATTTAGCTTTGCCTTGACAGTATATGTTGCAGGTGTTTTTCTGTTCTTGTTTGGTCTTTTTTGACGCTTCGGTTCTGAGAACGTATGAAAACAAACACTGTTTTACACAAACACGCACACACATTGTCAGCGGTGTGTGATGAGGTGTGTTTGACAGGCTCTCATCAGTAGGTGCTCTCTCAATCAGTCCTCGTCTATATGCAGATGAAATAAATATTGATGCCCAGCCACACACACCGCTGCGCTCGAATTAATTGATCTTCATGCTGAAGAACTGCTTATGATCGCACACACATACACACACACATGCACGCACACACAAACATAAACGTGTACACGTTCACACAAACCACTCCAGTGAATCACCTTGTAGAGAAAAGTTTAATGAGAAAGCATGACAAGATTTAAAATGTCTCCTTGACAAAACCAAAGCACACACAAACATGCCCAGATAAAATGGCTATGGATTAACGGGTGCAGTTGGGTGGTCACGCTGAAACCAATATCATTATCATCATGTTTATATCAATGGATCATAGCAAATATATATTATGCAACTTGTTGGTGAACTTCAGGAACATGAACAGAATGCAGCAATCATCATCATTACATCCACTGGACAAATTCTAAACAGGCACAAGATTTTTATGGCCGATTTTGATTAGCCATTTTTTATGCTGAAGCTCATAATATGTGGGTTAATGAGGACATATAAACAGTTATGCGTGCAGAAGACACTAGAACATTTCCAGTATTTTTCATAAGCCAAAATCACCACATAATGCTGCGATTATGGCTAACGAACATTAATGGACATGTATTTGTGTGCATTTCAAACACAGTGCTGCATTATGTAAGCCTTTGCGCACATCCCAATACTGATAGCAAAACCTTTTAACTGCAACATGCTATTGCAACTGAACGGCTACAAGGAAACGTACTTTCCTAGTACAATGTTCTCAACGGTAATCACGACACATTTCAACAAGAACTGTCACAGTGACACTGTACTTGAGTATTTTGAAAGTCTTGGCTTAAAGGAACAGTATGTAAGACTTAAATTTAAACGGCAAAGACATCTATGTATTGTGCTACAGAGATATGTGCTGAATGCTAACCAGCTAGCCCTGGCCCATCCTGTCTGTAATACCACTTACAAGATAATAGTGAGTCACTGTAGCACTGAGTCAAATCAGTCCAACATAAGCAAATGAAGAAGTGGCACTGCTGCCCCGACAGCATATTCAAAGCCTTGTTTCAGTCATGTTGACGGTCTAGCTCCCGGTTAGATCATTTAACGGCAGGTAGCCAAAGAAAGGAAGAGTAAACACATTGATAGCTGAAGCTTTTGGCAAGTGACCGTTATAATACCCGCAAGAAGTGATATAAATAAAGGCACAACAAGAGTTAACAATGGAGTCAATATTCCACTCAGCACTGATGGCTTTAAACAGCTCCAAAACAAGTTAGTTTGTGTTTAATGACAGATACAATATTCTCTATAGATAAATAAAGTTGAATTGAATTGAATTGAATTGAATTGAATTGAATTGAATTGAATTGAATTGAATTGAATTGAACTGAACTGAATTGCACTGAATTGAACTGAATTGCACGGAATTGAACTGAACTGAATTGAACTGAATTGAATTGAACTGAATTGAATTGAATTGAATTGAATTGAACTGAACTGAACTGAATCAAAGTGAATTTAATTGAATAGGCTTTTAATCTGCAGCCTGACCAGCCAAAACAATCTTAGTCCATGTGAGTGTACATCGGTCAGAACTAACTACACATGAGCCACAATTGCATGTTTTAAAACAAAGAGAACATATTTAATTTTAAATGAGCCACTACTAATGCTCTTTTGTCTGTTCCAACTTAAATAAATAAAACCTAAGAAAAACTATAAATTGTAATGTGTAATGTCTCAAACTATCGTGACATCAACCCCTGCCAAGCAAAACAGTACTCCATCCCATCTGCTAATGCTACTTCCTCAGCGGCTATCAGATAAAGTTTTTCTCTAGGGCCACTCTAGTTTCCATTTTTAGGATTTGAATTTCTGCTGTTTGTTTTGTGGAATGAATTAAACTCTGAATACACATAACAAGTTCTGATTCTGTTACGATTCTGCAACTGTTTGGGGGTATGAACACCAGTTAACACCCTAAGTGAACAGCCACTCCTGTTCACCTTCACAGAGGGTGCCAATAATTCTGGAAAGTACTCTATTCATATCTATTCTGTGTAAACCACACAGGAGCGATTCCCCCAGCCTAGTCTAAAGAGTTGAAATGTGTCTGAGTGAGAGGTTTTAACACTGTGTGTTACAGCAGTTAGCCTGGTGCTAATAGAGTTGTGGATGCGCTGAATTAAAACAGCAACGTCGTTCACCTCATTAGCGGCAAACAGCTAAAATGGATTAGCCCCTCTTCCCATGATGCATCTGTTTAATTACAACACACAATAGTAGCACGGCGTCCCGGAGGGAAGCAGCAGCGAGAACAAATCAGTGATGGACAGTCGGAGAAAGCGCTCTAAAATCCACGCACGAGCAATTCTCTACAATCCACACATGAACAGTCCTCCGCTAATATATTCACAGCATTGTGGATTCAAGCTTAGCTTTTCCACAAGCTTCGCTAACACACAGCTAATGAGCAGTATTCAGGCAAACAGCTTCATAGCAGGGACAGCATTTCTCTCTCTCTCTCTCTCTCTCTCTCTCTCTCTCTCTGCACTAATTCTCTGTATCCCTTCTTTCCCTCCTTATAACATGGTGCCCCAGTCCCCCTCTGAGCAACTTAAATAATAGCTATAACAATAATAGCTAATATGTACATGTTTTTAGGTGGGTGAATGGATAGATGGATCAATAAATGAACATAATAATATTGATAAATGGATGGATCAATCAGCAGATAGATGAACAGACAGAAAGACCAACTGCCTTTGGATGGATGGATGGATGGATGGATGGATGGATGGATAGATGGACAGATAGACAGATAGACAGACAGATAGACAGAATGATAGATTGATTGATGACTGATTAATTAATAGACAGATGCAATGTAGTCAGGTATTAAACGTATATGCAATACACAGTGATTAAAAACAATAAATGGTGATAAATATGTGCAAAATCAGATTTAATTAACTAGACCATGAAAAGTAAGTGATCAATTAAAAAGTGAAAAGTAGGAACAAACAATAAGTAAAAAATAACAATAAAAAGAATCAAGAATAAAAATTTAGTAGAAATCAAAAAACGCAGAACCGACAAAAATAAACAACTTTAACTGTCAAATCTAAACAATCAGGTTGAACAACAATGTGTTGATGGACAGACAGATGGTGATGCGCGCTGAGCTAAAAGCAAAGCGATGTTCATTAAACAGACTGGTAGTACAACACAACAGCAACCAGATCAAAGCAGACATAACCAAGGGGCAAGGCCAGAGTCAGAGAAAGAAAACAGGCAGAAGTCAAAACCAGGCAAACAACCAGACCAGCGACAGAACCAAAAGGGGAAAGACAAAAGAGTAAACCAGAAAGTCAAAATAGAGTCAAACTAGAGACGCTAACAAGAACAACAACAGGGAGAAACGCTCAGTACGCACAGAGTGACAATACATCACAACGGGTCAGTGTGAGAGAGGAGCATTTATACAAACAGACTAAATGGGGAACAGGTGTGTGTTAGTACTGCGGGGAGGAGGATCTGAAAAACTGAACATGTGAACATGTTCAATCATCGGGTGGTGGGTTATGGGAAATGGAGTCCAGGAGATCGGAGGTGAGAGGAGAACCAGCAGGCATGACAAACAAAGACAACTAAAACAACAATTACTAAGTCTATAACTAAAATTAAATAAGACAGCTGCAAGCGAGCGGAGGTGGCTAGAGATTAGAAGTTGGCTGAGTGACTTTGAGCGAGTGGGAGTTCTATGGGTAATACATTCCAAAGCGGGTGGCCTGAAACCAAAAACAGATTTTCAGAGTTCTGTAAAAGCTCTAAGCACCTGAAGGATGATCCATTGACTGGTGTATATGGAATTTCAGCATGTGTCTTATGTCACTAACCATCGTTCACAACCTGACTTCTTTATGTTTCTGATACATCCAACAGGAAGGTAGTCACCTGGAGCAGCAAGTTTGTCACTCCTCTCAGATAAAACGTACTATATTAAAATAGACTAAACAGAGTTTTTTAGGTGTGGGAGTGAGGTCATTACATATTTAGTTCAAGTCGAGGAGTTTACAATCACCTTGGATCAACATTTTGGAATCAGTATGTTGAGACAGAAGTTTAGCTACAAACAGGGAGAGGAGAGTGTTTACCACAGTGTCAGATCGTGTTTCATTTTAACAATGTTCAGTAATCATTTTGGAACTGAGGACACCAATAGTTGTAGTTGTGAAAGAAGATTGGCTTCATAATCCTCCATACATTTTCTATGGGAGACCAGTCTGGCCTACTAGCAGGTGAGTCTAGCACCTGCACTCTTTTACTACAAAGCCACGTTGCTGTAGCACATGCAGAATGTGGCTTGGCATTGTCTTGCTGTAACACACACAGGATTCTCAGAAAAACACATAGTCTGGATCCAAAATGTGTATGTATTCAGCATTAATGGTGTGATGAGCAAGTTACCTATGTCACTGGCATTAACACACCCCATACCTCAATGACAGCAACTGCTAACAATTAGGATAGTTCTTTTCCTCCTTGGCCTGAAAAACATGGCATCCATTATTTACACAACAATTGAAACAGTGGACCCATCAGACCACAGCACATTTCCTCAGATGAGACTTAGCCCAGAGAAGTGGGTTGTGTTTCTGGATATGGCTTTTGCTGTGCATAGTACTTGGTAATGTTCATTATAGAAGCATGTTGCTTTTATTGCAGTGTGGACTGCGGGGTTGATGGTCACAAGTAATCAATACTGGAACCCCTAAATTCCTTCCAATGACATGATGAGAAAAACTGTGCTTCAACAGCCACATATGTTTTTGCAGTTTTCAGGAGGTGACTGAGCCTTTCGCAAATGCTCCTTTATAACCAATGTACCTTGATAGAATGGTACCCATGATAGCTGCTACCTAGTCACCTGTTATCCTGCAGAAAGTTCCAAATACAAGTGTGTGGACCAAGCCTGAAGTTTTTACTGTCTGTTTTGGCCAGTCAAGAGACAAGATTTAAACCCTACAGAGAATATTACTAACTTGCCAATGTCTAAAGCCATCAGTGCTGAGTCTAACAATACTGACTTGTCTTTCTGTAAAAGACTGTCTGCAAGTTTAACCCACAAAACTTCCCTATTCAAAGACACTGAAGGGAAAAGCGTCCCACGCCAAGTCTCTTGTTTAATGATTTGCTGTTTGGACCATTAACAGCTTAATGTTCTAGCATTTTAGGCCTGACCCTTTTTTGCCCAGGAGTGTGGTGTGACTGTTAGATTGCTGAAGTGGGCACGGTGTAATGGCACACATCAACATTTGAACATTTAAGTGCATGACCTGTAGTTAGCTAAACAGCTTTTTTGATTGATTACTTATCTAGCTGTGTAGCTGGAAAGGAGCTCTCAAATGCGATGCACCACTGTTGGAGCTATGGATAGGTATTTTGATCAGCTGTCACTGCTTCTTTTCCTATATATCCTATATAATATCTACTCCTAGTGGGTCTAGTCCTAGTTTCTACAGTTTATTGTATAAGCATCTATAGATATGTACATGAAAAATACTTAATATCAACATCAGCCCACACTTACCATATCGGTGCATCCTTTATTGATTGATTGATTGACTGATTGAGTGATTTGTATACAGGTAGACTAAGCAATAGACATATATGAGACAGTCAGGCAGACATAGACAGAATGTGCTCATTGGCTTGCGAGTTTGAGACTGGACCTGCATTGCCAAACTGGAGCTTTGTAGTCAGCTGGGTATGTGTAGCTTCAGTGGAATAAAACTGCATCTCTCACTGAGAACATGAAGAAGTGGCAGTTCTGTGAAGGCAGAGGAATATTGTCCCGCTGGATGATAGAGTTCATTCTCAGATGATGCAGTGTGTAAATTGAACAGGAGTGATTTTATTGTGAACAGAAAGTTACGGTTCTACATATAGCCCTATACTGCAGACAAATTCCAATGTGAAATGAAATATGAATATTTTGAAAAGAATAACGGCTACCATGCAATGAAAAACACCTATATATTCCTCATATTAAAGAGTTATTAATCATTATATCGCAGTGATACTTCTTGTGTGTAAAAAACTACTGTATATACACTGTATATTCTTCTTCTCCTCTCTCTCTCTCTTTCTTTCTTTCCTTCTTTCTCCGACAGGCAGGAATATCAGTGACCACTTCAATAAGCACTATGAAAGATTCATGAAGTGCATCTAACTTCCAGTGCCAATACACCTTTATCCCTCACTCCTTACTCTCCTTTTTCTCTATTATTCCCTCCATTCATACTCAGCCCTCTCTTCTCTCCCACATCTATCTGTTTTTCTTCCCCTTCATCTCTACTCCTAGTGTATCGAATGACTTATTTTAACTTCACTATCTCTTTCTGCCCTTTTCTTGCTTCTTTCAATCTTTCTGTCCTTGTTTTTTCCTTCCGAATGTCAGTAGCAGCATTGCCTTTTCATCTCACCTTATAACGTATATGCTGTTTCTAATGTATTCATCCTTTTCTATCACTCTATTTTTTTCCGTTCGTCTTGCACTCTCTGTGTCTCATTTATACCCAAGCCACGAGACTCTTGCTCACGCTCCTTTTTTTCATTTCCGCTCTTCAACAGTCTCTTTATAAAGATGAAGGCCACTCGCCTCTTTGCTCTGTGTGTGTGTGTGTGTGTGTGTGTGTTCTACAGCTTTACTGCCCTCTTCAGGACAAACACACACACTCTGTGATCTGAATATGCTAATGTAAACACTTCCTATAGCCTCACTCTCTCAAAAGGATTCTTGTGCTTTAGAAAGAAGAGAGATACAACATAAATATATGTAAAGGTTTAAAATAATTCTATAAATAATTATAGCTGTATGCACGGCCATCGTCAGCTTCATCAGAACGGATTTATTAGTGGCTGCACAAACTCTATTGCTATTGCTTTTTCTTTCTTTTGTCTAATAATTCATCCAACAATTTAAGAGATATCTGCACCATTCCTATTCTGGAATGTTCAGTGTAATAAGGAATGGAAGGCTTGTACTTAGCCTTTTGTCTGGACATGTGGAATGCATATAGTGATTGCTAAAAACAATGAATGGCAGAAAAGAGTTTTGTGCATGCTAATTATATCATGAAAATACAAGTACACTAGCAGCATCCTAGCATCTAGGTGGGATACCATTACACCTGCCCAGCATTATCCTAAAAGCCACCTGGGACACCACACTCTAGAAACCACCAGAGATACAATAGCAACCACCTATAAATATCTTAGCCAACCTGGTGGAAGACTCTAGATCCCACCTACCATATCAACGTTTTCACAAAACAATAGCAACCACCTGGAAATTGCTGAAATTAAGCATCCAGTGAGCAGAATAATGTTTAATAAGCATGGCATGTTCCAAGCAATGATCATATATATGAAATATTTATACTGTCACTACATATGCACAGACACACACACACACACACACACACACACATATATATATATATATATATATATATATATATATATATATATACACACACACACACACACACAACGTAGCTTCCCACTTTTATACTACCTGACATCTTGTTTCAAAGAGGAACTGGAGCTTTACTGTTTTTTTTAGCATACCGGGCTCAAAAGTGGTCACTTACACGTAAGCAGATAAAAGGTCTGGTCTGGAGATGAAAGGTGGCATTTGCATTTGGAATCTGTTGCTGTTTAATTCTCAATGCATAGTCCAAAGAGCACCACCGCCAGTGAATCAAGCCATCATTAAGCTTAAAAACAAACTCATCAGAGATGGAAAAATCATTAGATATAAATCACCAATATGGCACACAAAATGGAAAGAGCACACTGGTGAGCCCAGACACACAAAAAGAAAGAAAGAAAATCAGTAAAACGTTACGTTTGACTGGAACACAACCAGAGCCCTAACAATGGTACCTTCTGATCTTCTCAACAATGTATTGAATTATTACATATAAGCAAGCTTGCAATACTACAGTACCACAACATAAATCTTGTACATGGTCAGTTAGAACATTACGTTATATTATTGGCCTTGTTATTGCCACATTGTGTTATTACATTATTGACCAAGCTGAGCGCAAAATGTTTACATTAATACATTACTGGGTTTTATGAGGGCATCTGTCTAATGTAAACAGTCAAGAGAAGAATTCACCAGAGCAAATACAGAGGATTTACCACAAGCAAATTACAGGTACGCATCTAAAAGAAGAAGACCAGGTTAGAGTTTGGCAACAAACATCTAAAAAAGACTTCTGGAACAATTTATGGACAGGTAAGAGAGAGATCTGGGAACAGAAGGGTATGGATAAGGAACTGCTCATGATCCAAACAACACCATATCATCAAGCAAGTTGGAGGCAGTGTTATGACATGGGAACCAATGCTGAAGTGTGAAGGGTTATAATGTTATATGCTCAAATACAGCCAAACACTTCACAGTGCAGATGGACCATGAACCGAACCATACTGGGAAAGCAACGTAAGGCACTCAAGGCAAGGAAGAAATGGTAAGTCAAACACTTGTTGGATGTCAATCCAACTGAGATAAACGACTGTAAATAATTTTAATGGTAATATTGAGAATGAGCACTCGTTTGAAAATGCCAGTGGTTATTCAAAGTCTGTAAAATGATGTTCACGCCAGCTGAAAGGGACTTGAACAGTCGCATGGTCCTTGGTGCCAGACAGGATTGAGAATTTCGGAAACTCACACAAAAGAAACTCTAGAGTTTACAAAGAATAGAGTGAGAGACAAAAATATATACATTTTACATACAAAATAAACATAAAATGTACATATTCATTACATATGTACACATGTACATATACAATACAGCTGTTTGCATTGAAATGTAGTGCATTTCATTTTTAAGTGAGTGTACAAACTTTAATGTGTGCTTTGGTTTCATTTGTGTTTGGTTCCATTCATTACAAATGGAAAGAAGCCGAGCCATTAAAACGATGGCAAATTCTGTTTCAAATTCCAGGGTGATAAAGAAGCCCAGCACATATCTGTGGAACATGCACCATAATAACCATTTCTCACTGTGAACACTACTGCTGATTAGCTGCTAATGTGCTTTTTAAGAGGATACTTGTGTTAGCCTCCTCCTAATAAAAGCATTTTCCAATCCAATGATGACAAGGACACTGGCATTAAAACTAGAGAGCACACAAAGGCTGTGTTGGGCAGAGATGAATGTAGAAAACCATCAACACGGATGTGCTCATATCTATATTAGTAAAACAGTGGCAGTAAATTAATTCACTAATATGGATACATATACTATAGAAATTACTTCATTATTTATATTACATTACTGTAGAACGCCTATAAAATAGTTACCTAGTTTTTGTCAGTCTGTAACTGGTTTGGGACAGAAATTTTGAACTGGCTACAGAGTTTTTTGGGCTACAGTTGGGCTCAGAATCTTGTCAGTCTATCAGATGGGGTGGGACAGACATTTGTCAGGCTACAGCTGATTTTAGACAGAATTTTAAAAGACAAATTTGTTGAGCTCAGAGTTCAGATCAACTTGTCAGGCTACAGCCGGATTTATGCAGAATGAGATTGGGCAACAGTCGATTAGAACAGAATTTTGTTTGGCTACTGTTGGGATAAGACTGTCTGACTATAATCCAGGCCAGCCATAATTTTGTTGGACTAAAACTGGATTGAAACTGAATATTTTCAGGCTACAGATGAGTTGAGACAGGATTTTATCAGGCTACCGTCCGATTCTGACAGACCTTTGTTGGGCTACAGTTAATTTTAGACAGAATTCTGTCTTCCTACAGCCAGATCTATACAGAATTTGGTTGTGCAACAGTTAAATATAACAGCTGAGCAGAATTTTCTCAGGCTTCATGTAATGCGGCTGCGACTAACCAAACGCTTGCAGATATTGAAAGAGAAAGTGCTTTAATAACACTAGGGCAGTCCAGAACCGGAGTCACAAAAACAGGCCAGGTCAAAACCAGAAGGCAAGCACACAGATACATGGGCAAGACAAGAGAGGAGAACAAAGACAAGCAAGGGTCGGTAGCAGAAAGGCAGAAAGACCAGGCTAACAAATCCAAAAGGGCTGAAGAAAAGAGCAAACCAAAAAACACAAACGAGTCAAAAACCAGAAAAGCTACAGAACAAAGAACGCTAAGTAAGTAACGTATAAACAACGGCAATACTCAGTAAGGATGAGTACAAGATGAGGGGTATATGAACAAACAAGAGAAATGAGGATCAGGTGAGAACAATTAGAACTCTGGTGAGGAGCTTCTCAGAAACAGTCTGTGATTGGGCGAGGGGGAGCATGTGACTGGACGGGGTTCTGGGAAATGGAGTCCAGAGAGCCTTTGGATGCTGTAAGCATGTCTGGAGGAATGACACTTTAGTAGGGTTCAGACAGAATTTTGATTGGATAGCGTTGGGATAAGACAGAATTTTGACTTTGAAATTTGACTTTGAAAGTCCGGACTAGCCGTGACTTTGTTGGGACAGTTAGGGGACAGGGTATTTTCAGGCTACAGCAGTCAGCAGCAGAGTTCAGACAGGATTTTGTTGGGCTACAGTTAATTTTAGACAGAATTTGGTTGAGCAACTGTTGATTGGAAAAGAATTCAAGAGTCCAGACAGAGTCCAGACAGAATTTTGTTTGGCTACAGGCTAGCCATAATTCTGTTGGCCTACAATCAGACAGGAACAGAATATTTTCGAGCTCCACTTAAACTCAGACAGAGCTTTGTCGAGCTGCAGACAGAGTTCAGACAGAATTTTTTCAGTCTTTTTCAGTTTCAGTCGGGATCAGATTCAAAACTTTGCTGTGGGTGAGATTGGGTCAGACAGAAATTTGACTATATTTAGGTTCAGAACAAAAAAGTTCAAGCCTCTAAAGCTCTGTAAGTGTCCATCCTTTGAATAGTTTTCCTTTGAGAGAGACACAGCTGCACACACCTTTAAATATTCATCTGATAAGACGAGAACATCCTGTAAAAGATCAGTACTAGGGCTTCACCACAAACTCTCTTGGGCTAATTTTCTTTCTCTCCTTCTCAAGCTCTCTTCCAATTTTTTCTCACACTCTTTCTCACTGACTTTATCGCTCTGCCTTTCTCTCTCCCTGTCCCAGTCTCAACTTTGAATAAGATAAATTACTAATTTCTACAGCACAAAAAAAAAAATCCTTTCAATTAAGTAATAAGAAAAAAAAATTCAAGGCTTGCCTATAACGTGGGTCTATAACGTGCCTCCATCAGCAGCTCCCTCACTTCCGGTAGTGCAAAACCCTCCTGTCTTCTCCCTCAGTCTCTCCTACATGAGTCATCAGCTGCTCTTGGCCCGTTCCCCTGCTGAGCGCTGTCACTCCACAAGCTCAAAACTCCCTCAGTGTCCTACTTACACAATGCCGGCCCGTCATAGCAAATGATCAGCAATGAAATGACTGACAGCAGACGGATTACAAGCCCTGAGTGTAGGAAGATGTGAAAAGTCAAATCAGCAGCACTGAATTAACTCCTACATAAATAAAGCAATTAAATTCCTGTAGGCAGGGGTAATTTTAACTCTGCGGGAATTTGACAATGGTACACTTTGAGAATCATGAAAAATGTCACACACACACTATACAAGTGAGCCTAAGTAATTCTTTGACATTCAAACTTCAAGAAAAGAACAAGCTAAAGCAGGATTGCTTTCACCCTATTTTGACTGTCATGCAATTGAGACTAATAAAGTACTTCACTGAAAGAAAGTGCTGAAATTATACTGCACCCTTTCAATTCATAGACAAACCCTTAGATATAAGATGACAGCCTGTAATGTGGAGATACCTCATGCGTCAATTTAATTATTTTGCAAAACAAATTTAAATCTATTATCATGGGCAAAGTTGGGTCTTACAATGACCGGGACATATCCCTTTCATTCCATTTCCCTTTCACTCTCGCTTCCGTCTACATGCACTACACTTTATGTAGACTCCATATTGTCGCTGTCCAAAAACAAACAAGTATCTCCAAAATGGCAACTTTACAGGAGAGGCCAAAAACCTCATTTAACTTTAATGTAAGCAAATGGAACCAGACGTCTTTCCAAGCACTTTTGGGCCATTTCTGTTGGTCCATTCATCATGCAATTCTCACACAGTGTAAACGGCAGCTGCTGTTTTCAAATGATGCATAAAAGTCAAAATGGACAAAAGTGGAGATACTTGTTTTTCATTGGACAGCGACGATATGGAGTCTACATAAAGTGTAGTGCATGTAGACGGAAGCAAGAATGAAAGGGAAATGTTAAGACACTGTCAAAAACAGCATACTAGCTCTATCAGTGATAAGATGGAATATAAGCTGCTATGGCACCCCTGACCTGATCCTTCATCATAATTATAGAGCATCTTACTCCCAGTCACAAATAGTTCAGCAGCTGCTTATTACTATCAGAACTGTAAGAATGCAGACAAAGAAGGCTAAGGAGGCTCTCCGGGACAGCCTGCAGGATCTTTTAGATCATCTCCAACGTGTGCTGAGTATCCAGGGCACTGTCTTTAATTTGTTCATCTCCTATCGTCAGGGGCAGAACCTGTTCTGTCAAATTAGGCAATTTGTCCTCCTCATCAGCATGTCCAACACAGTGTGGTACATCAGGGCTCAGTTGTAGGTCCTCTTTTATTCTTAATTTTCTTTGTACATGCTTCCTCTGGACCATATCTTTCAAAGGATCTCATATGTAGACATTAAGTCAGGTGTTTTATATATCCCTGAAACTCGGCATGAGTTTAGGAGCACTATTGGCTGTTTGAAGACATACCTGAATAGCAAAAGATTCTGATTTAGTAAATTAAATCTTTTTTGTCTTTTTGACAAGTCACTGTAACTCTATTTCAAATGCACAAAAAAAGCTACAGCCTTTATTCACAAACCTGCACACTGAAGTTAGGAACTTCAGCCCTATCTTTAATTCGTCCCTGAAATTTAAGAAACAGACAAAACTGTTGTAAACACACTTGTCTCACCTCCAAAGTTAAAACATTGTCTGCTGTATTTCCCTGTACATTTGGGGTTATGTNCACACTGAAGTTAGGAACTTCAGCCCTATCTTTAATTCGTCCCTAAAATTTAAGAAACAGACAAAACTGTCTTACCTCTGAACCAAAGTTAAAACATTGTCTGCTGTAATTCCCTGTACATTTGGGGTTATGTTATATTAAGTTTATCTTGTTTTCAGTTCATCAAAAAAGCAGCTTTGGAACTAGAAAAAGAGACTGTACCTCTTCCATTCTGGTATAATTTCATAGGTTGCTGAAAAAAATCACAGTAGTATTTTGTTCTGTTGTTCATTTTCAAAGGTAATGCTAGAATCAGCACTATATCACCAAATAGGGATGAGTAGGCCTATACTGTCATAACACACAAAACACACCACCATCTGCTATGTGTGCTTATGCTAACTTTAGCGGTGTGGCCTTCCACTACTTGTATTTCACACTGGAGCGGAAGAGTCTAATGGTGAAGAACACTGCTATTTAGCGGTTGAGGGTTTAAACGTAACACAAAATGAACCACTGTCTACCAAAAAGCTTTGACTGTAGACTATTACTTCAAAATCAATACAGTATCACGACACAGAATTTTTCGATATTCCATATTTCTGATATTTTCTTACTTTATCACTGACCTCCTGGAACAGTATTTCACTACTAGGACAATCAGATCCTCTAAAATTTCTTCTCTCAGTTCCACAGTCCCATTTGAAAGGGAAAGGCTGGCTATGCCTTCTCTCTGGGAGTTTCTAGGTTGTGGAATAGTCTTCTATTCCTTATTAGGACTCCCCTTACTCTTGACTTTAAATACCTATTTAAAAATTAGGCGTATATTAAAATGTGTTCTCCTTGGCTTAGATGGCATATATATACATATATGTGTGTGTGTGTGTGTGTGTGTGTGTGTCAGGGAAGCATGTTTTCACAGTACTGTGACTACTTAAACCAGACACAATACAGCCTAAGAGAGCTGCAGACTTATAAACTGAACAGTTGCTGGAACTAGGCATTAGGCTGCTGGAAAACATGCTAATAGGTAACAGGGGGGTTAAATAAATAAATTTAAAAAACAAGCACAATCTTTTCACAATCACAATCATTCTTATAAACTCTCACATGCTATTATAGCTATGTTGTTTATTAGCATATGTGTATATCTTAAGATTGTAGTAGTGTAGTTGCCATTTCCACATTGAATTCCATAAAACCCTTCTGGACATGATGGGTGCAGGTTTGAGGCAGTGGCGGATAGCAGCAGGACTGATGGACTGTGATAATACGGCAATGCCTGGCAGAGAGCGTAATGACTTTGACTGGTCATAACGCAGTGACAGAGCTCACAGAAAATATAGCTTAAAACATAGCTTAGTAAATATCCCATCCCCTTTGACTGGGTATGTATGTGATACTCATGCCTCCCCCTGAGTAGGCTGCCTTAAACCTCATGAAGAATGAAAAAACTGAAAAGCCCTTCTGAATCGTGTCCTTGCTGTCCTCACAGCTAGTAACGGCCATGAGTGTAAAGGATTACAAAAGTGTAAAGAACTTTTTTGAAAGGTTCTACCCAAATAAAAAAACTTTGACTCAAGGCTCTAAATCCTTAAAGCTCATGGTAAAAAAACACAAATTATTTCTCTCTAAAATCTCATTAAAACAAGTGCGGAAATTCTGCTGCAGGTACAAATTCTAATCTTTCAATCCAAAACACATTTGTACTTGCAAGTATCCTGGAAGAATACAGTGATTTATATTTTCACGTTATAAAACAAACAAACAAATAACTAAATAAATACATAAAAATAAAATGTCAAAGATGTCAAATATGTGCCAAAATAAGATGTGTCACTATAAATTCAGTATTCAAAACAATATTCAGTATTGTGGAAATTCTACTGTCCAAAAGCATTTCAGGGACATTGGAATTGTGATGTAATTAAACAAATCTTTATCCTCTCTATAGAAAAGTTAAGCTCAAAAAGGGGCAACAAATACTTTAGCTGCAAATTGCAACAATATTTAGTTATGCTGTCGGAAAAACAGAATGTGCCTCCTCTTTTAAAAAGGGCTTTCAGCAGAGGAAGCGTAATTAAAATGACAGACAATTAAAGTGATAAAGTGAGAGACTTCCTGCTCGCTCCAGGAAAAGTCGTTGTAAACAAAAAGAAAAAGAAACAAAACCACAGCTTCTCTCAAAGGGGCTGTACAGAAAAGCATGTTAGCTAGTTAGTCAGATTGATTTTCCAGGGCCTCTACCACTGTTGCAAATTTTCAGATGTGGATGTTTGAAGGCTGGGCATGGCTCTTTACAGAACACAAACCAGTACCTAATCGCTTGATCTCTCAGCGACGAAGCCTGAGCCAAAGGAAGTTCATTATGTAAGTTCAGTTCGAGAACAATGTCACTGCCAAAACCTCTGTCTGAACTTTACAGGAGAAAAAAAGTTACCTCTAATGTTATTTAATCGTAACCCATTACATTTCATATCCGAAATGTTACATTTAATTTACAGTCATATAAAACAAAGTTTGCCACAGCTACAGACCACCCTTAATTCACAGACCACCCTTAATTTAATTCATTTCCAGTCAAAATGGCTATTAAAGCTGTACATGTTTTGTTGAAATTGAAAGTAGCAGTATTACTGTATGTACATTGATTAATTAGTGGCATTACCTCAGGGGACCACCTGGGAATGCCCACACCTGTATAAGTTGGAAGGTGTTATCTTGTTAGTGAGGTTAAACACTGGCCAGCATGCTCATGGCAAGATCAGATGGGATCTTGGGACATTCCATTTACGAAGATGTTTGGGCACTGAACATTCCGTCATCCACAGTGTCACGTGTGTACCGGGAATACATCACAGAATACATCATTACCCACAGTGAACAGCGCATTGGCTGCCCACAGGTGCTTAATGATTGTTATTGTTGGCATCTCGCTAGAATTGTCCAAGTGCAGTGTTCTTTAGCTTCCTTGGGATATGGCAGAAGAAGAGCCACCAAAGCGCCACTGGTAGCACCATAATACTGCACATAGTGCCTCACCTGGGCTCATGACGTTGTTAACTGAACCCTAGAACCCAACATGTGGCATGGTCTGATATGTCATGGTATCAATTGTTTCAGTTTGATGGTGGGGTTTGTGTGAGGACCCCATGAAGTCATGGACCCCAGTTGTCAACAAGGCATTGTGCAGGCTGGTGTTGGTTCCATACACCCCATACCGCAGTGTGTACTCATGGCATGGGTTGGGTCCACTGGTCCGCCTAAACAAGTCACTGACTGGTGTCCTCTATGTTTTCCTCCTTGGTGACCATCTGCAGCTCTTCATGGACTTCATGTATCCCCACAATGATGGGATATTCCAGCAGGATAATGCACTGTGCTATCAGGCTCAAGTTGTCCAGAACTGGTATGGTGAGCATTCTGCCCAGGTCCAAGGAATGGTCTGCACGTTTTTGCAACATGAGCCCAGTCTTGGCATTCCACTGTCATGTCTCACTCGAGCTAAGATATACTGGACAGGATATTACAGGTCTTTAAAACAAACATCTAAAGGGCTTGAAATGTTGGCCAATCAAAACAAGATATTCGGCATTTTCCTTTGTCATACTAAATTTAGGTAAATTTAGGTTAAATGGATTTTCATACATTCCAAGTCATTTTGGCCGTTTCTATTGGTCCGTTCCCACAGGCTTTTAAACTAGTATTTGATTCTGGTGATTTTTGTTCTATATGAGACTTTTAGCATATTACTCCAGAGTGTAACCGGACACACAAGACTCAGGGAGGTAAACAATATCCACACTTTCTCAAGAGTCCATCACTATGGCAACTGGGCCTTTGGTGGGCTCTGGGGTTCACTCACATCATGTCCTGCATCAGAGTGGTGATTATAGATATTACACAAAAGATGGGTAGTAATTCAGAAGACAACAAAAACTACACAGGCACACGAGCACATATACACATATACTTAGAACAGAAAAGAATGAGCAGAAGAAGAAAGAGGAGGAGAGTGGGAACAAAAGAGAGGTCAGACAAGCAGAAAAAAGAAAAGAGAGGAAATGAGAGAAATGGAAAGGAAAGCAGAGGGGAAAGGATGAGAGAGGATAGACAAGATTAAAAGGGGATAATGGGAGAGAAGATGAGAGGAGACGAGAGGAGAGGAGAGGAGAGGAGAGAAGAGGAGAGGAGCGGAACGGAGAGGAGAGGAGAGGAGAGGAAAGGAGAGGTAAGTACAGTAGGGGATAGGGTGAAGAGAAAAAAAAGGAGAAGAAGAAAGAAGCAAGGAAACGGGAGAGGAGAGGAGAAAAGAGGAGGATGGGGAGAGGGATGAGAAGGAACAGAAAAGAAGGAGAAGATAAATAAAGGAAAGAGAAGAAGATGGAAGACGTGAAAAGCAGGGGAGAGAACAGAGTAGAATGAACTGAGAGAAAACAGAGGAGAGAGAAGGAGAGAAAAGACAGGACAGGAAATTATTCAGGGATTAAAACATCCCGGACGAGCCTCCAAATGTCACCAGTTTTAATGCCCCATGTTACTGATCCCACAGTGTCCTGGACGAATACAGGCTCATGACAGAGAAGTAGAGAAACAAAGGAGAGTAAAGAAAAGTGCTAGAGAAGATATGTGTAAAAGAAAGAGTAGCAGATCAGAGGCAGGCGTGTGTTGTGTTCATTGATTGGTATTCTGTATAGTGTGGGTGTGGATGCAGACCTGTGTGGATCATCTCTGGCTAATTTCGCCTTGTAATGATTTTGCACTCACTCGCCTGCTGTGAGAATGAGAGAGAGTAGCACTTATTAGTTCAGTAATTATCTGCATGACAGACCCTACGCAGTGTGTGTGTGTGTGCGTGTGTGTGTGTGTGTGAGTGAGACACAGAGTTAGAGAGAAAGAGAGAGAGAATAATAAATAGAATGATAATGTCACTCACACACAGCCGACAAACACTCAATCAGGATTTCATATATGGAGCTGGAAGTGTGCCAAAAACTTCTCCTAAAACAGTTTCAGTGACTTTTTCATGCACACACACACACACACACACACACACGCATGCACGCACACACACACACACACACACACACACACACACACACACACACTCACACACATATTGCATTTACCTTTATGTACATTTACATTTATGGCATTTAGCAGACACTCTTATCCAGAGTGACTTACATCCGTGCTCAGTGTAACGTAGGACAATGTTTCCTAGCTAGTACAAGAAGGTTAGGGTCTAAAACAAGGGCCAGTGCTGATACCTAGAGAGAAGAATGCAAATACATATATAAAGCATAAGTGCACCACCTAGTAATCCCAACCCAGCGCTCACACCTAGAGAGAAGACAGGTTATGATCAGTGTAAGTGCCAAAACAAAGTAGTTCAATATATATACATCTATTAGTGCTCAATATACATCTATTAGTGCGCATTACATAACTGAACCCAAAAGGTCCAGGTGACTCTGAGGGTTCTTTATTAGGGTGAGGGTGGCAGGAGCTTTAACCACAAAGACTGCTCAACTGGCTTTTGTGTTTCAACAGGAACAGTAAGCAAAGTGGTAAATCTACATTAAGATCTATGGGGGTGACGTCAGTAAATGGAGCTGGAGATTGTAGTGGAATGCACACATTCGGTGAGCGTGATGCTTGTGATGCTTGCGTTATTTGTAAGGAACAACAGAAGAGCAGCTGTTCCTCAGGTGAACATCAATGCAGGATGTGATTAGACTGTATTGGCAATAACACTGCCTCCACACTTATGTAGAGAGATATTACAGCAGAGCTGCAGAAGATAAACCCATCATTATAAAGATGAATGTTCTTTATGAGAGTAAACACCAGAGCGCTGGTCTACAGAGATGTGAGCAAAAAGTGATACGGTCAGATGGATCATCCTTCATCACATTCTGCAGAAGCGAGAGAGTGCGTGTGCAATTTACACACCCAGGAGGAATCAACCAGCAGGAATGAAACTTGGTGGATGGTTTTGACATCCTGAGACATGCAAATGATTCAAGTTTTATGCTTGCCCGCGCATGTGATGTAAGCAAGGACGGGCCTTATCTCTGTACCCGACAGACTCAACAGACACTACTGCGGACATGCATTCAGTGAGCAGTGATGTCCCTCCATGAGTCATCCTGTTAGTGTCACACCACAGCCACATCAGTTTTGCAAGACTGCAAGGTGTCGGGCCAGAGTGTCATGGAGTAACTCAGAATGGCAGCGGGCCATCTGCAGTGACGAGTCCCACTGTGTGTGGAGGCACCGTGGTCAGCGGCAAGATGAACAGTTTGTTGTCATGTGTCACACGTGCAGAAGGCCTGGTGTCACTCCATCTCCACCCCTACTGCACAATCTGCATATGAATATTCAAGCTGCACAAGATTAGGATCCTCTGCAAGTTTGAGTTAGCAAACATGGCAGCCCAACGCCGTACTGAGAGACACTACTTCTGTATGTGTAGCTCAATAAATATTACCCACATCAGTCTAAACTTAACATCATTTATTGTTCCTGGTAACCTTTATCTTCCTTCTTAATAGCAGTCTGACACTTCCTTCTGGGTAAAACTATTCTTTTGATGATGAGTGTATATTGCTGCTGTGGGGGGAAAAAAACATTATATCTACAAACTGATGATCTTTAGGAGAATGCCATCTGTAGCCATTTCTTAAGATCCATTCATTATGAAATTCACACAGAATGTAACGGACAACAGGCATTTTATCTCTAAAACTGAAAATGATGGGGCTTTTGTTCCTCGACTGGAACTTTGTTTATATTTAGATTTATATATACATATTCCTGTATGTATAAAGCTATATCTGAGTAATCCCAAACAGACTTGTAGTTTCCATACAGCATCCATAAAAACAGACAAGGTAAAAATCCAGTAGCCTGAACAGCCCCTTGATTCGGTCTACATTAATAGATAGCAGTGTCAGAAACTTCACATGGTTTCATGTGATGATTTTTGTATGCAGTTTGCAAAAAAAAAAAACAAACAAACAAAAAAACCCCTCTGGTTCCATTGACTTACATTATAATTCAATTAGAATCTTCCCCTCCCCCGTAAAGTTGCCATTTTTGAGTTTGTTTTTCTTTTTTCTTTGGACAGTGACGATATGCTGGTCTTTTTAGCCCAAAAATAGCCCCAAACCTCAATTTATCGCAATTTAATCCGAAATCTCAATACTGGCCAGAGAAATAGCAATAAGAATTTTTTCCAGAATCGTTCAGCCTTACTTGTTAGCTATATTAGCCTCATAGCTCCAGTGTAAAACTAAGGAAGCAAGCCGAAGACACCAAGCATGTCTTGGCCAACTTACATTTCGGGTCAGAGGGAAAACTATGTAAACTATGTAAACATCACCTTAAGCGAATGAGTCTAGAAAACAGAGCTCTTAATAATACACATTGCCGCTAACTATAAATAATTGGCAACTCCTAATCCCACTGCTCGGATACAGCCGGAGAGTATTTTCTCCACTCTCTCTCATAGCAGTCTGGATGAACTGCAGAAATTAGCTAAAGCTTCTGCTTTGGGACTTCACTCGCTCTAAGCCAAAGCACGGAGAGCGGATAGAGGAAGAGGCTTAAGATTTTAGCTTTACTAATAAACATACGCGGCTTTGCTGCAGAGCACAGAGGGATGGGCATGAAAAACAGACTGTTTGATTAGTCAAGCTGAGCACTGTGGAGACATACTGTATCTATGTTAAACAGGGCTGCGACGATCACTTGATTAAACATGATTAAACATGATTAAAAATGATCAAACTCAAAGCATTTTATTCTCCAAACTTATTTATTTAGCAAATAATGACCAAATTATCCTTATAGCACAAAGCTTCCAGAACATCTTCTGCTATGTTCTGAGCTGTTGTATAATATTCCAATCTGAACCTATTCAGATTCTTTTGGAAATGATTTAATGATTCAAATGAATTGTGTTATTGTGATATGATTCAGAATTATTGTTAAAGATACACTGAATACATTACCTGTAACCGGAGGAACTGCTTATATGGCTTTTTATGTATTTTTATGTTTAAAATGTCCCCAAAATTTAATTTTGTGCATGAAATACAGCAGAGGTAAAAACAGCAGAGGCGAAATAAAGAGGAGAAAGGTAAAAACAGAAATCAGTTCTTCTCCTAACAACAAAACTCAAAGTACTTTATTAGTGTAGAAACTAATACACAAAATGAAACCAATTGGACTACAAACTGTGTCACACTGCCCTGAAATACAGGTTCGTAAACCAGAGCCGGGTAGGTTTGGAGAACTGCTATAGGAAGGGGCTATTTGACTGACATGCCAAACGCCCAATCATGAACTGTTGTGCAACACCTGCAACAAAAACAAACTCGGAGTGCCCAAAGACTTGTTTATTTGATACCTACGGTTTTAATATATATCAGATATCAAGACTAGCCCTATACCTCACTCAGAAAGGCTTACTGGGGAAAAGAGATGCAACTGCTTGCTTGTAGTACTGCGTTTGTCAGTGTACTTCCAACTACAAGAGTGCCTGAGGCTGAAACTTACAGAACTACCACAAAATGTTAATATTTTAACGTTCATACTGTCAGAACAATAGTAAAATTGAACAGCACTTCTGCCTTCCTCAGCATGCACACCACTTACACCTGTTTTGTCTATATAGCAGTGTTGGCTGGCGTACCACATGCATGCTGTGGAAGGCCAAAATGCCGAAACGTTTGAGTACTTTAATCTGTGAGTCCAATACATATATCGTAGATTATACCAGTGCTGTTCAGTTTTCTTTTGTTTTGATAGATTTTTGTGGATTCAGCACTTTACAAGTATTTCGGAGGGCAGTTTATTTTTGTTCAATTCATACTTTTTACCACCTTCCAAATTGAAAAATCAATGCAGATGAAACATCATCTTCAGATTGATGGTATCACAACGTATATTTTAGCCGTTACTCATAAATGACTTAAATGACAATATTAAATTGATAGTTAGATGTGAATGTCGAAGGAAGGCCATTCAGAGAGGTTTGATGGGAAATGTTCCATTCTAGTTAAAGGTACCTGCACAGATTTCTCTACAGTGGTGCTGACAGGAACCAGGAGTTGTGATGTTCACAGAGTATATACAGCCATTTTATTTTTGATCTACGTGTCTTCTGACTTTTATTATTTAGTATTAAAATAGTGGAACATTTGAGGACTATTTGGGGACTATCCTACTGCCTAACAACAGTCTGCACATACCTCTCCACCTGGATTGACTCTAAAATTATTTACACTAATGCCTTTTCTCAAAACCATCATATAACAGCGTCTCAGACATCCAGCAGCATATTCATGACCATTCCATATAGAACTTTCTGTGAAGGAGCTTTCAGAGGCATTAAACTCTTCAGACGTCTGGTTCCTATCACCAGTAGGTTTCCCTAGAACAGGACATTTCACAGCAGACCACTCTTAACCATTTAACAACGCAGAAAATGTGAACAACTGCTGGCCTGCCATTTTCATTTCACCATGCAGGCCCAGGTGGCGCTGTGGTTCCTATCTTCACAGAGTATTTCTCATTTGTCATTCCCTCCGCTCGCTGTTATGCAAGACTCTTTTTAACTGCGGCAGTAAAACGAGCAGCAGCAGGGTTTCTAATGTCAGACGGATTACACCGTTTTTTTTTATATTGCTGTTTGATAGCGCTCCAATTTGTGCAGACCTAACATTCTGCAGTGCGCATACACACACACAGCTCCCTCTCAATAAAGTGAGATCCAATTAAACCTCCTGACCTACATAAGTCAGTGGTTTTTGGACTCCATCGGAGGCAGCCACTTGAAAAGAAGGGGTGGAGAAGAGGGAAGGAAAAGAAGAAACGAAAAAGTTTTAGCCACCCAAAACAAACCGAAAAGCTATTTTAGCAGCTGCATGGCTTGTAAATATTCACTCGGCTAAACATGAACTGTCCTCTGACAAACGCGTGCGTGGTGTCGAACAGCAGGTTGAAGCAGCTCAGGAGGTCCAGCGGTGATTTAGTATCAATTACGTAGTGTTACTCACCAATAAAAAGCTAATATACAACACAGTCGAGCTGAAAAGAGATATTAATATGCATATGCTGGTGCACTCATAGGATAATAACCAAATACGCTGCTTTTTAGGAAACTACAAGAAACATGCAAGGTTGAATTCATACTGGGGCCTACACTATTTGTCCAAAATTATCCATACAGCCCTTCTAATGAGTGACTTCAGCTATTTAAAGGTGCACCCCGAGAGAGATCACCGGGAGAAGACACCTCATATCAATGCACACTTTGATTCCAGCCCTCTAAATATGGTATTATAATATACATATAGTATCCATCTTAATATAGCCAAAACCTTAAAACAATATTAAAAAATATAGGCAGAATCAAAGTTAAGCTAGGCTATCAAAAAAGACAATTAAACATCCATTAATAAAGCTAATAATAATAACAACAACACTTATTAAGCTTATTAACACATAAGCCCTTCTTTTCATATATTTTAGTCTGCTTTATGTACTTATTATTATTATTATTATTATTATTATTATTATTATTATTGTTGTTGTTGTTTTTGTAGTTATTATTATTATTATTGTTGTTGTTGTTGTTGTTATTATTATTATTATTATTGTTGTTATTATTATTATTATTGTTGTTATTATTGTTATTATTATTATTATTATTGTTGTTGTTGTTGTT
>CM067474.1:12285460-12311967 GCA_034552555.1 Semaprochilodus insignis | reverse complement strand
TTATTATTATTACTACTATTATTATTATTATTATTACCTAACGCTGTCTTCACTCACACTGGGCCTCATTCTCTAATATCCTTCCAAGTTTTTTTTATCCATTCTTAAAGGTCTATGTCTATTCTTAAAAGTCTATGTCACATTCATGACGTGTTCTTTAACCACAGGTCTGTTCTCACCTTTGAGTGAGTGTGTGTGTGTAGATTCTGTTCTTACCTAAGAATAAATCCTATATGAGAAATCACTGGTAAATGTCAGGATCTTTATGAAAGCTGCACAACTGGGTTTTAAGAAGAACTGCACGGCTGGTGAAAGAGTTCAACTGTCGTTAGTTTTCTTTGTCTTTGGTTTTCCATTTGCTTATACTTATGTACAGCATGTTGAATTTGAAATGCCTGCCTTACCAATTGTTGAAGTTCAGTTGCACACATACACCTTATATAAGCTTCATAGAAAAGCATTGCTAATAGAATGGAATGCACACCATGCCCACTGCCAAGCATCAGGTGGAGGGACACACAGCCCCCCAGCAATGGGATGTGGAGCAGTGGAACAACGTTCTCTGGAGTGATGGAGCGCCCTCCAGTACATTTAGGATGAGTTGGAGTAGAGTTTGAATTTGAATGCTTTTGTGGCTGAATGCAATGAAATGTAGGGTTGTGATGGTATGGATTCTTTCTAACCGTGAAAAACATGTAGTTTGGCGGTTATAGCCAAGGCCCCAACATCGCTCCGAGCACAGAAAGCCCTGATAGATAACATAGCAGTTAGTCTTTTAGATAAACAGATCTGAGCTAGTGATACGGCCCAGTCTCCCTCAGCCCAGTAACAGAGAGCAGTCAGTAACGTAGTAAACTGATGCCCAGGATGATTAATGATGGTGAATCAACTTATACCAGAAAAAAAAAAATTATATACAAAAAAATTATTATGATGATGGCTCTCATGAGCTCAATCTTGCAGTAAACATCACATGACACTGTAGTCCATTACTGAATACCAAGCCTTAGAATATAGTAAGTGATTAAAGGGCCCATATGGAAATTTTAATTTCCTCATTTTTGGCATATAGTTTAATTTACACTGTAAACAAGGTTAATGTTTCATAACACAGTCCAAATATAGCAATACTGCTGAAAAGCAGCTTGTTTTGAATTCATTGTTCATGTGATGTCAAAACAAGTTCATTTGAATATATCCATCTGTTCAGCCAAGGCCGCAAGAGGTTAGCTCCACCCGCTCTAGCTGAAATTTAAAGGACTGCTTCAGTCTGGAGTGCTTTTGGAATGAATACAGGGCTGCATTCAAAAGAGAGTTCATTTACATATATCAGTCTTAAAGGTGCAGTGACAAAATCAAACCTGGTTAATTTTAAGGGATAAAGAGAGGTTGAAAATGGTCATGCAAAAATGAATAATATTTGGTTATATTTGGTGCAAAAACCGACTTGGATCTCAAAAAAACAAAGAAAGCCTTTAAGCTGTGTTTATATGACTTGCAAAGCACTTGAAACCTAGTGGCATTTAAGCACAGGCTTGTAGATCAGCGCCGCCCAAAGTGTTGCTCATGGGCCTCAGGACATATGACCTGTCAGAACGGTACCCAAACCCCAACACCTTCACCCAATGAGCTGAGACACTGTGTCCACTCTCTGTCCACCATGCTACCTTGGTGGTCCACCTTGTAGATGTAAAGTCAGAGACGATAGCTTGTGTTGGTCATCCTCTAGTCCTTCATCAGTAGTCCTTTAAACACTGAGGTGTTTAAAACTCCAGCAGCACTGCTGTGTTCTGATCCACTCACACCAGCACAACACACACTAACACACCACCACCATGTCAGTGTCACTGCAGTGATTCCTTAATCTACCTTATTTTTTCCTCATACACCCGCTTTCTCTCCAAACCACAAACCAAAACAACAAACAACAACAAATAAGAGAAGGCAGGAGGAAATTGTGACTAAAAGAGAAAAGGGGATGAAGGAAAACTTTAAAAGTCAATGCGGGTGAAAGATAAAGCTACAGGGAGTTTGGCATAGCAACGCCCTCTTTGTCCCTCGACTCATTAAAATAACTGTGCATTCCTTTCAGCTGCGAACAATAGAAGCCCATCACTCATGATAATGTATGCAGAAATGAGACCCTCACACTGGCTCAGGAAACCAAACACCAACCCATTCAGCAGAGTCCAGCACAGCAGGTTCAGACCTGCTGCAAAGGTACAAAGGATAGGCACAGGTTTTTCCTAAGGACTAGTGCTAGCCAGTTCGGATACAATCCAATATATGTTACAAATTCACCAGGAGATCCACTGATACCTAGAGTAATGACTGCATGCTGCCGGAGAACTAAGGAGGATGTAACTGGATATCAGCAACGCAAACTGGCAATGCTTCAAAGGTGGCAATCGCTGGGTTCAGAAAGAGAACCGAATGACTGTGAATTACAGACGATTAAACAGCTTAATATAAAGCATTTAACAGTGCACATGAAACATCTCATTCACTTTAACTAATAGAGCCGGTTAATGTGGAGCATTAATAAGCAGTGTTACGACTTCTCCCAAACTGTACCTGGATTACTTTGCTCACTCTTCCTGGAAAAATACTCTCACTACTCGTTACTCTCTCACAGTGGCGAACCATGATTACTAAAGCTAGGCCTTTCATTTGGGCCATGAATGTCAAAACTCATAAATGAATAAACCTAACTTAGCGATAACGCTGCTCTGTTCTTCATGGCTTGAGTTTTAGTAAAGGATGATTTATGAATCCACGAATAATGATGATTCTTAGTGATTTCAGTGCATTATACATTCACTGGACATTAGAATCAGGATAATGAAAATCTGAAAAATGAGCATATTTATTATCATCGGGATCACACACCCAAATAATAAAAGTTTTTTCTGAAACACAAAAAATATCACATATTAAAGGCTATTTAGTGTGTATGTTAAGGGCATGGAACACAGAAATGTTTGTTTTTACAGTGTCCAGTTTCGGGACTGAGGAGGTTCCTAAAATCAATCAAAGAAATTAGTTTTAACCAACACCATTTTCATATACTTAGCCAGCATTTAAGAATAAAAGTGTGAAATTTACAGCATTCATTACATGCAACCCTGTGCTACTTTATTATTTACTGATTATCTGTAGAGTTTATTGTGTGTTTATTGTGTGTCATTTAGAACATTAGAAACAAATATCAGTATTTTCCAAACATTATTTATTAGTTCATTATTATTTAAGGGTGTAGTTCAGATGAACGTTACCTGAAGAATTCTTTAAACCGACCTATTTATTCACCGCTGATGTTATTTTTAAGGTAAACATCAACAAAAATGACCTGTTGTAAATGTGGTATGTTGTGCCATCTTACTGTACCATGTTGTAGTTATTCTACCAATAACTAATACTGCATAGGACGATTTTCTGGACACACTCACGACACATTACATTACAATCTGTGTTTATCGCGCATGTCCTGGATATTGTCTGCACTTAAATCATTGTATCTGTAGTTTTTAAATGTGGCATTACTGCGGCATTGTGTCTGTTCAACTTACAAGCTAAATACTATCGTTAACTTGTCTTTAGGTATCAGGATGTTACGTATTTTGCCCAGCCCTAGTTTCACATTTGCTACCTGTTTGAATTCAAATTCAAAGCTGCACGGTTTCTCAGTGGACTTTGCTAAGCTTTGCTGATTCAGTTAAAAGAAAAGGGCCATGTGAGGACTTCATTTACCGCAGCGTTTATAATGAACTCCCTTTTGTCTAAAAAGCCAAGGAGGCTCTGCGGCCGTGGCCTTGGCAGCGCACTTCAGCAGAGCTCACACTGGAACTCTATTACCTACCACACACACACACACACACACACACACACACACACACACACACACACGCACATGCACATAGGCAAGTCTCCAGACGCTGTAGAGAAGAGTCAGATCACAGGGGCAAAACTGGAGGATAATGAAGACATAAACAGAAGCAGTGCACCTAGAACTTTACATACACTACAGGCCAAATATTTGGATTTGTAAATATGATTAAATATGACTCACGTTATTCATTAACATGAACATTGCTGCTGTCTGAACAAAACCTTGTGTATCATTTTTTCAATTTTAGACATAATTTGAATGTATGTGTTCCCCCTTGACTTGCATTAAAAGTAAAGTATGTTTTTCCTTCTCCTGGATATCACAGACAGAAACACCTTATATGTCCAAAGGTTTTTAGACAACTCTTCTCCCAGCTTCATTATTTCTGAAGCCTCTTTTCTATCATTTTTAAGCATACCCCCTTCTATTGGGCATCACACAGCAAGGGGTCAGAAAGGAACAGATTACTTCAACAGAATGCACTCGCCCTCAGCATGTTAGCCCTTAGCGAGCTAATCGGCTAGCAATGCAAACCCTGAAATGCAAAGATTTTTATGCAAAGAGTTCAAGCATTTGTGAATAATTGCTTTGTCTGGCTGTAAGTTTGGGTCTCGAACTGTAATGTAGTTTTTTGTTGCTGTTGGCTGTTTACAGATACAAAATGAAATGCAGTGAAATGCATCAGATAGCAATGACAAGGTCTGCAATGATAAAAGAATAATAAAATGGAAAAATAATAAAAAGGCTGAGAATGACCTTTTAACACTCTTATGAGTGTGAGCCACGTTTTCTTGACCTTCCATTCTCTATAATCGGTTTTAGTACACAAAAGTAAGAAGGGTCTGTCGGCAGAGCCTCAGATTTGCGCCAGCATTTTCACGCCAGCAGTTTCAGGTCAGGGGCATTCAGTGCATGCACTGAAACTTAGCGACTGTTAGGCTGATAAAACTTTAATAGTTTAGGAGAATTAGAAACATTAGCAGGGTAAATATAAAACACATATTACACTAATGTGCCTGGGTCAGCCAACGGGTTATGTATACATGTATACATGTCGCTCAATAACCTTTACCTCAGAGTTGAAAGTTTTTTATGTTGGACTGCTCAGTTAATAAGGTGACTCCTAGGTTTCCTGGCTGCTGATGGCTTATAATGTTCTACCGAGCAAACTAGGCAATGAAACCTATCGCAGCATGTGCAACGTATTCTGGCAAAGTAATATGCATGGCGACACAAACGACCAGCACAAACAGCTGATGTCTTCGTATGTGCAGACAGCACAATTGCCCTGTCCTACTGCGCGCTGAAACTACCGGCGTAAATCTGCGGCACTGCAGACAGATATTATTGACAAAAGCAGGTGAGCGCTGTGGCGACTCTTCTCTCCGAATCCAAGAAGCCCTAAATCAGAGTCCAGGAACCGTCCATTTTTCTGTATCATCAGCAACAAAGTTGTAGCCTGACGTTAATTTAATTTAGACGTTTAATTTGTCTTACTTAACGCTGCGCGTCCTGTGATGTGAGTATTGTGCATGCACAGATCACAATGACCATGCTGAAACAATACATCGTGCAGCCCTAGCAATAACTTCTGGGCAAGTTTTAATGAGCTCCACACTTCTGGTAGCTCGACCCCTCACTTCTCTAAGAGCTGATTTATTCAACTCCACTTGAGCTAATACAGTAATAAAACAACCTTTAAGATGGCATCAGGGATTACCACTAAGAGAATTGGGGAGACCAAATGGACAAGGACATGTTAAAACCAGTAATGAGAAGGCTTTACACTAGTTGTTGATACATTGCTGTGCAGATTTAATTGCACTCAGCCATAAGAGCATTAGTGAAATCAGAATGTTGGATGAATAGTTCTGGATAGCAAACGCCACTCCAACTTCTCCCAGAAGGTCACTCAACACTCCAGAGAACACAGTCCCACTGCTCCACAGCTAGAGGGGTTTTTAATCCTGTAGCTGATTCTTGGCACTGAGCATAGTGATCTCAGGCTGTGTTTGCGTAACTGAAGTCCTGTGTCAGCAATAGGTTCACCTTAAAGTAGCTGAATTCTGTAATTAGGTGCGTCTGGATACTTTTGGATGTATCGCATGTTTATTAGCAGAGATTAGTTATGCCTGTGTGTGTGTGTGTGTGTGTGTGTGTGTGTGTGTGTTCTCTAGAGAAGAACAAATTAAAGCAAGCTTCTACATAACGAATGCATGAGAAAAAGAACTTCTTGTGCAAAGGAAACCTATGGAGAAATACGTCTTAGAACCACATAAGCAAGTCTATTTGAGATCACCTAAAGGGGAATTCCACAGATGTTTCCACATTTCTGAATAATTCAATGGTTGACTCATTCAGAGTGGTGATGTGAAGTGGTTCATTGTAGAAAACTCCTACTTCATTACAGTGGTCATGATGGAACCTGGGGTCATTATGTCTTCAATACAAGGGGCCATTATGTTTTCAATATAAATGTATCCATTTATGTACTATACAAAGCCAGTGACCCCACCTGTGTCTTCTGACGTTTTGTATTTAATGTTGATGGTGGAAACATATTGATAACAGTGGTTCATTGGGAACTAATTTGCTTTATTATGCTATGCATGTGCTGTATCTTTCTCACAGGTATCTTGTATGTACATATTCATAACAATTCCATCTAATAACTTTCCTTAATTGAGCTTTTAGAAGCACTAAAGCTCTAAAAAAGTACTAAAGCTCTTCAGATGTCAGGTTCCTATCACCACCATTGTGAGCACTGGTTGATTCTCACTCCGTTACTTTCTCTAGAACAGAGAATTACCCATCAGACTACTCTGGATGACTTTGTTTACATCTTAACCATTTAATTATGCAGAAATGTAGAAAAACGGGTGGAATTCCTCTTTAACACCCCAGCACGGTTGGCATGGACAGACAAGATGAGGACAGAGATGAGAGGCAGGTGAAAGCCAATAGGAAAAGGGAGTAAATAAAGAAGAAGAGAAGAGAAGAAGGAGGGAAAGGAGTGGAGAGGTATTTTAATAGTAAAATAAAACAAAGCGAAGGACTCACATGAAGAGGGAGAAAGAGAGACAAAGAGAGTGAATGAGAATGAGGGAGAGAGAGACAGTGAGAGAGAGAATGAGAATGAAGGAGAAAGAGCGTATACTCCCTTAACCTCAAACTAATTACTGCATACCTTCTCTTGAGAAACACTAAACACACCCACACTCGGCCAACACACGCCCCCCATCCCCCCACCACACACACAGGAATAGCCAAATTACCCACTTAAGCTCTAAACTGACCTCAAGTCTGTTTCACAAACACCAGCAAATGCCAGATCACACATTCTAAAAACCATTTATCTACATATTTCACTAGGTTTTTCCATCTATTGTGGGGCAAGAGGAGCTTTGAAACTTCCGAAATGCAGATCCTGTGTTCAAATCACACTTCATTCAGATGGCAACACTTCGATTAGCCTGTAAAGCTTCAGGTATGTAGGTTTTAGAGACGTGAAGATCATTCTGACAACATGCTACATGCAGAGGAACATTTTGTACTGTGGGCTATGTTTTAGACCGCTTCCCTGACTGGATGGTTCTGATGATGAGGATGAAGAGAAAAAAGTATTGTGTGAACGATCTACTGTTATTATAATATCTTTATCCATATAATGTTGATTTCGCATTTCAGACCTTAACATCGAGTCAGACCTTCTTTTTTAGCCAGCGCATGTGACGCTCATGCATATAGATGTAGGGCATCTCCTAAATCAGTATTTCTTTCAATTTAAACAACAACAAACAACACTTTCGTATGTTCACTGTAACCTGCCACTTGTAACTGTCACAACGGAATCTACAAACTGATCTATAAAGCTCGCATTAGGAGAAGATTTACATTCACTGTACAATAGTTTGTCATATTTGATATTTCGCTCGTCATGTATGTAAAAACAGGTTGAGTTGAGTGCAAATGGAAGTAAACAGTCCCCAGAACTACAGAGAAAGAAAATATATCTAACAACAAGAAACGTCAAGAGAGGGGGATGGTGAAGAAGAGAGAGAGAGAATGATTAAGAGAGAAAGAGTGAAGGAAAACCAATGACAGAAAAACAAACTGAAGGAAAAAAGATCATTCTTCAGTCATTCTTTTCTCCTTCACTTTCTACGCCAGCTAGGAAGAATCAAGGCCCAAAGACCTCACATAATGACATAACCAACCACAAGCCAACACCATTAGAAAACTACTGTCTTCAGAAAGAACAGACTCTATCTAGTATTAAAACAACACACGACCGTGTACCTGCATTTAACTGAGTTTCTCTCACAGCATTCAACTTATTACTGTACCACTCGTTAACTAGACAAGTCACCTATAGGAGCTAAAGCAGCAGAGGACACAGTGGACCAAGTTTACACAGTGTTTACACATTGGTGTTGGAAAACGGTGTATTTCTGTGTTTTCGCATCACCAACGATGGCACACAATGCAAAGGATATGATCTAAAGACAGTTTTGTCAGTCTCATTAATTTTGTCATAGTAGCCTCAATGTCTTTAGAAAAATAACATTTCGTAATATGTTCACTGCCATCTGAGAACTTTTTTTAGTAATCAGAAATGTGGGTTTCATGGCTATGCACCCCGTACACACACATTATCAATTTACTCCTGTATTCTTTGTCAAATGAAAACTATGGGTTCAAACATAGGCTCCAGCATGAAGATGAGTAAAAGAATGAAAGAATGAATGGTATAGGAATTACAGCCTCCAACACATTGTCGCCCCACTGCCCCAACCCCCTCACAAAACCATATATTTAATTCTCATTTCCATTCTCATTACTTGATTGCAATGGCCGCCTAAACTCCAAAACTCACAGACAGAGAATGTAGATGCTAGGTTTCCACCCTGGTGATACTCTGCAAGGCCTTTACCGCAGCTGACTTCAGGAAGCTCATATTCATTGTTTATGTTCAACCACAACATGCTCCGGAAGACAACTAACATCGTTCAAACATTTACGGAGCTGACTTTGACTATGAGAACCTGACATTATATTAAAAAGTAGACATGGAGAAAGAACAGCTTTGCTAGACGTAGTAATAAAGAAAAGAGTCAGAACTGTCTCTTGTGTTTTTAAGGGTTGAGGGTTCATTAGTGTTACTTTGTCACTGTTCACTGAAGCCAGTAGAAGACATGCACAGCAATACAGGTGCACCACAGACACACACATACACACACATGCACGGATCATAAACCCACACAGATTTATCACTCTACTCACTCTATCAGTGAGAGAAACATCCTACAGCCAAACATCTGTAGGATAAAATGATAAAACTCTTCATCCACCTGATCTGTTCCAGTAAGGAGCCCATTACTGAATCAGACTGAGGCCAGAATTAGGTCGATACTGCAGTGAAAAAATCTAATTTACGCAATTCCCTGCCCCCCACCCACCCCAAATGCAGTCCATCAGCCAAATGATGTTTGGTATCTCAAGTTTACTTTCTCTACTTCTGCACTGGAGCTGCGAGGCTAATGCAGATAACGAGTAATGGAGGCTAACGGCCCTTCAATTAGCATTGTGCAAACTGCATGCCTGAATCATTGCAAATCGTTTAAGGTAAGCTGGGAAAACTGTGTACACTTGAAGTGGACCTAAATGCTCTTATATATACACTCCTTATCGAATGAACTAACAGCTGCACCCAGAAGGAATCAACCGACAGAAATGAAACTTGGTGGGTAGGTTTGACATAGTGAGACATGGTTGCAAATGGTTTCACGTAAGCAAGGACGGGCCTTAACGCTGTACCTGACTGACCCAACAGCCGCGATTGCAGACATTCAGTGAGCAGTGATGCCCTTCATGAGTCGTCCTGTTAGTGCCAGCACCATTGGCAGACGGCTGCACTACGAAGAAGTACATGCGTGCAGACTACTACAACGACTTCCCTTAACACCACGTCAACGTCGTGCCAAACTGTCATGGAGTGACTCAGAATGTCAGGGAGTCATCTTCAGTGGCGAGTCACACTTTTGTCTTGGTGGAGACGACCAACGAATAAGTGTGTGGAGGCTCTCTACAGAACATTGAAGCTGCATAGGATGGAATATCGCAGGACACCATTAGGAACCTCGACAACTCCATGCTAAAACTTATGGATGTTGCATTAGCAAACATGGAGGCCCGACACCATACTGAGAGACACTACTTCTGTACGTGTAGCTCAATAAATATTACCCACATCAGTCTAAACTTATCATCATTTATTGTTCCTGACAACCTTTGTCTTCCTCCCAACAGCACTGCAATACAACACTTCCTTCTGGGTGAAACTATTCTTTTGATGATGAGTGTATACAAAGCTGCCAGTATACTTTAAATAGCATAACAATAAAACAACAGCTGAATTTGATCCCCGGTAATGCCCTAGCCACCCACGGCCAGGAGTCCAAGACAGCACAGCTGGCCTTGTTCTCTGGATGGGAAGAACTTCCTCCTTCTCCCTCATCACTCAACACAATGCCAGCCAACGCAATGCTAATGCAACAGAGCTGGCGGTTAGCACTCATCTTCCAAGCACACTGGGCTGTCCAATGTTAGTGGTAGATCAAAAAAGATCGGTTGGTTGGTTATGACTTATTGCTGGTAGCATCAAGTGATTGAAGGAGATCTAGTTACTGGGTATCAGACATGGCTAAATTGGGGAAAAGTAATAAAAACGTTTTTGTTTGAGTGATGCCTGCTTAAGACTCTCAACCAGTAATGCAAAGAGCAGTGAAGTTATTTCATTTCATTCAGAAGTAGAGCGTGTGGAGAGCGTTCGTCCTTGAGGAAGGATGGTGAAGCAAGCAGACAGCAGAGTTACAGTGATAAATGAATGCTCTCATGGAGATTCTCTCACACACACAGTGTGGAGAAAATGTTGTTTATCACCTGTCCTGTCTGACCGATTCAGTAATGGACATGGACAAGGCTCCAGAGAGAGGGAGAGTGTGTGTGTGTGTGTGTGTGTGTGTGCGTGTGTGTGTATTGTAGGGCACTACGATACTGGGGGGAAAAGTCACACTGTGATAGTTTAGGACAAAATGTCATATTGTAGTTACAAAGGCAGCCAGAAAGAATTAGGGCTCTCACATGCATGTATATGATATGCCGATGTTTGGCAGCTGTTTTTGCTGTCTTTGTCCTGTCTGTTCATGTATCATGGAAAAATGAACATAAAAACATGAACACAATTCAGCGTAGTAACAAAATTCAAATGAAAAAACAATATGACTGTAACAACGTTATACAGCATAGTAATAACACGAGAGCTGAGAGGCAGGAGGAGTGACGGACCGAGTTGTGGGTTAGTGCTGACCGGTGTTAGACAATGGAGTCATGGTAGAAGGTGTAATTAATAGACTGTTCACCCTCCATGCTGCATAGTCACATGTCCACAATGTACACCGTCACAGTTTTGCATCCCTAATGCATTATTACACCCCTATTCTACACCATTTTGAAATAAATAATTTCATGTAATATGTACACAGTGCAAAATGTTCAGAATGTAACATGCACTATTCAGTTCAAACGCTCCGTATAAGGAATCCTAGCTCTCCGTTTCAACGTTATTGTCACTGTGATGTCACAAAAGCTTAACAGCACGGTAACAAAAACAGCCTGTTTAGAGGCAGATTAAAAATGTTTGTGTCAAAATGAATTATGCATGATGTCAGGCATAAAACCATGCAAATGTTAAGTGCAAGAAAAAAAACAGATCCAACTTGTTGGGATGAAGAATTTGGGGAAAATATCTTATTGCAATTTTTCTGACCATTAGGCTCCATGTCTATTCTTCCTCAGTTTGTTCAGGTTTGGGATTTAAACACTGCTCTGTTTTAGAAGGTACAATTTCTCTGTTAAAACAATATGGATAATGTAGGATGCAATTAAAACTGCAGCTCATGCAATTAAAACAATTGCACCCTTTTTCAAATTTCAATTTCAAAGTAAAATCAATTAACCGTTCAGCCCAGTGGAACCTTCACACAAAGTCCTTTTTAAACACCCTTAATGCTGAAAGACAACAAAAAATGGATATTGCTAAAGTAGCAAAGTCAAAACATAAAAGAACAGGAAAACAAAGTAGCAAAGTAAAGACTACAATACACCTAGCCTAACAAACAGGTATAAACAGTTATGAGGTACCAACATCATCTCTGTCAGTCCAGTTAGAACATTCGCATTTCCATTTAAAAAGCAGAATTCCATTTGAAAAGCAGAATTCCATTTAAAAAGCAAGCCAGGAGTTTGTGTGCATGTGTGCGTGGTGTGTTATCTCAATGTGTGTAGTAATGGGATGTATGCAGTCACCCTTAAACTTTGCAGCGGTCAGCAGAGTCCAGAACTTTCAGCCATCTTCATCAATACACACACACACATACACACACAGTCCATCTACTCACACTCTCTCCAGAGAGGTTGGAAGTCATGATAATGAAGACTGTCAACATACTCCCATCCATCTCCCTCACTCTTTCTCTCTCTCTCTCTGCTCTCCCTTCTCCCCCTCTCTCTCTTTCTAACTCCCTCACTCTCTCTGTTTTTCTCTCACTTTCTTTCTTAGTCTCACTCTCTCTTTCACTCTCTGTCTGACTCTTTCTGTCTGTCTCAATGTTATTTAGCTTGCTTTCTGCCGTATCTGTAGTTAATGGCTGATCACACCAGACAATAATATCAACTAGTTTATCTGCACTTAGACATTTGTCAATACATGTTACAAATTAGCAGTGTAAGAAATAGCTTGTGGTATTTAGGGGGTCCCATTTTGGCTAGCTACTCCAGCATTGACTGACTGCTAACTTACTCAGCATAGCTGCACAAAATGTTCGGTTTAAGAGTTCTTCTGCTTATGCTCTTTTCTAGTTTGGTAATGCATCCACACATTAACTGAGCTCTTACACATCTTTATTTTGTCTTCTGTCTGACAAACAAGTAGCAATTCACTCTCGCAAACTTTCCGATTTACAAATATGCTACAGCATACAGCTAACCAATGACAATAAGTTGTATTTGAGTCTACCTTTCCACATTTTGTGACATTCAGGGGGTCCAAGAGCAGGATAAGTAAATGTAATTAGTTACTGTACTTAAGTAGTTTTTTCGTGTATCTGTACTTTACTTTAGTATTTCCATTTTGGACGACTTTGTACTTTTACTCCACTACAGTTCAAACTCTAATATCTTACTTTTTACTCCATATGTGTATATAAATGTAACATGTCAAAATAAAACAAGCTTATTCATGGATTCTTAGCCTCCATGGAAATGTCCAATTCAGGCCTGGACTACATCAAGGACCACCTGGAGAAAGGCAGGTAAAGCAGGATGGGGTTAATGCAAACACTGACTGACAATCACACATCAAAGCATCAGTGAACAGATAAAACATATTGTTCCTCACTTTGTGGGTAAATAGATCACAGTAAAGAAATATGGCTCGTTTATACAAACACTGTTTCCTTTTATAATAAATTTGTTTTGCCTAGTTTATGTTTATGAACAGATGCAGTATAGCAAATGAAAACTCAAGTTTTTATTAAACTTAAACATGTAACTAAGTTGAAAATAAATCTTAAACAGAAACTTTTCTTGTTTGCAAAAAGTTATTTTATAGTTCTAGCTAATGGAGATTGTTTGCCTTCAGTGTTCTGTGCTGATGATCATTTGAATAGACGTCAGTGTCAGACTAATTAATGAGCTTCTATTAAAGACTGGTGGACTGAGAGACACTAGAGTCTCTTCACCTACACTGAGCTGATTAAGAGTCTTGTTAAAGAAATGATAATGGGACATTAGAGCCATAATAAATCATGCTCCTGTTACTCTCCATACTTAAGTACATTTGAAGGTAAATACTTTAGTACCTTTACTCAAGTGGAGGTCTAAAGGGAGGGCTTTTACTTTTACTGGAGTAGTAGTTTACCTTGGGTATCTCTACTTTTACTCAAGTACATGGTTTGTGTACTTCGTCTACCACTGTCCAAGAGGTTAATTAGGGGGACCTGGACCCTGCTGTATTTCACACCATGCAAATATGTAACTAAGTAACAAATTTGAGGGTATTTCTGTTCCACTCAGTCCAGGTGTTAGGGGTGAAGCAGACTTAGAGAATGTCTTACTAAGCTCACCCAACTTTCCAGCACAGGAGCACCAAAGAAGGCTTCTGGCATCCATAGTCCTCAGGTGGACCTAGTGAAAAGCTCACTACAGTGACAACAGAGACCCAATCAAGTCCCATCCTTGAAAGAAAGAATTCTAAACATTTTACAGACTTGAATATGTTTAGCATAACCTGCTATTTACTGAATGCAGCAACAGCTAATTGAATTCTATCAAAATTCCATTCCTCCAAGGCCACACATGACTATACTTGCACTGTCTCAAGCAACGTTACTACCAGGGTTTTGAAATGATCTCCCACAAAGCTCAAACTGACTGGCCAGAATTAAGCTACATTTTGACCTCAGGTCTGATAAACTGCAACTGTGGCCAAGACTCATGGCGTAGCTGTAGCAGTAGATCATGCAAAATCACATTGGTTCGGGACCAAGTGCTGTGCGTAAAATACCCCTATCCTCTGTTGCATCACTCATCACAACAGTGATTCTACCAAACAGCAACATCAGCACAAAAACTGCAAGTGGGTCTCTTCTTAAAAGGGGCTTCCATGTCTCAACAGCAGTGCACAAGCCCATGATCAATATGTGCAATGCTACACATAGGCTAGAGCGGTGTAGTACGCTACCACTGGACTGGTGTTGTAAAGGAGGGATAAAGGTCTGATTTGCAGGGTTTGAGCTTAGACCTTAGTTCCAGTGAAGGGTAATGTTCTTGCTATAGCATACAACATTTTAGACAATTATATGCTTCCAGTGAACAACAGTTTGGGGAAGGCCCTTTCCTGTTCCAGCATCACTGGGCCCCCATACACAAAGTGTGGCCCACAAAATCATGGTTTGACGAGTGTGGAAGAACTCCAGACCTGACCTCAACCTGACTGAACACTTTTGGAATGGGATGTCCAACAAGCTCAGAGCTTTCTCTGTATAGAGTATATAATCAGCATTCGTTACAGAGTCATTTTTAACTTAGCCTTAGCCAACACAGTGAGTGATTTTGAAAAAATCAAGTTTTATTTGGTTTGGTTTAATGTAGTAGTATGATTCATAGACTGTAACAGGCTGCTGTTGTTTACAATAACTAGGAACGGGGTCAGTTTTACATGGGGAGGCGGGGCAATGTAATTATTCCTCAGTGATTTTTAGTTCCATCCAAATACACCACGTCAGTCATTTTTACTGGCGGCTCGCTACCGCATCTGTAACACGAGCCAGAAGAATAACCTCAGGTTATATTAATCCTGTGCGAATCCATATGCAGGTGAATATTCTTCATATCATGTGGAAAAAGGAGTTTTTTGCAATTTTTCTCAAGTATGGAGCACTCGAGGAGGCATTTAGTTTCGCCATGCATGGCACAGATAACTCGGGACATTCCAGGCTGTGGCAAACCTCAGTTACTGTATGACATACAACACTCGCTTCTAGAAGATGAGCCAAAGAACTTCTCAGAGGCACGACGCTTCTGGCAGCTTTAGGTAAGTCATTGTGTAGTGCAGCCTATAGCCTACATGCGTGTTACGAACATTAAATTTAATTATTGACATAAGTGCTTTATAAGATTGGTTATCATCCTCTACTTTAACAGCAGTCACAAGAAGATGTTGGGTTGGAGATATTTGGCTGGTGGACTGATTTAGTTGGTGGATGCACCTTTTATCGGAGGTGACGGCAATACGTAAATTGAGGTACTCCCATTTATACAGAAAGTTCTTATCCCGTCCAAACTGGTCATTAATTTACAGATGTCAAGTTCTTCCACAACAAACCCGCTCATCCATGTATTTCTGGACCTTGCTTTGTGCATCGGTGCACAGTCATGTTGAAACAGGAAGGGGCCATGCCCAAACCATTTCCACGAAGTTGGGAGCATGAAATTGTCCCAAACAATAAAAACAACCCCACACCATAATCCCCCCTCCACCAAAGTTTACACTTGGCACAATGCAGTCAGACAAGTACCGTTCTCCTGGTAACCACCAAACCCAGACTCGTCCAATGGATTTCCAGATGGAGAAGCGCGATTGGTCACTCCAGAGAACACGCCTCCTCTGCTCTAGAGTCCAGTGACAGTGCTTTACACCACTGCATTCGGCGCTTGGTGATGTAAGGCTTGGATGCAACTGCTCGGCCATGGATACCCATTCCATGAAGCTCCCTACGCACTGTTCTTGAGCTGATCTGAAGGCCACATGACGTTTGGAGGTCTGTAGTGATTGACTCTGCAGAAAGTTGGTGACCTCTGTGCACTATGCCCCTCAGCATCTGCTGACCCCGCTGTCATTTTATGTGGCCTACCACGTTGTGGTTAAGTTGCTGTCGTTCCCAATCGCTTCCACTGTGTTATAATATTTAGCAGTGAGGAAATTTCACGACTGCACAAATTCTGTAGCAGATATTTAAAGTATCTAAGCAAGGCCTAGAGAAAAAGCAGGCCTGCGTAATCGTTATGGTTTTGAATAGTAGCCTGTCCTATATAAGATCCCCCTTTGCTTGCAATTGAACAGGCTGACTCTAGTAGTCCTTCTAGTAAATGTATTTATGTTGTTCTTTCCTAAATATACAGAATCATGTCAAAATCACTGTCCATGGTAACTGACTATAGGCTACAGATGCAGCAGACTTAAGACTACACCTAACAAACGTTGACGGATTCCTTTAAACAACACTACAAGTGTGCTTGACAGGCAATAAATTAATGTCTATGACATAACGTGAGGTTGCCATTACGGTAATAACAGTGTGAAGTGTTACGAAGTGCATGGATAATGATACAGATCAGCTTCCTCCTGCTTATTTACACTGACACACCTGTAATGACATACAGAGAATGTTACACAGCATTATGGTTTCACTGGGATCGCTCAAAGCATTATGCTTCCCTTTTAAGTAGAAATCTATTAATCCCGTTCTGCAGTGGGCTCTGTGTGATTTGTGTCTGTGGCTTTTGCTGGATTTAACTGGAATTTGTCGGTCTGATCTCCACAGCTGTAGTTTCTGTGGTTTGGGTTTAGACAGATAAGTGAATTATTCAGTGATTTGCTGAGTAATCCAGCATAAATACCTCCTATTGACCCAACAGATATAACCGACCCCAAAAAGTGGGAATTTTCACTGTTTCTTTTCAATTAAGTCAAAAAAAATCTAGGCTTCGTCAGCATGAAGCATCTCTGTGATTTGTGCATGTAGATTCAACACGCAGCTTCACGTTCATCAAGAGGCATTCTTTCCACCTACGTAAGAGACAGTCACAATAACAGCCGTTAACAATTTAAATGCCTTTTTGGTTTTATGCCACTGTAGTAGTACAAAAGCTAGCCATCTAATTTGCTTAATTAGCTGCCTCACTTAATTTATTGAGGAGATACACTTCATTGTTTTGCACACATTCTAGACACTAAATAAAATGCCACATTTACACAGATTCATATGCAGAGCCACGTGGAAGCTTCGATTTCTTCTCCTGAGAGTGTGAACTCATTAGCTACCTTGATTATTAGTCAGCTTTATTTATTGTCATTCTCTCCTTGCAGGCATTAGCTCTTCCTCCCTTCACAGGCTTCAGATTACGGATACACAATATATCATTTCAGCATCGTCATCACAATGTGCACATGCGCAATACTCGCATCGCAGGATGTACAATGTGAAGTAAGCCAAACGAAATGATACATGTCATGCTATAGCTTTTTTGCTGCTTGATCCAAAAGATAAACTTGCACGGTTCCTGGACTCTGAGTTAAGCCTTCTTGGATACACTGAGAAGAGTAGTGACAGCACTCACCTGCTATTGTATTTGGTGAACTGAAACCAATTAGAGAAAAATACTGGAATATTGTTTTTTCCAATATCATGCAGCCCTACTTCAGATGGTCCAGAACTCTGAAGCTCTTCTTCTCACTCTGACTTACACAACCACATCACACCTGTTCTCCATGATCTCTACCGGCTTCCTGCAAAGTACACATTCACTTCAAAATTCTTCCACTCACTTACAAAGCTCTTAACAGCCTCGCTCCTTCCTACTTGTCTGATCTTCTCCTCCCTTTAAGCCGTCTGCAGGTCCTCAGATCATTTTACTAACCGTTCCTATTTTCTAGAATCGCTCCTCATCTCTGGAACTCTCCTCCTCCACAAGTCTGGCGGACTGATTCTCTTTCCATGTTAAAATCCAATCCCAAAACCCATCTCTTCTCTCTAGCCTACAACTTAGCACCAGTCCTTACACCCGTATATTGCACATACTGAAGCTCTTTTGGTCCAGAGCTGGTTTATACTAGGGCTGCCCTCTAGAAGTCGATGAGTCGGATCGTCAGTCAGAAAACTGACCCTTTAAGTCGACTGAGAACCTTCAAGTCGACTGACAACAGTGACGAGTTTTTTTTTTCTTGTAAAACAGACAAAAGCTTACAAAACACACAAGAACTTTAAGAATTTAAAAAGACATTTTAATAATTATTAAAAGGGGAATAATAAATATATATTTAAGTTATAACTGGGCTATGACGCATGCTTGCTAAAAAATTAAATCCACGTGACAACGTGCGCTGGCGGTTCACCGTTGAAGGAAGCTAAAGCTGTGAAGCTGAGAAACACGGGTGGAACGATGTCTCAGAAAAAGTCTGGAGGAGCTTTTGAAGAAGAGAATCCGAACAAATTAAAGCTAATTCTGCTCGTCATTTAGTCAGACATCGAACACTGCTTCAAACCAGTGAGTTGACTTTCGTTTTAGACATAATGGCTGTTTGCGGTGAAGGAAAAACGGACCGAAGACGTTTGTTTTATTATAATTCCATTATTTTAGAACCTAAATTACAGATATTTTTATTTATTCGTTTACAGCTAAGATTATTTTATTTAAAGATAAGTACAGTCACTTAATATGCCTGCCGATAAACGAGAAATAATTATTTCAGCGCGGGTGATATAATAACTAAACGGTTTCAGGTCTACCGTTCTCCTTTTCATCTAAAAATAATTTAAATATTGACTAATTTGGTTTTATTTTAGTTCATTATTTATGAGAGATGAAAGACGAAGGGTCATCCTACTGAAGAAGCTGTTAAAAGTGAAAATAAAAAGACGCTAAAAAAGCGCTAATTTTTTAGCATAAATACGTGCTCGCTGCCGGACGCTATACTCTGTAATTAAATCAGGCTCCAGATCGTTCATCGTATGCCACGTCTCTTTTAGTTCAGTAATATGATCCTGTGACTCTGCTGACTTTCTAAATGAGGACATCAGATCTGAAACGTATGCAAATTGATTTGCTGATTACTAGATAATGTATATAGAGAAAAAACATGAACGAGTCGGGTACAGCCCTAGTTTATACAGCTGAAAAGTTTAAGCACTGGTGAGACAATGCTGACAAAATAGGGGATAAAATGCACTTTTGTCAGATTGTTTAAAGTATATGTTTTATATCATGTATATTTTGTATTCTATGTATATCTGTAACGATTTTACAAGTACTTTTATTTGAAGTTATTGCAACCAACAAAGAAAACCAGGAGCGATGCAAGAGACATTTTAATATATATATTTTCTTTTCCTGAACATGAATCAAATAGCAGGATTTTAAGCTATAAAACATATTTGTGATAATAGAAATGTATGTATAACCATTTCCACTATTAGGAAAGACTCCCTGATACTTAAAGAAACAACAATGAAAGTAAGAAAAACAAAACCTCCAAAATCATTTACACTTTGTTTTTATGTATTTCAAAGTATTTGTTGTGTCAGCACTGTTGTCTTTTCACTAGGAAGTACTGAACTCTGTATTGGAAATGTACTGTACTGTGGTGCAAAATTAACATTTTAAGCTACAGCCTTAAAACATTATCCTCAAACCTTTGACACTTAAAATGTATATGTGTGTGTATGTGCCTGTGTTTGTGTGAGTGAGTGAGTGAGTGAGTGAGTGCTGGAGGAGCAGAGAGCAGTATGACATGTCACGTTGTGAGTGATGGTGTGGTTAACAGTGATTGAAGGTTTGGGGGACGGCGTAATGGACCCAGTGCTGTGCAGACAATAAGAGGCGTGTTTCTTCACTTCATAGAACCGGAGACAGTCCCGGTCCTGCCAATGTAAATGCATCATTCCATTACATTAGCCCTGCTATGTCATACACACACAAAGTGCACATACTAAATACGCTGCTCCTGCTTTAAAGGGTCCATATCATGAAAAGGTTTACCTTGCTGTTTTGAAATATAAGAGCTTATTACAGTATCTAGACATAAACGGGGCAGTCGTGGGCTGGAGGTTAGGGAACCAGCCTTGCGACCGGAGGGTTGCCGGTTTGATTCCCTGAACCGACAGTAACAACTGAGGTGCCCTTGAGCAATGCACCTAATCCCCAACTGCTCCCTGGGTGCCGTGGATAGGGCTGCCCACTGCTCCGGGCAAGTGTGCTCACTGTCCCCTAGTGTGTGTGTATTCACTAGTGTGTATGTGGGTGTTTCAATTCATGGATGGGTTAAATGCGGAATACAAATTCCCCTGTGTGAAAATCACAAATGGCACAAAATGGCTCAAAAACTCTCTACTCAGAGAATGATTGGCCTCACTGATTTATTGCTACAAACTACACCTTTCATCCCATGTATCTCCATCTATAGAAACTCCACCCATTCAAACAGAAATTTTAAGCAATGTTTCAGACCAGACCGCTTTTGGAAGAGGGCAACCAATCAAAGCAGAGCTCACATACATATAGCAGTTTTAAAGGGTCTACGAGAGATTGGAAAATGGACACAGTGGACCTCAAGGAAAAGAAGGAAAATACATACAAGTGTTTTAGACCTTTAAACAGTGACCCGTATTCACAAAGTTTCTCAAAGTAGGAGAGCTCATTTAGGATCTGCTACTTTTTAACAAAGCCATAGTAAATAAGAGAGGAACCTGATCCTAGATCAGCCCTGGTATGCAGAGAAACCATTTCTTGTACAGCAGGGATTACAGGAGATTATACTGTATGAAGCCACATTATTCTGCTTTATACACAGGTGGGCCACCGCAGGGGCTTACAGCATAACATTACAGTCAACATATATCAGAAATCAGAACATATTTTTATTCCTTAACCCACCCATAGTTGGGACACGATTTTATTCTTCAGGATTTCACTGGATCATGAAAAGTGGGCAACAGGAGTCAAACACTGACAGTCAGCAGAATCTGTCTGTTTTGCAGGAAAGTCAAAGGAAAAAATTAAACAGATTTAACAGATTTATAATCTTTACAAATAAAACAGCTTTTCAGGATGACATGCCATTTAGGGGCAGCCTCAACTGCACTGGCAGAAGATCGGAGGACTACAGATTGGATTATAGACCCCACACTACAGGATAATCTGGGAAGATCTAGATCAACCAGATATCTGGAGACTTTTGGCAATTGTTGTAAGCAGCAAAACGGTCTCAAAATCGGCCCAATTAACCGGTAGAGGGGCAGGCATTAGCATGCTAGCCTTTTAGCAACCACAGTGCTCTCTTACCACAATGCTCTTCCTACACCTTCACAGCAAAAACAAGAGATAAAAAGACCTCAGGAAAAAACAAGTGTGGTAAATTAAATCTATATAGTGACACCACCAGCGGGACATAGTGACACCACCAACAAACATCTCACAGCATTTAGAGTGGGAAGAAACCACTAAACGAAGACTGGAGAGAAGGAAGAATTTTGTAATTTTCAAAGACATTACATGGATGCTATGGATTGTGCTTAATGTGATTAAGGACATGACCTAACGAGGTACAAAAAGGTCCATTTCAAGGTGATTTTAAAGCAAAAAACGGACTACTATAAAAGTATGACTAAAGTACTAAATATAGCTTAACACATTTTAGAAAATATGTAGCCAAACTTTCTCAAATATATCATAACAGACATTTTAGTTCAACCCCTAAGACTTCTGGTTCCTATCACCAACACTGTGAACATTTCCTGAACAATTTCCTCATTTACATCAAATCACTCTGAATAACTACGTTTTAATAATAACTAGATCTTAATGGTTCCATTATGACTTATTTATGACTTAACATTACCCCTAAAAACACGGTTTGAGAAACGTCTGTGATGATGAGGAACAGAATCTGCACAATTTTACAGCTCTAGTACAGCAGTAAACCTCAGACATTAAACATGTCTTGGCAGACTGATTTCTTTTGGGGTAAATTGTGCAAATTTGATTTTTTTAACCAAATTCCGGCATTCCCAATCCATTAAAAGGAGTTTACTGACTCATAAGATTACATTCGTGTTCTAGTCAGCTTTCAACAAGCCTGAAGCAGGTAACTGAGAACACAAACATAGTCTTCAGCGTCTGGTTTAAATGATTCCGTCTGGTTTGGACGCTATCACTGAGTTTTTATTTTCTCACTGTTACTGTTTAATTGTAACAGCCTCAATTACAAAAAGTAGACTATTGTTAAAAGTACATACAGAAACACTTTTGGCTCAAAAGTGGTTTAAACATCTGAAAGCTGAGTGCTGACATCACCACAAAAGAGCCTTCGGCTTATTTCACTGCCTAGCACTCTTACTAATGCTCATATTCACTCATGTGTGATTTCATAAACCCGATTAGGCTTTAAAATGGTAACTTCTTTAAAAAAAAAAAAAAACATGATCAATTCGGAAAACTTAAGCATCCACAATCTATTGCCAAGCACAATAGATTAGTACAAAGATTGAGGAGAGGAGAGAAAGCATTGTGCATCAAAAAGTCTTTTTCACAACAGAAAGTACAATTATACCTCATATTTTTAATAAGCAGACACAGCCAGTTGTGTAACTGGCTACAGAAACATGATTGCTCATGGCAGTCTAATATAGCCATCGCCTCAGGAGGTCAATGAAACATGGGCCTAATCATGTGCTCTTTTCTGCCGAACAAGATAAGATAGAAATTACAGATGACCCAAAGCACATTACAACACTGAGCTAAAACAAACCATGTTCTGTGCTGAGAATAATCAACACTGTTGTATCACACTAATTAACATATCAATCAGAACAGATGGTCTAATATACTATAATTCTACATGTTAACAAAAGCATGCTGTAATTGCTTGCAAATATTAATTATTTCTTGCTCGTTGCTCTGGTAAATTAGGAAAGTGCAGGGTGAAGCGCAGATTCAGAATCTTTCAATCCACATTATATTTGTGTCAATGTTACTATGATTTGAATTTGATGATGATAATCAAGGTTATGATTATGTGTTGTTGGGCTCTTTTGTATTTCCCTCATTGTTTGTTATTTGTTACTTAAGTGTGACTAATCAGTTTAAGATCAAAGACGGTCTGAACGGGTTTAATACCTTTCCCCCAGGGTGGAACTCGATCTGAGTCTTTGGGAACACTGACTGATAAGGAGTCCTGGGGGTAACAGGGTATAAAGCAGGCTATCTAAGCTACTGGGTCAGACTGGGTTTGGTGATCAGGATGGACAGAGCACTCTACAAACCTTCATTTCTACCAGCCCTGTTCTCTTGAACTCTCTTCAGTGGCAAAGGCAAAGATTTACAGCAGTGCACCGGCTTGTTTTTGGAAAGACATAAAGCAGCCCCTACATTCTTTGACGCTGAAACAGAAAGCAGTCCTGTGCAGAGCTGAACATATCGATACAAAGTGTAAATTGAACGTGAATGAAATGCTTTACATCACTAACATCAACAACTTGGAGAAAACTGGGATTTTTGTGATCAGTGTTGTGATGGTAATTAGTGATTGTGCAATGCACAACACTATTGTTGTCTGATCTTGGTCGAGTGATTTTTGTTCCACTAACTTCTCCTGTAGTTTTTGAGATATCAACACCATTCGAACTTCGGAATGTTCGGTCTGATTGGGAACGGTGTGCTTGTATCCTGCTTTTCAATCTTTTTTTGTTTTTTATTAAGAAAGAACTGTACTTTTGCCCAACTGACAGACACCGCTTCGCATACACTAGAGCAGGTGAATATACCCAAGCATGAATTTAATGTTGGTCTGACCCCCACTCTTCCATTTGTCATTTTTCCCCATCACTCTTTCCTCCCATACTTTGGGTCCCTACTTTTATCCCTACCTAAGTCCTATTGTAACCTACACCAACAGAACCGCATACACTTATTTAGGGCAGATCCCCACATTCTAATCCACACCCCTACTGACTCGCACTCCTCTATATGTCATTTACTCATCCCTCGTTCCTCCCATAGACCCCCATTCATTTTCAGCAGCGTCTTAGCAACCAGCTAGCAACAAGCTTAAGTTGTGCAATCACTCTGCATTTTCTTCAGGAAAAGCTCTTTTCTAGTTTCAATCCTGACTATTTTGTATCAGTTAAAGGTCCAGGCTTACTTTGGTTATTTTTGCCACAAATTTTGCGTAAATGGTGAATGTAGTGCACCTCGCTACATGGTTGCGATTTGACAGCACATGGGTGTTTGGTTATTCCTGACAGGTCAAACTCATCTCCTGCAGTTCACAAGCTCTGAGTATAGTATTTCAACACATACCACGGACTAACCTCTGCCGAATTCAACGGCTGAGATGTAAACAAAGTCATTCATAGTGGTTTGATGTAAACCGCTTGTATGGCTGTAGAGAAACTTGCTGACTCTGATTTCTTTACAGTGGTAGTGATAGAAACCAGGGCTTGCCTTGTCTACAACACAAAGATAGCCAGTTTATTTACTATACAAAACCAGCAGTAACCCTACATGTGTCCTCTGAGCTTCATATGGAATGCTATTGCTGGTTATATGGACTCAAATCTAAAACAGCACATTTTTCATTTTAAAGGCCTGCATGTACCTCCACACCAAGCATGGATTTAAAAAACAGGTTTCAGGCAATTTAACTCAACACTACCATAAATCAATGCTGGAGAGATTTTAGAGGAATGAAACCCTTGAACAATTGAACAATGAACAATTTTGATTTGGTAAGTTTCTCTAGAATAGAGCATTTCACATGAAATCACCCTGAACGTCTTTGACAACTTAATTATGCAGAACTTTAGATAATTCTCTTGTAAAACTTAATATGCTGTTGATAATGTTAACTATAATAAAAACTGCAGCTCTAGCAATTTGAAAATTGCACTCACTTAACATTTGAAAAAGTGTTAAGATGAATGGGCCTCGTTCACCAACTGTTCTGAGGAAGAAATTTATTTTCAAAACCCACTTACACAGTTTAATGTCGATTTTGATGTTCGCCATTGTTTTCTGATATGGGATTCGTTCTTAGGTAAGAACAAAGTCTAAACACAGTCAAGAGCACAAGGTGTAAACAGTTCTATGGATTAAGAACATGTCATGAATCTGATGTCGACTCTTTCTTAGGAACTTTTTCAAGAACAAATTTAAGGAAAAGAGATGTTGGAGAATGAGGCCCAAGGTTCCTAATCTCAGACCAAAAATTACTGAGACACGATTTTCATGTTTTGCACTTTAAGCTCTGTTTTACCCCCTATATCTTTCTTGTGATTGCTCTGGGCAAAAGCATCCTGGATGGAATCTTAGCCCTTGGTTTAGAGCACACGACCAAACCGTCTACTGTTTGGTTACTACTACCTGGCAACCAAATAGTGGACGGCTTCTAATATAAACTGATCACCTGCTGCCATAAACAGAACACTGCTCAAACTGTGCAGTGCAGTGACGTTTGATTTGGCCAGCCCCAACACAACCCTCGCATTCATACAGAGAATTAATTTTTATACTATAGTCACTTGCAGCCCCCAGTCCTACACACATCCTATGATGGATGTTTGAAGTGCATAGAAGATTAAACATGCTCTACAGGGAACACACATTCTTCTGCTGATTTTAGTGCACAAATTCTATTTAGCTATACATATGGGAAATTATTATTTTTTTTTAAATGTAAGAGACCACCTCAAAATGATCAGTTCCTCTAGTTGTACAGTTTCTGGGTTTGTGTTTGACCAAAATGAGCAGTTCTGTTTGATTCTATACACTACTGGAAACACGTCTCCCAAATTCCAGATCAAATATTGTATTTAGATCTGTTTATTTAGAAAATCACTAATGACCCTCCAGAAGCCTGTTTTTAGAACCATGCTCGCTGTGCATTTCACCCCAGCCACCGCTCGCCAGTCTTTCTGTAGGTCACTTGAGGTCATCTTACGATGGTTAAGTGACATTGGAATGAGGATGTGCTCATCACGGTCAGTAGAGAGTGGTTTTGGCCCTCTGCCAGTCTGTAGCTGTGTTGTCCTGTGTGTTTGCTGCTTGACCTTGTTCTTATAAACCAGACGCTCACTGTATCTGCCAGTAAAGCTAGAACCCAACCTTCTGTTCCTCACTAAGAACCTGCTGTACATGTGGAGATGCTGATTTAAGAACAAACTGGAGTGGTCTCTTATGTTAAATTTAGTGCAGTAAATGTGCATTAAGATGTGTAGAAGTGTGC
>CM067474.1:12216081-12252867 GCA_034552555.1 Semaprochilodus insignis | reverse complement strand
TCTGTAATTAAATCAGGCTCCAGATCGTTCATCATATGCCACGTCTCTTTTAGTTCAAAAATATGTTCCTGTGACTCTGCTGACTTTCTAAATCAGGACATCAGATCTGAAACGTATGCCAATTGATTTACTTATTACTAGATAATGTATATGGAGAAAACACATGAACGAATAGTCGAATCGTTGGCCAGGACGGGCGAATCCGATTCGACTGACAAAATTCTGAGTCGGGTACAGCCGTACACATTATTGTTATTTATTAATTCCTACCGTGCATTAATTTGGACAATCTTCAAGGACCAAAATTTATTATTATTTCTAATACTAACAAACATTGGCATCAATGTTCCTCAGTAGAATACAGTGTGCTGTCGGTACTCTGAGGAAGAAAGAGTTTAACAACAAAAACAGACCAGTGTGAAGCAAAGTGGTATTGAATGTATTGGTGGCCAGTGAGACATGCTATATCAGTCAAAGAGCTTGAATCATGTTTGGTGTTATTGGAAGAGAAATGCCATGAACTACTTCCATAATCTGCTCTGAAAAGATTATTGTTGTCATCATGTGCAAAACTGGTTACTACAACCTCCTCTGTGAAGCTGCTTTGAGACAACGTTGGTTGTAAAAAGCGCTATACAAATAAATTTTGATTGATTGATTGATTGATTGACCAGGCACACGCACGGACTGGTGACGAGGCTCAAGCACCTGCCTTTTTGGCTTCTGACCAGATAAGCCCAATGCACGTTTTCATTTATTTTAAGTTCATAGTTTTTAAATTTGGTCCATGGCACCAATTCAAATCATACTGTAATGCCCAGCAACTGCATTTGAGTTCTAATTAGGCAAGATTTCACAAGTCCCTGCCCCTCCCTCTTCAACCCTCTTTCACCACAGTTATCGCATGCAAATCAAGCACCCTGGATCCACAACTTCCTGACCAGCCTTCACAGCTAATGATAGTGTTCATGCTAAGCCTCTGCATTGTTTGTCACTGTTTTGACAGTCAGTCTAAATTAGGCAATAGCCCACCATTTAGCTTACATTTGCATTACAAGCCTCATTGCTCAAATCCATTTTTCCAATTTTTTGCTCAGATCCTGACATGATGGCTCATATTCGGGTAGGTAAGTGACTCAGCTCTCTCATTAAAGTGAACAAACCTGCATCCTGAAATAACCCGCATACGCACCTCCTAATCAATGACGTCATGTGAATGAACCATGTGAGGCATGGATAATAACCTAACCAGCAGAAGAAGCCTTTGCTTATTATAGTTTATTTTACCTGCACAAGGTGATTTGGTGATTCTAAATCAGACATGAAATGGGTGCCCTTTCTTTCACTTGATCACCTGCCCACCAAAATGTCTGGGGACGGCCCATCTGATAACTAGCTAGTGTTTAGTATGATAAACAAATGTTTGATATGTATCGGATATGATAAAGACTACAGCAAGGCAGTGTGTACACACAGACATATGGATGACCTATCAGAATCTAACTGAGAAAGTCTTGATGGCAGTGGCCATCTTAGTGTACAATAAATATCAGATAGTCCATGTACCTCTGTGGGCAGAGCATCTGAGGCTGAGACCAGTTCAAAACGATGCTGCTGCTTTTGTTTTCAATCTTCTTTTGCTATCAAGGCTAACATTGCTAACATCATGCTAACAGCAAATTTTAAAGGCCATTTTTTCTGCATGTTGTTTAAAGCAGAAAGTTACCAGCTGTCTTCCTGAACTTCCTCTGTCCTGAATCCTTTAGTGTGTTCCAACCAATCAGCTCAACCCATGCTGAGATGAAATAGCCAGGGAAAACCCTAAAATGTGCAGGACAGTGCTGGGAACAACTGGACTGGAGCTGTAGAGCAAAACACAGAGTATAATGACACTTAGATGGGGGAACAAGAGGCACAAGAGAGTGTCACCTACACATAAGGCCATCCATCAGTGACGGCTGGTGGAGAGGGGCTCCATTCATCAAGCAGTTGTCACTGAGACAGATCTGCACACTAATCACACCCAACAGTGTACTGCATGTGACCTAGGCTGCTAGAATAAAGCCAAAGAGGCCTCACATTGAAGTTCTTGTGTAGACTCAGTGTAGACTTATGGCTGATTCCAGTTTCTCTTCAGCAAATCAATCTTTATTAGACTTTCTTCATCCTGGAGCTCATTCTGTGTAGGCTAAATGATTTTATGAAGTACATTTCCAGGGCTTTCTATTAGCCGACGTTTCAGTATGAAGTGGATTATTCACTCTATAATGAGCCAAACTGGGATTTATAACCTTAAACAAAAAATCTTTTACTATTTAAATGATATGAAAGGAATTAACCGCTACACTGACAGTACAAGGTGACTGAGTGTTTAACACAGTGAGACTCAGGTTACTAACCCCAGCACTGCAAAGTAAAATGGACAACTGCTGTTTGCATGTTTGGAGCAAACATCTGGCAGTTCTGATCTTGGCCAATTCCAATCATTCCCTACTCATCGGCACTTAAAGCTTTTAGGTGTTAAATCACATTTGGGCCAAAAGAGTGTCAATATGTGCTTTGCTGAACTATTTGGAAAAGAAAATCATCAAATTATTATTTAAATATTATTTAAAACCCGCTTTCCTTTCTGAGAAACATTAATGAACATGATGCTGCGTGTTGAAGAAAAATACCCTAACGATTGTGGTGGCAGGGTTTATCAAGGCCGCAAGCTGAGACACTTCTTACCGCGGTAACGGAGTTGACTAGGTCGTGAGCTGGGGATTTAGCATTGTTACAATGGAGTTTGACTTGGCTGTAGCCAGGGACTACACACTGTGGCAGTGGAGTTTGACTGGGGTGTGTGCCAGGGACTTCATCCATGAAAGTGGAGTTTGATTTGGCCGTGAAACTGGGGACTGGGGACTTTGGACCATGGCAGCAGGGTCTCATTGGGTCATGAGGTTGGGACAGTTTGACTAGGTCACAAACTGAGGATTTTGCTTTGTGATAACAGAGTTTGACTTTCCAATGCCTGGGACTTTGCACTAGTGGAGTTTGCCTCACGAGCCGGGAACTTTGCACCACAACAGTGTGGTCTTCTTGGGTCATAAGGGTGGGACAGTATGCATGTATGCATAGGGCAATTTTTGCTTTTTTTGTTTGCTGTTATTGTGGAATTGTAGAGGACTCTTGAGTCTGTGAAAGGCACTATATGTAACAGGGGATGCCAAACATCCATTTTCAAAGGATACGCAGTCATATTCATTAGGTCTATGGCACGAAAAACCTGGCCTCTTGAACATGTCTCAGCGTGTTGTGGTGCTTTCTACATTCCTTGCCATCGTCCTGATTGTATCTAGCTTGCATCTCTCCGGACTCACTGTGTGACTGGTAAAAAGGCCAAGACCAAAAACATCACAAGACTAGAGAAGCTTTAGCCAGAGAGACATAATGGTACTCCACTACACTAACAAACATACACTAATATATGAGTAACTAGCTGACTAGCTAACAGCTGGTTTTCAAGGAGTGGCTGGGCAAAACTAATTTGCTAATCTAATTTGCACATCTTTTTCATTCACTCCTTATTACAGCCATAGACATTTCGGATTTCTCTGTGCCTGATTGTCTTAGTGCATTTCTATGCATTTTGTTATGCATGTTTTTCATCAGTAATGCTGATGGAATATATTTAGTTGAAAATGTGTAGAATGTTTACTGGATTTTTGACTCTGTAGGTGAAAGAGCAGGTCAACATATCTAAAAGTGTTTGTACTTGTCATGCCTGCTGGGTCTCCTCTCACCTCCGATCTCCCGGACTCCATTTCCCATAACCCACCACCTGATGTCACGTGTCCATCCTTGCCCAATCAGACCCTGTTGCCTCGTTCTCAGTCTCCTGAATATTGATTAGTCACCTGACTTCATTTAGTCTGTTGCTTAAATACTTCTCTCTCACACTGGCTCATTGCGAAGTATTGCCACTCTGTAGCATACCGAGCGCTCTCTCTGTTTGATCTTGTTTGTTACTCTGACTTTGACCTTATTTTGATTCTCTGGTTTTCTCCTCTTGTTTATTCCCTTTGGTATCTCTGCCTGGTCTGATTGTCTGCTTGGTTTGACTCTTGCCTGTTTATTGACTCTGTCTCGGTTTAGCCATCTGATTGTATTTCCTTGTTCTTGGTGTTGCTGTGTTTTGGTACAAACCTGTTTAATAAACCGTGCCTTGCTTGTAGCTCAGCACGCATCACAATCTGTTTGTCCACCGTCACAGTACTGTTTTTATTGTGGCAGCTGTACATGATATGTTGGTATCATGAAAGTTGCAGTTACTCTGTCTGTTTTACCTCGGTACAGCCATGTTTGTGGAGAGGTGTGAACTGTATTCACAGCTAGTGGCTCTTCTCATTGCATGAGTCATGACATTTCACACACAGAATGCCCCAGTTAATTTGACAGCAGAGCTACATAGCAGTTCTGTCATGCATCTTTTAGTGTTTAGTTATTTGACATATACTTAATAAAAAAAACAATGCTGATGGAAAGGGGGAAAGAGGCTGCCCTAAAAGTAGTTGATCAGCCATGACATGCTTTAACTTTGCATTTGAGCTATGATTTTACTGTAGCTAACTAGCTTATTAGCAGAGCATTTATCATAGTGCTCACTGTATGGCTAACCTTAAAATACTTAGATTAGACAGTGTTGAGTTATTAAGTGATCTATAATAGACTTGTTTATGTGGTTTCTGACACTGTATGAAACACTGTTATCTATAAATATGGACAACTGCATACCTAAAACTGGTATTTGTAATGCCGAAGCCTTATTTTTACTTGTACTTTTATCCATGTTCATAAATAACAGTATGTCACACAGTATCAGAAACCACATAAGCAGGTCTGCTTGAGATCTAACATCTAGACAATCTAACATGCTTTGAGGCGAGTGTGTGACAATATAGATGTGCAATTAATACCATGCTAATTGGCTTTTATCAATTGTTACCTTTATTAGGCTTCATTGTAAAACTTAAGAAGCAAACATATGTTGGCTGATTGAAAATGATTCCTTTAATAGGTAATATACAGAGAAAAAAACGTCTATAGTGATCTGTGTTAAAAATAAAAAAGAGAAAAAGAACTTTCAGAAGCTGCTGTTGGAATGCAGAGTACTGCAAGTGTGTTCTGTAGTATTTTATCAGGTATTTTTTTCTTCCTCTCATCTCGCTCTAGTTTCTCCTAGTGCCAGCACACCTCTCAGCACATCACTCTCTCCAGCTTTGTAGACATAGCAGCTGAACATCACAGACGTTTTTATTTTTTCTACATGTACAATATCTTATGTAACATTCAGACGGCAGCCTCTGATCACCATGCCATGAACTAGGCTGCAGACAGGAAGGAATTAAAAGTACATTGATGCTTGCGGCTGTTACATCTGCATAAACATGCTAGCAGAGGTGAAATAGACTTGTACCAGCTGAATGGCAAATAAGGACAGAGAGTGATGTGGAATAACAATGATGGGTTCATTGAACTGGCAATAAAATCACATTGGCACAATTTCCCTCTCACACCGCATACATGGAACCAGACATGCTGTCAGAAGTTTGCTTATTTAGGTTGCCTTTTGATGGTAAAACAATCAAGCAGCTGGTTGCAAGTTGTGAGTTACCTGCGTCACAATTTCAGTGCAACTTAGTTACACCGAGCAGTTGCACACGACACCTTAAATGACTCCAGTAGCTAGCCTAAATAGCAGCTCATATCTTTTGAGACAATATCATTCTAACTACAAAGCCATCCACAATTTACACATGTGGAGCATTATTACCTATAAATGCATGTATGAATATTACTGTTTAAGTAGTCATTACAGTTATAGCATACTTGGTGCAGTGCTTATCACGTCCTAGAAGCACAACAAGTTAATTGTGGAATGCATCTCAATGTACCAACGATTTTCATTCTACAGATCCCTTATGAATCTGAGCTCCATGCAAAATTAGTGGGTGTCTAAAGAAGACAAAATGAATCTAGCTAGATGTAAATCATGACAACAGCAGGCTAAAGAAGAATAAACTTTGGCAGCTATTTAAACAGCAGTTAGTGTTAGCTGGATAATTAACACAGCAGGTCACAGAAGCAGTAGTTCTGAGTATCTTGCATGTGTTGTCATGGCTCCACTAACCTTGAGTCAGCCGGGCTGAGGAGCATGTCCCATTCGCTTTCACCCAAAAAAATTAGGACATAATTTAAAACAACTGTTTTCACATGATCCGTGTACAAGGAAATAATGAGAACATGATGCGTTATCGCAGTTTTAGCTGCCTGTTTCATGAAACTTGATTCACGAAGTTGTGATGCTTGCAGTTGTTGCAGCCAAGTAGTATGTAGTACCCAGTTCCATTTACTCAGCTCCAGGTAAAGTATGATTTTGATGGATTAGTTACGGTGATACTTTAGCTTCTTCTCAGGTCTATTAGTGCAGAACACTACAAGTAAAATGACCTTATATTTAGATGATGTATTTCGCATTTTGAGATTGTTGTAAGCTTATTATAAATATAGTAATATTTAACTTCTCACTACTTGTAAATAATTTGGCTAAAATCATCTAAAACAAGTAAAAAACATCTAGTAATAAATTAAACTATCAATTAAATAATTAAATAAAAAGTTAACAATCACAAAATGAGATACCTAAGATAAATTAGCTAGATGTAAGGTAATTGTACTTGCACAGAATATTATTTCTTGCAGTAAAAGTAATCTACTTTTTTATTCTTTATTTGACTATTTATTAATAAAGTTAATTAATAATTACTTTTTTCGGTTAAATTTCCTTCTGTTACTTTGGTGGCAGCACCTCTACTGCTTTGTGAGCCGTCTCCTCCTACTTTGGAGCATCTGTGTTTTTATCTGTGTACACCTTGTGTACAAAACTACAAACACATGCATAGGATGTGATAAATATGGCTGCAATTTCAGTTCACAAAGATTAGTAAGATTATCAAAATAATTAAGTTTTTGATCTGGTGCTGATATCAGTAATGCTAAAATAAACTAACACATCTTTCACAACAGCTGCTTCTTGTAGAGAACTGTGAGTTCACACATTCTCTAGCTTTAGTGAAATGGACACAGTTGATTCTAAAATGACCAAACTCATGATCATGTCAAAAAGTGCTATTCAGCGTGGATTAGTTTACCAGGGCAGAAGTTATAACAACAGTAAATATGATTTATACAATGGTTTATATAGTCAGTCAGTAATAATGGTGATTGTAATCCAGTATGAATCTTCAGTGTGTGTAGTTTATACAGTCTGACAGTAATAACTGTGGAGCGATTTTAATCCAGTATGAATCCGCAGTGTCTGTAGTTTATACAGTCTGACAGTAATAACTGTGGAGTGTTTATAATCCAGTATGAATCTGCAGTGTGTGTAGTTTATACAGTTCGACAGGAATTGTTGTGGATTTAATAGTCTTTGTCATTGGCTGAATCCAGTGCCTCCTTTACTGTTCCTATCCAACTCACATAATAGAGTCCTAAAACCTGCTAATGGACACAGCCTAATGGCATACTGTTGTTGTTATTGCGCATTGTACAGATACTTCAGCAGAACCAGTGAGACCAGAATCGGTCAGTCTGCCAGTTAGCCAAATTTCATTACATTACACAGTCCTCATGTTTCATTTAAGTGTATGTAAGAAGCTCCATGCTGCCTTTATTGTTGGTTGTACTGTGATAGATTCTAAGTGTGTGTGTGCACAATTTATCTATTGCAAACACTTAATCTATTTCATCACAGTGGCAGTAAAAGGCTACTGAGGTGTGAAGTGTATGCCAATTTGTATATCAGCTTTGTTACACAAGCAAAATAAATTGTATGATATTTCTTGCATTATACACTAATTATACACTAACATGATGCACTTTAATTTATGTTATTACATTATTATACACCAAAGCAGCATGCTATAAAATGAGAAGAGTAAATGATGCTTGTACTCGGAGCTGAGCACTGGTACTCAGTTCAGTGAAAACACTCACAGGTTGTATGTCTCTGGTTATGATACATGTTGGGTTAACAGACCTTTAAACCTGGTTCCACGTCAATCCAGGCCCACACACACCACAGGCCATTCACACCAACTCCACAAATATTTTCCCTGGCCACTGAGATGAGATTATTTCACATGACCCAGATACTAAATCATCTTTTCCTTCTCAGCAACCTTATCTCTATCCTTGTGGGTTTTCCTTTTGGTTGTTGTTTTTTTTCCTCTTTGCTGGGATGCAGGAGTACAGAGGGGTTCTGATTCAACAGTGGCCCCTGCTGTTCGGTCTGTAAGATGCTTTGGAATGAGTGCTTTTGATGATGAAAATCCTTAGGTGATATTTTCATCAACTACGTTTCAACGTGAAGGCAAGGTCAGACCGCTATCTGAGCTTGGTTACACTTTCTGGACATTTAAAATTGTACATATTGTGCATATTGTGCAGGAACAAAGTCTTAGAGGTAAAGATTAAGATCCAGAAGAATGGCGGCAATGGGAAAGCGTGTGGAAAGAAAGGAACTGCTCAGGATCCAAAGCAAACCACCTGAGCATTTCTCTCTCAAGAAATGTAATTCTGTCACTTCACATGTTTCGGGAAGCAAAATATTATCACTTGGGGAAATGTGTGAAATTTGGCTGCATAATAGCACAAAACACAATGTAGTTAGTTTGAACCCACAACCTACAATGCAACTCTAACGTTAATCATAGTCAAGATCCATTTCTGTATATATAAAGACCCTAAGCGACATTCTGTCTGGGGGAACCCACACTTGGCCCACCCCTGGTTCAAACCTCTAGCTCCAGCACAAACCTTTTTTTTTCATAGATCTGGGATCTGATGTTGGGACACCATCCATTTTTCCCTCCACATGCGTGACATTTTCTGCAAGTGGCTGATTCTGGATCAGCCCCAGGTGAGAGGGATTTCTCAGGAGGAAATCTCCAGGACCGGACCAGAAATGACAGAAGGCTTAGAGCTCTTACCTCTGCTTCACGCTGTCAGTCAAAGAGCTTATGTCTGTACATCATCTTTCCTGCTGGGCTACACCCCTCAATGCCTGCTGTATTGGAGCCAATTGACTGCCAACATGTTTATTCAGAAAAGCAATTAAGAAAGCAAACTGCTTTCATGTAGGGAAACACAGGGGTTGACAAGGCGACGAAACAATGAATATTAATTGCAGGAAAACAGAGATCAAAGACTTGCCTGAATAAAACACAACACAATTTCAGACATAACAGGGTTTATACACGGGAAATTCTTATTGATGTTCTACAGACAGAAAAGGGCACGGAAAAGCAAAGAAGGTGGGAAAGAAAGAGAAAGAGAGAGCGAGAGAAAGAGGAGAGATAAGGGGGGGATGGGGAGAGAGAGAGAGAGAGAGAGCAATAGGATCCAGTTATCTGACTCTAAGTAGATTGACATTAAGTAATAAGAACTCCATCTGCTTTCCTCATCCAGTCTGAAGCTTTTGAAAAGTGTTGGGAATCTAATTTTTAATTAACTTCACTTTTAGTTGTGTGACCCTTTCCCAAGTTCTCACAAGTATTGTGAGTGCAGTTCTCCTCACTACACATAATCTGGTATATCAGCTTGGTCCTTGAATTTGAGGCATTTGCAACTGTTCACGTTCCAGTTTACAATTTTTCAACAGCTCAAGTGTTCAAATGACTTGCCGGACACTTTGTATTATATCATTTAGTTCCATGTAGGTCTCAAAAACTACAGCTGTTTGAAAGTTTCACCATCTGCAGCCAGCCCAAAGATGTTCTGAAACCTTTGGCGGAACTGAAAAGCTCGAATTAACCATTATAGGAGCTAAAAAGCTCCAGAACCTTTAGAATAACTTAAAAGTTCTTATAGACGGCATCCCCAATCCGCAAAGGGCTGGTGTGGCTCCAGGTTTTCATCCCAGCCAAACAGTTGTTGGAAAACCTGAACCAGCGGACGTAAACAGGTGGAATCACAATTGAGCTTTTGCTTGATGGGAATGAGAACCACATGCAGCCACACTGGCTCTTTGTAGATAAGACTGGTGATCCCTGTCTTAACGTATCCTGAGTAGGAACTACCCTTTCCTATTTTGAGTTTGTGCTGCAATGCAGGAGCTGTGACCTTTATGTAGAACAACTGAAGTGAACAGAATTCCCAATTTACCAAAATGTGCTAATACCTTAAATAGACCTTTTTATTCCGAGTTATCGGCTTAAACTATTCCGAGTTATCGGCTTAAACTATTCCGAGTTATCGGCTTAAACTGAATGTCTTCTTCAGCACAGATGCTAAGCAAGGCTTGCATGGCTTGGCCAGTCTACTTGGTCGCTGTCCTTTGTGCTTCCTCTTCCTTTGCTTCGGTATCAATCAGCAAGTAGTTTGACAGTAAATGTTGTGGATTGGATAGTCTTCTGTCATTGACTGAATCCAAAGCCTCCTTTCCTGTTCCTATCCAGCTCACAATAAAGGAGTGAAGCTTGCATTCGACCACTCACAAGGTTTCTGAAGCAAACCTTAGATGCTCAACTACATTTGCGTTAAGAGGAAATGTGATTGTTGTTCAAAGCATCACTTTAGCATTGCCCTTCATCCAAGGGTGCAGGGGTTTCAATATTCAGCGCCAGGTTTTCGCGGTTGGGCTGTTTGTTTTGCTTGGACCCCTGGGTGCGAGGCTTCGGAGACTGAAGCGTTGTGGTTGTGAATGAGGATTTCAGATTTTTTTATGGAAGCTCATTGATATTCTCATACATGATTTGTTGTTCATGGTGAAGAGGAGGCAGAGAGTGGTGCTGTGCTTTGGACAGCGGGGGGACGTGTAATATGTATGCACTGGTTTAGAGATTTCGCTCTTTAGATTCCATCTGCATTCACCTGTGTTCTCTGGGTGGAGTGCTCAGTGGATGGACTGAACAATGAGTGTGTGGACTCAAAATGTGCTTTTTTCCCTGTTAAACAGTATTTGGGCTGGAAGTGTCATCTGTTTCCCCCTGTGAAGCTGATTACAACTCTCATGTTTACATATGTGCAGGCCTGGATCATCCAGTGGGTTTTATTGGCATGTGCCCAGTAGCCCAAGCCATGAGCCCAAGCCCCCCGCCCCAACCCCCCTCCCAATGATTTATGAGAAAACCAATGTTTTGAGCTATGATGGAAAAATTTAATGGAAGAAATAATGAATTTATCATATTCTTATGGTGAATCATAGGATGGACGTTCTCCCCAGAGATTTGGATCTTTCCTAAACATACACTTCATTTTCACCTCCAGTCACTACTCAGCAACCATTCCACAGTCAGGCTTTCAGGTGTTTTGCAGTGAGCTTGGGTTCCGTTGTATGTACATTGGGGTTTAAAAGTCAGATATTCAGAACACATGCCTGGAGGATCTGTAAAATGAGACCTGACACTGTGACAGAGAATAGGATGCCCATTGCCAAAGCCAAATATAAAATGAGTTGAAGTAAAAAGTGGCTCCGTCCTTGTCGGCAGTGATGAGCCTTCATCAGAGGGCAGATCTAAATTAAAAATACATATATTTCTATGTCTGCCATAGCAGTGTGCTTTAGGTAGGATGTTTGATGGTTTGGGTTTTTAAGTTTGCTGCTTTTTTGGTCTTTATGTACTTTCCGGTTGTCTGATTGTACCTGATGTCAAGGAGGCATGCATGCTTTTAAGAGAAGTGTTTCTTTGCTTGTTGGCTTTATGGTAACAGATCAGTTTATGTGTGCATACTCTTGTTTTTGCCAAGTTGCCAATAAATAAGTGCTTACGGTGGTGACATGCTCAACACCGAGGTTAGTGTGGGCCTGCATGGTGCTGCCAAGGCCTTGTGGTACCTGCTGTGATATCAACAAGAATTCAGTGACCGTGCAAAAAAGGCAGGGTAGCAGATAGGGGCCCAGTAAACATTTTGCACCCAGGGACCCACTTCTAACTTCTGATATACGTCAGTCCTGATGCAGGTGTGCATCCACACAGGTGAGTCTAGGCACAGATGAGCCTAAATACAGGTGTGTCCAGCCACAAGTGAGTTCTGTTACAAGTAAGTTCAGACACAGGGGAGCCAAGGTACAGGTGAGTTCATACACAGATCAATACCAGGCACAGGTGAATTCACTCATAGGTATGTTTTATTATAAGTGAGTTCCAGTACAGCCAAGTCCTAGTACAGGTGCAATCAGGTACAGGTGAGTCTTAGCAGAGATGGATCGAAGCACGAGTGAATCCAGTCATTACTATATTCACTTATAGTTGAGCTCCAGTACAGGTGAGTCTGTAGGGTGACAACCTGTACGTGACACTTTCCACCCCACTTCTCAAACTTGTAATAAGTGTAATGTGTCTGTATTCCTAAAACTCTGTGAAAATACATGTATTGTTCAAGTGTTGTTCTTTTCATTCACTCAACAAACCCATCAGTCGAAAGACATTGTGCGCAAGGCCCTTTCCCACCTGGAGCCTATGATTGAGTTCATCAGTCAGTGTTCATTTGTTCTAAAGTTCAGTTCATTTCAAAGCACGGTTAGAACAAGTCTGTTCAGTTTAATTAACGAGAGTAATTAAGTAGTCGCTGCAAATTAAAACTGCTTTGTGGCTTTGCCTAGACTAAAACATGCAATATAGGCTCCTATACTTGAGAAAAGGATTTAGTGGTAAAGTTGGTGCTCTTGAATAAAGCAAATTATGCACAATTATTCCCAATACAGTTGAACTGATAACCGTAGACTACATGTTGGCTGCTGGTCTTTGTCAGGAACAAAGAACTCGGACCGACGTGAGCAGAGCTAAACAGCAAGTTGGTTTTATTTAACAATCGGGCAGTCGATACAAACAGCAAGACACAAGGCAACATACAAGGAGAGGCAAGAGCAGGGTCAGAGACAGGCAGAGGTCAGAACCGGAAATGGCAGTCAGCGAAGTAAACAAGGCAAGAGGGGGCGAGCTAGAGGCGAAAAACGGAAAACAGGCAGAAGGGTCAAAACCAGATAAGACACAGCAATCAAGAACCAGAGGGGGGAAGATCAAAGAGAGTAAGTCGAAAGGCAAAAAGGGTCAATAACAGGAAGTAGACAGACAGTAGAAACGCTCAGAATTGCTTAACAAAAGTTAGGGCAAAACCTCGCAATAAGATAGCGGCATGGAAGGGTTTACAAAGGGAAAGCTGGGGGGCCTAGAACTCGGGTGACGTTGAACGTATATGATTAGACGGTTGGGGACATGTGTATGTGACGTCATTGAGCGAAGCTCCCTGGGAGGTTGAGTCCGGGAGAGCGAGGGAGTCGGGAGAGACCGGAAGCGTGACAGTCTTTTTGAAGTTTGTATGTTGGTCAAAGGGTTGTATGGAAAGTTTATTATTGTGTACTAAATAGATCTGAATATTATAAATAAATATAATCATGCAAATGAAAACGATCTTCTACAGCTGCCTGGCACAAATATAGACACAAGGCAAGAGTCCATCCCAACCCTGGGTGCTGGAACTACATGTACCACCTCTTTGCCACCTCTGTTACAATAGGCAGAGGAAAGTCTAGGTACAGGTGAGTACCAATAGAGGTGGGTCAAGCACAGGTGGCACCGGTCGAGTCCAGTTATATGCACTGCAGCCTGCTCATGGCTAGTCTTTCTATTCAGGCCATCAGCCCCTTGCAACTGATTCAAAATCTGGGACCAACCATGGCTTATCCTTAATCTGTCTTCACTCCCATCACTCTACAGACCATACCCTCCATACCTAGAGTCCTTCGAGCTTAAGTATGACTTGGCTTGACCCCCACTGTCTTCTGAAACACAGACTTCTGAAACTTTTAAATAAGCACTAGCCTAGCACAATGTCTTGTATTGCCCTTGTGTCTTCATGTTTACACTGTATGTTTCTGTAATGACTTTAATTTCTGGTGGTCTCTTAGTTCACGGGTTATTTGGATTCCTGCTTGTTTTTGTTTGTTTGTACTCTATTTGTACCAGCTAGGATTCATTCCCTGGACAAAAAACACTTTGGCAAGTTGTTCTGGACAGGAGTGCCGTAAAAGTACAGTCATGAGCATATTTTTAGGCACTCCTGGTCAAATTAAATGAAAATCAGACTTTTTCCATAGAGATTTTCACCTGTCGAGGAGGTGTTCCACTTGTGGTCCACGTCTGACATGTAACGCTTTAAATGAATGCTCTGTTACTGAACACAGCAACCCACAGCAAACTGCTGGTCAGCATGAGTGAATGGTTGTGGAACAGGGTAGCTCACTTCCAGCCTTACACTGAAGTTATGTTCAGACTGCAGGCAGACTGGATTTGTTTCTGAATTCCGATTCTTGAGATGACTGTCCACACTGTTACTTGGAAGTGGCTGGATCGGGATTACATGCATCACCAGCCAGTCTGCTTGCCTTGCTGTGGGAACCAGCTATGCTGGTGTTGTGTTGCTCTCTTCCATGCTGCATACAAGTAGAAATTCTCTTTTATTGTCTTGTATTGATGCCCTTCCGCCACTTTGGATGGATCATTGTGAATGATGTGAAAGACATTTTGAAATGCACTTTGATCATCTCGAGCACCCAGCCTACAGTATCCAAACATCTATAAGAATTTGATTGTAATTTCATTTCAAACAACTTCTGAATGTGGTTTCTTGTGTTTTTTGTTGACTAGTTCATGAAAAATCAATCTTGATGATACCAGATGGATGGCAGACATTCGTGGCAGACACCAAACCCACAGCCCAACACAGAATAACACCAGCAACACACACATTCCTACCACCACCGACAGCTCCAAGTAGTCTCTGTGTGGTGTGAGCCAGTAGAAAACATGTAACACAACAAAAGGTGCAATTTGGCAGGCGATATTCAATCTTAGGCATTTGACTCTACATATAAACCTGAACCTCAACCATAATAATTAATAATTCAATTGTTTTTCATGTAGGTGATGAAATTGTCTACATGTAGCCTCCTAAACAAATGTATAATTATTATTTCAAGGTTTAAACATGAGATTGTTCCTCTGAATGCTTCTTCTTCCAGCTCCACCACTGCATGTCACATAGTGACAACACACAATGAGCAAATCTGTGTGTATTTGTGTGTAGTACTACTTGGTATGGTTATAATTGCTTTCTAGTCATAATGTAACAAAGGGTACCAATCTCAGTTCACATCGAAAGACCAAAAGCACTTACAATCAGAAGAGTAATGAGACCTGTAGGGTGCACAGTTAACAGTCTGGAAACACACGGTATCAGTGTGTGTCTCATCTCTCCTCTCTGTCTTTCCTCCTCAGTACACACTCCACCAAGCAAAAATTTACATTTAAATTGAATAATTAAATTACTTAGCACATACTTAATGCTCTTTCCTCTGCTGTTTGAGAAAGTGTGTGTGGGGAGAAAAAAGAATCTGCACAAGATCTTCCATGAAGATGTTAATATGCGGTAGCTCTTGAATATATAAAGCGAATGTGCGTTTATGTGTAAATATTTATGTGATATTTGCTGAAATTGGTAACGGAGCTTTGTGGGCAGGCTCTCTCATTCGCTGCCAGCAGGGGTGCGTCCGTGGGGCATTAGAGATGGATATTTTCCACAGAAGACAAGCAGGCACTCAATATTCCTCTGCCCAAACCAAATACAGCCTGAGAGAGAGGGAGAGAGAGATGTTTTGATATTTGACATTAAACTGTGGTTGGACTAGTGTAAAACTGTGTCCAGAAGAACTTGGAGCTACTTACACTACATCTCCAAAGTTTACAGATACGGTTCATAGATACCCCTTCTAAATGAGTGAATTCAGCTTTGAATGCTAATAAATAGAGCAGCAACACATGAGTTAGAGACTATCCCAGTTAGCATGGGCATATTCCAGGACAACAATTCCAAGATAGTGTGTTGATGGACAAACAGATTGTGACGAGCGCTGATCTAAAATCAAGGCGAGGTTTATTTAACAGATTTGTAACCAAACACAGCAGCAACAAGAGCAAGGTGGACATAACAGAAGGGCAAGGCAGAGTCAGAGTGAAGAAACAAGCGGACGTCAAAACCAGGCAAACGATCAGACCAGCAAAAGTAACAAAAAGGGCAAAGACATAACGGTAAATCAGAGAATAAAAAGAAAGTCAGAACCAGAGTAGCAAACAAGAGTAATAGCAGAGAGAACCGATCAGTAAGCACAGAGAGGCAATACTTTGCAACGGGTCAGTGTGAGAGAGGAGTATATATACAAACAGACTAGATTAACAACAGGTGTGTGATCAGTACTCGGGTGACTCGGATCTAGAAAACGGAACAGGATTGGGAGATGGTGGACATGTGACAGTGACGTCTTCGGGTGGTGGGTTATGGGAAATGGAGTCCGGGAGATCAGGGGCGAGAAGAGAGCCAGCAGGTGTGACAGATAGGTTCAGTGAAACAGTGGTTTAGGGAGCATGAGGAATCATTTTCACACATGATTTGGCCACCACAGAGCCCTGGGCTTAAACCCATTGGGATGTGCTAGACTTTCCAGAGAGGTTTGATTCTCCTGTCGTTGATACTCTATCTCGGCCAAACATGAATGCAGCTCTGGATGGAAATAAATAATAAATAAATGTTGTAACATTGCATAAGGTTGTTGGAAACAGTGCCATGGTGAGCTAAAGGCCAGGCAGTGTAGCTACCAGCTCTGATCTTCATTTACTCTGTGTTTATCCACTGTTGATTCCATGCTCCAAAGATGCTAAATTCACTTTGGCATTTGCAAAATTTGGCACAAACTCAGCAGACACTAGAGCAATTTACAGTTGGTGAGTGCAGTCTTTAGAGTCGCATCTGTGCTGCAGGGATGGGGAATTAAACCTCCAATCAGTAGTTTACTCGATGGTTTTGTGCAACATCAAATCAACATTGTTTCAATCAAAGTTTGCTATCTATCAGCTAGAGGAGTGTAAAGCCCCTTAGGGCTGTGGAGCAGTGGAACTGTGTTCTCTTGTATGATGGAGCTCCATCAAGTAGCTGTAGGATGAGTTGGAGTGGAGTTTGTAAACCAGAACTAATCATACAACATCAGTAGGTGACCTCACTAATACTGTTGTGACTACATGCAATCAAATCCTCACAACTATGTTCCAACATCTTGTGTAAAGCCCTCACAGAAGGGTAGAAACTACTACTGCAGTAAAGTAGCAGTCCTTATTAAAACCGGATGTGACTATTTATAAATCACTCTTCAGCCACATGCCAGCTAATTTCTCATCTATGATCTCTATAAATAACAGTATTTATCAGACTCACTCTTATGACTGGATCGCCTGTCAGGTACCAAGAGTCTTTACTGAAGTGGGAAAATCTGCTTTTGGCTACAGTTCACCAGTCAGCTGCAATACACTCACTGGTGTCACTCTAGCCACCTTTAGTTTGCTCAATCGTGCTTTAATGTTGAAGTCTTTTAACCTGTCTTTAAGTCTTTAAACTGGTTTATCATTTATCATCTTGGTTTTATTTTATTTTATTTTATTTTATTTTATTTTATTTTTCCCGTTTCCCTGTTCTCCTAATGTTGTATTTCTTCCATTTATCTTGTTTGATTTTATGGTCAGTTTGTTTATGTAGTCATTTTCAGTTTAATTTAACCAGATTCAATTCTATTTTCATTTCTTTTTTAGCCTGTTTATATTGTAAATGCTCTGCTGTCTTGAAAATGAGGATATTGAATTTCAGAGTGAAACTTAAGGTTGGTTGATTGATTGATTGATTGATTGATTGATTGATTTATGGGCAGTTGATCACAAACACATAAGGATAGATAGAAAATGAGAAAAGAGAGTTGGTTGTAACAGAAGCCCAATAGAATCTATTCTACAGAATGCAAACCACAGTGATGTAATACAGTATGACTAAACACACTCCCACCACAGGAACTTTTCCACAAACCCAGAGAACTTTTTCAAGAACTCCGGGACCATTTTTGCACATTTTGCATTTTCAGGAACTTTGAGGCCTGATTTTAACTCCTGGGTTGTAATTCCAGCAATTACATTAACAGCATGTCATGCAGTGTCAGAAATGCATACAGTGGCCCCATATACTGGTCACTTTCACCACTGGTAAAGTTACTAAAAATGCTTCAGAGAAAAACACTGTTAGCACAACATCAAACTGATGATAGACTCTTTGTGTGGAGAAAGCCTGGGGAAGCATTCCTAACCAGACTGCACTAAAAGTACTGTATAGCACAGAGATGGAGATCTACAAAGAAATTCTGACCTGAAACACATCAGTTACCTTTTGAAAGGCTACGTTACCGAAAAGCAAAAGGTGGTGTTTAATGGTCTGTTTATTTCCTAACAAAATGATTTTTTATATGTACGGCACACACGTTCAAATACTTTACTCTAAACAAATGTATTGGAGACTGCTTAAAAACAGTTTGAGAAGAGTATGTGCTGATTTAGGCAATTGCTGGGGTATAAGCTTCTATTAAGCTTCCATTACTTGATAGGTACATTACATTATAGGATTTTGTAACTGCCTCAAGATGTGACTTCCAGTCTAATTCTGTTGGCTTTTTTTTCAAGCATAAAGTGTTCTTATTATTACAGTATTTTCAACTTATATTAACTGCAGTATATTTAATCAGCTTTAGATTGTTTAACTATGTAATATTGAGTTGGTGGCGCCTTACAAGCACAGTATGCCCAATTATACACATGGTGGAATGAGGGATAACACTAACTGATAGTAGTAAAGTCATGGCATGGGCATGTCAGCTACTGTACCAAGGAAAGTTAAGATGATAGTATAATCTGTGTGTGTGTTGGGTGGGGGGGGTGAGTGCCAAGTCTATCACCTGCCATTTCAGAATTCCAAAGTAAGTCTTAGCCTTCAAACAGATAAAATGTCCAACTGGCCTTTTCACCTTATTCACTTTTTTGGGTTCTAAATGTGGTCATCATGACACCAGCATCCTACACTGTGTGCACAATACAGAGTATTTTGACCATATCATCATTTTCATGCATATTTTCCAACTTCAAGTTGTATAAACTTGAATGCATATTGGATTTAAGCATATCAGGTGATGTGTATTTGTGTAATGAGGGAGTGTGGCCTAAGGACATCGACATGTCAAGTTGTGCATAATTATTAGGCAGCTTCTTTTCCTCAGGCAAGATGAGCCAAAAAAAAGAGATTTAACAGACTCTGAAAAGTATAAAACTTGTAAAAAGTCTTTCAGAAGGTTAAAAAAGATGCAAATTAACTGCCAAAGATTTAAGAAGAATCAAACATGAAGCAACCAGGAACCCATTATCCTCCAGTGCTGTCATATTCCAGAACTGCAATCTACCTGGAGTACCCAGAAGTACAAGGTGTTCAGTGCTCATTGACATGGCCAAGGTAAGGAAGGCTGAAACCTGATCACCACTGAACAAGACAAATAAGTTGAAACGTCAAGACTGGGCCACGAAATATCTGAAGGTTTTATGAACTGATGAGATGAGAGTGACCCAGAGGGATGGGCCCGTAGCTGAATCACTAACGGGCACAGAGCTCCACTTCAACTTCAGACACCAGCAAGTTGGAGGTAGGGTTCTGCTTTGGGCTGGTATTATTAATGATGAGCTACTGTAGTTGGACCTTTTCAGTTTGAAGATGGACTCAAACTCAACTCCCAAACCTACTGCCAGTTTTTAGAAGACACTTTCCTCAAGCAGTGGTACAAGGAAAAGTCTACATGTTTCAGGAAGACCATGATTTCTATGCAAGACAATGCAGGTTGATCGTCAACAGATTAGGAAACTGATAGACTCCATGAATGAAAGACTTATGACTGTTATTGAAGGGTGGCTATATTGGTCAGTAATGTTTATTTGTAAAATTTGAGTTGTTTATTATTCTCACTTTAACACATGAATATAAACAAGTGAAATGGGCAGATTTTCGTTTTTTTTGTTGTAATAGTTGCCCAATAATTATGCACTCAAAGATATTGTCCTAATATATTCAGGTTTGAGGTTTATTTAGATTTTGGATTGACAGAGAGCACTGTAGTTTTTCAAAAATAAAATTACTTGCCTAATAAATAATATGTTTTGCAGGCTTTTATTTTTTGTTTTTACTGTAATTACTTTATTATTAATTATTTAATTACTGCTTTAATATGATTTGTAAATAATATGATGAGACCATACGGGATTGATTATTGTTGTAGATTATCAAACAGTAAAAGTACAGTTACAATTTAAAGGAGTGACATTGTAAAATCCCACATCGGTTTCCATTAACACACAGTGTATAGCGCATATTAATGTTCTATTTAAATGTTGCTGACTACTTGAACAACCTCTTTAAACCTTTGGGGTCGAAGGGCTTTTTCTTGATTTTTGCATATCTGCTTAAAGTCGCCTTTAAAGGCACTTGTGAACAGCATAATTCCCAAATGCCCACATTCAAAACATTCAGAAAAAGCTCAGCTCTCTCTATAACAGCTCCCCATTAGATCTAGAGCAGTGTGTAAAGAAATACTTTTGCCCGAAAAGCTGAAAATATCAAGTCCTAGATTAGAAAATTTGTTGTTAAAACATAGCTTTACTCAGGTGGATAAATTGTATTTGGTGCTTGAAATGGGTTTATCAAAGTCTCACATTTACTGAAGTAGCAGAGTGAGTGAATAAAATGTGCAGTATATAATCCTCATTGCGGTTTTCCACATTGTTACGTCTAAAAAAAGTAGATGGACACACAAATCCACCAATCACAGGTAATATATATGATGAGCATTCAAATCCACCAATTATAGTGAATCTATAATATAATCTATGATGTATCTCAACCCTTCTTCATAGCCTCATAACTCCAGATGTGAACCACATACAACCTTGCAATGAGATGTAACTGAAATTAATATTCAGAAAAAATTTGAATCAATTTCACGCAGGCTATTCATAGTTGCAATAGACATTCGTTAATTTATTACTGGTACAAATATGCCAGAAAACATATTTTAATAATGGTTATGAATTGTTTTAGTGGCAACAGCACAAATGTGTTATGTGTCTGAGAAGCAGAAGGCCTGTATGTGTTTACACTTACCTCCGGTCAGTCATTTTCTCAGACCCTCCCCTATACCACATAACTCCTCTCACCTCCAGTTAGCTATCTGAGTTGACAGGTTGTATAAAGAGTTGTTTGAATGGCCAACAACACGTTAAGTACAAAGAAATATTTACTGGATTCTGGGAGAGCATAATTAGATGAACAGTGTCTCTGAATAAGTGTAATGTTATGGTATGATATAATTTACCAAGTAAAATAAATCAGTACTCCTCCGGGAGAACAGGAGTTTTGTAATGCTCTCTTAAGGCTAATAGCGTTTAGTTATGTTCCTTAAAGCACAGCCACCCAGAGATAAATTAGATTTTGTAAGTACTGTAGCATCTTGTGAAAGTGTTGTGTTAACTGTGAAAATGACGTACTCAAGTGTACTCTATTGAGATGAGGGCAGGCTTGGGAATGTTTGTTTAAAATATATTTAATTAATAAATACTGATTACTTTAAAATGTATTATTAAAAAATACAATTAATTATAACATTATTCGAAGAATTGGTTCATTAAAGTAAGGCAGTCTGATTCATTTTCATTAGACTTTTATTTAGACTTTTTTAAACTAAGTTTAACACAAGGCAAACATGAAAAATGCTCTGTTCTATGAAACTAAATCCCAGATTATAGGCTACTTAATCACCTGAGCTTTATGTTTATGTCTAGTCAAAAACTGGGAATTTAACTAATATGTGATGTTGGACTACAGAGAATTCGAGACTTAAGCAGCTCACATTGTGCCTTACACAGACGGTCAGTGACATCACATTTAGCAAAATGACCAGATCTAGGTGGATCAGTATATTGTACAAACTGTATATGTTGTGTTTATTGAGTTCTACAACTATGCAGAGGCAGTATAGTTCATTTTCTTTAGAGACCCTTCGTCAACCATGATTACAAACAGAGGCCATTGTAAAACTCGGAATGGCCATTATTTGTGTGGCCTGTAAGATTTCATATTAGTGCTCTTTCTTTAGTAGCTCAGTAACATTGAGATCAATGACTGATTATCACACTGATTTATCAGTCTACTCAGGCTTTAACAGAAACTTCAGTATCTGTAAGGAAGCCATTAACCAAGCCTAGCTATGTTTGCTGTACAGTGTGTGCTAATATTACATACTTAATAAGCAAATATTGACTGTGTTTCTTTCCAGCCCTAACAACCCTAACTCTGACCTCAATCTTACCCTTAGACTAACTTTAACCTTGTCCTAAGCATAAAAGTGAGTGATTTATACCCACTGCGTGAGTACATGAACAGGTTTTAGTCCCCACTATGTGATATATACCTGAGCCCTCACACACACACATTGTGAGAGTGTATAGCAGATTTCTTTCCCCTTGAGTGCCAGGTCCTGTGTGGGTGTGATAACCCAAACAAGACAATTAATTACCCAGAGAGGGGTATTAGTGTCTTCTGCAGCTACAATGGTGGTGATAATGATGGATCTCAAGGACAACACACACACACCAACACACACACAAACACACACACACTCATTTATCCTTCTCTCTCTGCCACAAAACTGGAGCAAAATTCAATGTGGAAAATGTCTTGGCATGACTTGGCTAAAATGTATTTATAGAAAAGTGGCAATGGGCTAACAAATAGGCTAATCATCAGTGCAGATCACCAGTGAAGGCCACTCCAACATCTTTTCATACTCTCACTGACTGAACAGAACACGTCTGGATCATTGTCTAATGTCTATAGTACCTATTGTCGAGCAGTACATGACTTACAAAGTCCTAACACGTTTCATAAAAGAGAGCATCTCAGAGTTAAAGGGGCAATCCTGCCAAAATGAAGAATGCAGCCATTGCTACATCATGCTGTCTCGCTGGAATGCTCTTTTAACATCAGTCTTTTTTTTCTTTTCCTTCTATTTTGTGATGGAGCGCACACTAGACTGGTTAGAGTACCACACATAGATGAGTACCACACATAGGTTTGGCTATAAAAAACACTCAAAATATAGCCACTAATATATATAGCAAACTAACACTGGACCAGACAAGAAACCGGGTGATCCTTAAACTGTGGAGGGATATATGTCTGGGAAGCGAAGATATGAATGTATTCTGCAGCACAACCTGGAGAAGCATTTTACAAATCACATACTGAAAAGAGATGTCATCCTAAATGTCCTAAATGAATATATAATGTTTCCCATTATGGGATTGCAAGAACATTGCAAGTGTGTTTAATTTAATTCTAGACATTTTATACTCAGACATGAACTTCATCTGGTGCAGTCCTCTTATTCCAATGGCAGATCATTTATCTTGTTTTAGACATGATTTCTTGAAGGAAGCAAAATCCTCTGCCAATTGAAGAAGATCATTTCACTAGAAAAATGACATAAAAATTAAGTAAAATATCTAGAAATAAGAAATTAATTGTAGAATTTTCTTGCAAAAATTGCATAATATGAAATAATAGATAATTGCCTACATTTAAGATTCCAATATGACTGTAAGGTTGTGCTCCACATTCACAGATTCAACAGTGTTCAACAGGCATCACCGTGCATATGCATCCCAAAACCTTTTTCTCTCTCTTAGCTGTTTCACATTGGCTATTGCCACTCGTCCGGTCACATTGTTGACCATCCCACCCTACTGGAATTTTTTAGTTGTAAAAGTCAGACATTTAAAAAATATATGCAGGCCTCCAATGATAATTATAGGGCTAGTAGAAATGGAACAAAATTGCTTTATCACCAAAATATAATAAGAATATTTTAAGTACTTAAAATTATGTTTAATTAAATGTATGTAGTAACAAATGTTTGTTGGACAAAAACACCGACTCCAAAAGCCCACTAGCAATGGCACCATGGCTCAGTAGGAGGCTGAAAACCACTGGCCCACGTTATATCACAGATGTAATAATGAATCAAAGCTGCACTGTGTAAGCTTTTGGGGTTTGGAGACCTCTCTGGTGGAACTGTGTAATTGCATCCTTCATGCGGAAGAACCTTTTATAATGTTCATAACGTCCTAACATATGGATGAATGATGATTGTGAGCACCTTGAAAGAGTATTGAAAGACGACACTTGGTGAAGGACATGTCTTCTGAGGATGTAGGGAAATTACTTACTATTACCATTATAGACCTAAACCATGAGCCAGACCTTCTTATTGAGGCCATACATGTGCCATTAATACATAAAGTTGTATGATGGCCCAAAATAGTCACAGGAAATCCTGATATCTGATATCTCTGACTTTAAGTCATTATTTCAGACTCACAGCAGCACGCACTCTGCTTCAGTGTGCTCTTTAAATAGTGCTGCTTTAACCTATCCTATTGCATCCATAGTTTCAGTGTGTTGTTTGCTTCAGCTCAGCATGCTTCCCTGGGCTCGTAGGTTGCCCCTGAAGCCTTTATGAGTTATTAAAATTTAATAGACGTAAAAACCACACCAATGATTGTCTTTAAAAATGAACAAAATATTGACAAAATTCAGATTTTAGCAATGGCTGCTCCTAACCGCTGTGTAATTCTGTGTACATAGTACATGAGATTTTGCACTGATCTGTCACTATAATCCTTTGAAGTGAAAAATGAATGAGGCAGCGTTTATGTATGCTACTGCTGCTCCTGCGGTTGTCAGGTTTGAATCCCCATCTGTCTCCGGTGGTTATAGCTCTTTATCCAGCACGTTGATTTCTCTCACTCGCTCAAGGCCAGAACATACGGCTTCAGGTCATCCATTCCTTTCCTCCTCTACAGCTGATATTTATACTTTCTGCCTCTATAACACTGGACTCATCTCATCAGAAAGCTCTCCCTATCTAGCCCTCTCTCTCTGTGTCGCTGTCTCACATCTCTCTATGTCTCCGCTCTCACTATGTTTCTTTCCCTCCCTCTTTCGACATACACTACATGTTTGTTTATCCCACAGCAGTTTAGCTCCTATTGCCATTAGCGCTGAAGGTGTGTGTATTGCTTTTTCAATAAGGCTCAATACAAATCAGAATGGGACTCATTTACATCAGTTTCAGTCTTACAGGCACAGTAACAAAAACAACCCCTTCAATTTTAAGCAAGGGATGCACAGCTCTGGTCTAGAGGCCCATGTGTCCAGTACGCTTTGGTGCTTCCCGTTCTTAAATACATCCAACTCACTCACTTCCAATTGAGCTTATTAATTAGCTTACTGATCATGGAAACCTGCTCGATCAGGGTTAAAACTAGACTAGAAATGATGCAGTGTAGTGTACATCTGCCTTAAAACTAATAATTTAGCACTACATGTAAATTTACGGATGAACACCATATGATCAAAGAGACATATTATACATTGATCTGCAAGAGTTAAATATATCTAGCTGTACAGGGGTTGGACAAAGAAAATGAAACACCTGGTTTTAGACCACAATCATTTATTAGTATGGTGTAGGGCCTCCTCCTCCTTTTGCGGCCAATACAGCGTCAGTTCGTCTTGGGAATGACATATACAAGTCCTGCACAGTGGTCAGAGGGATTTTAAGCCATTCTTCTTGCAGGATAGTGGCCAGGTCACTACGTGATGCTGGTGGAGGAAAACGTCCTTCTTGGTGGTATGCTGACATTACCCTGGATACCGTGGCTCTTGATACATCACAAAGACTTGCTGTCTTGGTCACAGATGCGCCAGCAAGACGTGCACCAACAATTTGTCCTCTTCTGAACTCTGGTATGTCACCCATAATGTTGTGTGCATTGCAATATTTTGAGCAGAACTGTAAAACTGTGCTCTTACCTGCTAATTGAACCTTCACACTCTGCTCTTACTGGTGCAATGTGCAATTAATGAAGATTGGCCACCAGGCTGGTCCAATTTAGCCATGAAACCTCCCACACTAAAATGACAGGTGTTTCAGTTTCATTGTCCAAACCCTGTACATGTACACAGATACAACAGTACATATATACATACATGTCTGGTCTAGTAAAATGCTACTACAACTGTTCTTTGATGAACAGAGTGAACGCTCTCTCTCTCTCTCTCTCTCTCTCTCTCTCTCTCTCTCTCTCTGTTGTGTATAACATGCATAGACTGGTATAAGCAGTAATGGCTATTGTTACAAATCTGCATCATCATGAGGACCTTTTTAAGGAATTTGAATATCCTATTCATCTGATGTTATAGGCCTATATTTGTATATGTAGTCGGTCAGCAAAAAAACTGTTCAGGGAATTCCGACAATTTTAGACTAAAGCACTCCATGAAACTCTCTCACGTTTCACAGCCTACAAATTATCCACAAGGGCCACAATTAACAGTTAATTAGCAGTTAACTAGCTTTTGATGCTTCATAAGAGCAATGCTCTACATCATTGTGTCCTTGTTCAGCCAAACAGTGCATAAACATGTTATTGCTGTCATGTTTGGACTTAACGGTTTGGACGGTGCCATGTTTTGGAAACATAGGTTCGACACTCCACAGGATGTTCAGCAACTATAGGATATTTTGTCTCCATACTTTAAAACCGCAGTAGCCCAATTTCAGAATCCCCTCAGAATGACAGCAATGAAATAATGGAGATTATAATGAGAGACTGGTGGCTAGATTGGAGTAAACAGGAGAGAAGTGGATAAGTGGTTAATCCTGGTATCAGTGTGGATTATGAGATTATCCAGCAGTGTCTATTGCCAACACTGAAAACACTGGGCTGGCTGAGCTACAGCAGGATAAAGCATGGAGTAAAGAAATCTACAATATACGCACAATCAAACTGACATATATCACATATACACTCCCAGGTCACTTTATTAGGAACAAGTCTCTAATACAGTCGGGGGCCGATGCAATTTACTTCAAATGTGTTTATCTTCTCCTCATAAATAAAACAGATTTCATCAGCACAGTTCTTTTCCAAAAGTAAGTAAACTGAAAGACAGCAGTTTAATGATGTAATATATTGTATTCATTTCTAAATGATGTTTTTAAACCAAATAAATGCAGTGATTTTTTTCAGTGTAGTCACCAGTGGTCAGTTTCTGACCACAGACCACTCTGGGTGGGGATCCATTCTCATTCAGTGACAGTGACTGCAACCACTGCAGTACTGCTTTGTCTGACTCGTACCTGCACCACACAGACTACCATCACCACTACCATGTCAGCATCACTGCTGAGCTGAGAATGAGCCCCTACCCAAATAATATCTGGTCAGAACTGATCAACAGTGACCCATGTTCACACAGCTTCTCAAAGCAGGAGTGCTGATGTAGAATCTGTTTGTGTCTGTAATGTCATAGTAAATAATAGAGGAGTTAAATCCTAGATCAACATGCGCACTTTAATATGCTTTGTGAATATTGGTCGGCGTTAATCAGTTTCTGACCACAGGTCCACACATTGTGGATATAGGCTAATGAATAGGCTGGAGAGGGGCTGATAAACTGTGCAGCTTAAGTCTGTACTGTTATGTAATGGACCTGTAAGGGAGGTGTAGCTCAAAGTAGGAAGTGAGAACTGTTTAACAGAACACAACACGGCAATAACCTCCGATTTTCAGGATTTTCAGGAGTGTCCATCCTTTGTCTTTACTGAAGATGCCATTGCTTTGAGTTTTTCGAAAAAACATGCAGGGATATTTTACCTCCAAAGTTTAGTCTTAGATTTCAAGTGCTAATTTAGACTCATGAGCCCATAAAAGCTCTCATGACCCTACATATTCAGTTTCAGAATTCCAGGGCATATGTTCTTCTTTCTGTATATCTATTTCATTTGTCTGTTCTCAGTAACAGCTTCCTAATAGCGGCATATCCTTTTAGGCTCTTGCTGTTGAGTTGTCTTCTTACAATGGAAGCATGAACTCTGAAGCCCCTTCAGGTCTGAAACAAGAATGGACTTTGATTTTCTCCTCTTTCTCAAGAATGCCATTTATCGGATGCTGACAGTTTTGGTGGTCTACCCGGTCTTGCACACTTAGAAGTCACATCTTATCTTTTAAGCATTTTTTGAACTCCAGTTTTGGAAAATCTGTTTTCACACATTATTAATTCCCCTTTCTTATGTAAATCCATTATTAGTTGCAAATTCATTATTAAGTTGTGAGTTGTCTGCAGAATTTTGTAGCCTTCATATAAGATCAGTTCTTCTAGGAAGTGCTCTGTTATTGAATACAGCACCAGCACCACTGTCAAATATCTTCTGTTTTATTTTATTGTCTGTTGACCTGATAATACCAGTTGTTTGAAATTGTCACTTGATATGTTTCATACATATTTCATACATAGTCTTAAAAACTCCACAGGCTTGTGCTTAACAGTTCCAACTGATGAGATGTCTGAAAAAATAGATATCTGTCACATGGAGACAGGACGAGGAGGCAGGATGTAAGCGCAAGTATTTAATGAAGAGCAAAAAAGACAAAGAAAAAACTAGCAAACTGAGAAATACTGAGCAGGATTACAAAAACAACAGACATGGAGACAAACGACCGACAGGGAGACAAAACACCAAGCAAGAGCACAGGGGCCAACAGGGAGTATAAGAGAACAAAGACTAACAAGGAACACCTGGGAAGGGGCGGAGCTACAAACTAGGGACAGGTGAGGGGCCTGACAAGGGAGCGGAGACAGGAGGAGCCAAAAACCAAACCAAACAGAAGCACATGGAACAAGACAACAAAAGACACATGGAAATGACAAGAAACAGAAGATCAGAGAAAACAGAGGCAAGAGAAGACAGGATGTGACAATATCCTGATGTATCACATATACTCTTGATGTATCACCTCATTATATTTTTGCCGTATCGCCACCTCTAATATATATTCTTTTTTTTCACAATTTAAAGCTCTCGTTACCCTTTCAGTTTAGTTAATATTCATGATGGACAGATCCAATAGAATTCACCCAAAATTGCTTGTTATCTCAACCTCCACTGCAAACCGAGAAAGCTGTTTTATCCTCCTGTAAAGATGCCATTTCATAGGGGTTTTAAGGTGACTGTATAATTCCATGAGTGCTATTTTATAGTTGATGTCTTCACCTTTATTCGAAAGCAAAGCATGAAGCTAAAAACAAGGAACCCTTCTATGAATAGCCATGTCTAAATGTTTGACTTGTACTGTAGGTTTCAAGCAACTAAAGTTACATGGGAATTTCACAGTGTAAAACCAGCTTCAATGTTGAGAAACATAACGTCAGTGACTTCTATGGGAACAGCCTTTGTTGGGAGCACTTAGCTGTAACTCAATGGCTTTCAGGAAAGAGTTAAAGTGGCAGTAGGGGCACAATAGTAAGGACTGGATATATGGAATACTGATATGTGATATGCATACTGTTGGAGGCCTTTTGTGTTAATTATATGTTTCCTGTTTTGTTTTTTTGTTTTAGCCATTTCATTAAGGACCCTGACAGCTGTGTTAACTTCTAGAAAAGAATCAAGGACTTATACTAATGTCACTGCACAGCTCGGGTTTATTTACTAAGTAAATCATTGTTGATCACTGAATGAAAAAAACACACACACACACAAGAAATCAATGAGATCTGATTATTCACCTTCGCAAAGAAGATCCTGGCATTTTCAGTTCAATTATCTCCCTTCCTGCTGAGCTTTTTAAAGACTGCGATTTTCAGCAGATTAGTTACAGCACAAAACATCCAGTTCAACCTTCAGTCGAAACGATCTTGAAACAAACCCAAATGAGTTTTTAAGTTGTTATTTGTCATGCGTTAATCCATCTTCAAACAAACCGAGTGCTTTCATGTCTGCCCTGCGTCCTCCAACGCACTTCCCCTGAGTCACATTAGAAATATTAGCGTTGTCTGTAACTCCATACTGGGAATAAAACTGTTCTCTTATCTCGACTTTGTAGTAAAGCGAAACATTCTGTGTCCTCTGCTGATTCCTTCGTACTGAATAATTCTCTTTCAGTTCTTTATGAGAGCTGGTGTTTATACGTGCACAGATACAGTATGCAACGCCTCACCCTCATTTCCTGACACAGTGATACACAGACACATACACATAGCATGCAGGTTCCTTTATTGGATGGCTTTATTAATTGTGGTATTAGTAGTATTTTAGCAGTAATACTAGAAGTAGCATGGAGTGGATTACACACAGCAGTGTTGCTGCAGTTTATGAACGACTGCCTGTGACTGAGTTAGTTCACCAACCAAAAATATCAGCCCAGTAGAGTCTTGCAATCAAGATCTGACCGCCGATGAAGGACTAGAGGATAACTAGCACAAACTGTGCAGCAACAGATGAGCTATTGTCTTTGACTTTACAGTTACAAAGTGGACGAACAATGTCAGGTCCACTTTGAGACAGAGTGGTCAGACTGGTCAGTGAATGGACACTCCACTCCACACCACTCACATCACTCACTAAGATGTCACTAGTGTCACTGCAGTGCTGAGAATGATCCACCACCCAAATAATACCTACTCAGTGGTGGTCCTGTGGTCTTGGCCTTTGATGAACAGGGTAAGGGGGCAAATTAAGTATACAGGGAAACAGATGGGCTATAATCTGTAATTGTAGAAGTCCAAAAAATAACCTTGACCTGGAATACAGGAAGAGTATATATCAAACCCACCTCTACAATAATGCAAATTTGTGTTAGTGTCAATGTGCTTGTTGGCGCTTATGAGATTTCCAGCAGCACTGACAGAGACATAGGCTGTATTCAAAATGACATACTACTCACATACTAAATGAAACTAAAAGTAATATGTAGTATGGTGTATGGGACCAAATTGAAGATCTGTAGTGCACTGAAGAGACCCGGATGGTGTTCTACTCCAGTCAGAGTGTCTACTATACTGCATCCCTGGTGTACTGCATCCCATCCTGCACTGCGGCCTCACCAGCTCTCAGCCTGCTTCAGCCAAAGAACATGGCGGGGGGTATAGAACTTGTACTATACTGTGGCAGCTGCTGTTTGTTCCAGTACTGAGAAAGGGTTTTTTGGTCATGGTGTGCAAAAATGCTTTAAAAGAGCATTTTGAAGCAGAAATGATGGCCTCTTCTGACTCTTCTTCTGCAGGATGCCACAACACATTCCCTGATTTATTTAATGATTCCGGTAGACATTAATATATAGTTTGTCTTGTATGGAGCAGTTTTACAATGACTCCTGCAGAGAAAAGTCCTGGCACTGTTTTCCATTTCTAACAACTAACTGAAACCTGGTTTGACTATGGCTCAATTCACAGTCAGTAATGTATCACCAGCCTGCTGAAGGCCTAGAGCGTGTTTTTCCCAAACTTGGTGTCTTCCATTCTAAATCAAAGTGTGATTTGTTGATTCCTATATCACTTCCTAATTATGTTGGTAGTTAATCACTACCTGGCAGTAACACAGATCATTATGAAGGTGAAAAATGAGAATAAACCCAACAGAGCCAAACTATTAGCAACTATAATAATATTCTGATTTACTATTGATTACTCATAAGCTGTAATGTTTGTGGTACCACTTATGCCCTGCTATGTTATTATAGCAATAACCTATTATATGTAACACTATAGATGTTATTATAGAGCACATTGACTTAAATCTTAAGCATTATAGCTGTGCTGTAGATGTGAACTGCACTGTGTGTTCTACAGATACTTTGGCAGGCCAGGGAGGTGTTTTGAGAAGCCATGAGGAATTTTATGTTGTGGCAGGAGGTTTTAAATAAGCTGAGGAATTCCCTGAGAAAGGCAGAAAATGCTCTGAGGAGTGGGCTGCCTTTAAAATGAAAAGCAAACACAATCATACAGAACTAGTGTGGGATGGGGGGGGGCAGCGTGGGGGGAGGGCCACATCCATAAGCACATGAGAACGACAGGCAAAGTTCAAGGACATCATATTTACTGTGGTCACTTTCCTGGCTAGATGTTTAGGGTGGTGAGCCTGCAAGAGATTGGCTGATTGTGCATCTGTATAGTGGACCTATAAGGTAGATGGAGGTCTTTAGGTAACCAATGAGTGGAAGTACCAGGTAAGTGACCAGTAAGTTCAAAGTAGGAGTTTCTCATAAAGTGTCTTTGTGTGTGTGTGTGTGTGTGTGTGTGTGTGTGTGTGTGTGTGCGTGTGTGTAATAATAATGACCCATACGTATATATAGACATGTCAGTACCTACAGGGGTTGGACAATGAAACTGAAACACCTGGTTTTAGACCACAATCATTTATTAGTATGGTGTAGGGCCTCCTCCTCCTTTTGCGGCCAATACAGCGTCAGTTCGTCTTGGGAATGACATATACCAGTCCTGCACAGTGGTCAGAGGGATTTTAAGCCATTCTTCTTGCAGGTCACTACGTGATGCCGTGGCTCTTGATACATCACAAAGACTTGCTGTCTTGGTCACAGATGCGCCAGCAAGACGTGCACCAACAATTTGTCCTCTTTTGAACTCTGGTATGTCACCCATAATGTTGTGTGCATTGCAATATTTTGAGCAAAACTGTAAAACTGTGCTCTTACCTGCTAATTGAACCTTCACACTCTGCTCTTACTGGTGCAATGTGCAATTAATGAAGATTGGCCACCAGGCTGGTCCAATTTAGCCATGAAACCTCCCACACTAAAATGACAGGTGTTTCAGTTTCATTGTCCAACCCCTGTATATCCGTATATCTATCTATCTATCTAGCTAGCTGTATATATACATATATATAACTCAGCAGGAACTGAGTGGGATAGATTACCGCAGGACACCATTAAGAACCTCTACAACTCCATCCCCAGGTATGTATCATTATGGTCGTTAACATTGAGTTGGTTTAACTTTGAGTGGGTGAGGGAATTTGTGGCTACTTAGTCATCAAAAGATAATGTTTGACACTGTCGCCACAAAGTTGGTAACATATAACTGTCTAACATGTCTTTTTATGCTGTATCTTTCTTTTTATCTGCTGTGTCCTTCACTGGACACTTCAAGGAGCCCATCACAAACCCTGAAAAACTGCTCTAGACCATTATCCCACCTCCACCAAACTTTACTTACTTTACTATGCAATCTGGAAGGTGGCATTCTTTTGGTATCCACCAAACCCAGATTCATCCATCACACTGACAAATAGTCTAACATGATTAATCAGTTCAGGGAACACGGTTTGACTGCTCCCGAGTCCAGTGTTGATGTGCCTTTCTCCATTCAGCCGGCGCTTGGCATTTCACTTAGTGATCACAGGCTTGTGTACAGTTGCTCGGCCATGGAAATCCATTACATGAAGCCTCCGGCGTTCTTGTGCTGAAGTTGCTCCACAGGCAGTTTGCAATACAGTAGTAAGTGATGAGGGTATGTGTTTTTTACACGGTATAGGCTTTGGCATTCGGCAGCTGCTTTGTAAATTTCTGTTGTCTACTGCTTTATGGCTGAGCTGTTGTTGATCTTCAATTTCTTGACCCATTGTACTGCCAGATATGTGCTTGATCTTAAACATCTGTTAGCAATGGGTGTGGCTAAAACGCCTGACTGCAGTAGATAGGGAGGCTGTCCACATACCTTTGGCCATATAGAGTATATCATGTATGATATCACTTGACGTTTAAATATATTTGTGTGTCTGTGTACAGATGAATGGGTCATCACACCAAAAGCTTGACAAGTACCCCTCTCCCATAATGCACTTCACCAAACAGAAGCACATCAGTCCCCGAAGTGATGTTGCCGCGGAGATGGTGGCAAATTGCTAGGCAACATGATGTAATGATTATGACAGGCATAATTTCCAAGCAATTTAGAGCCATCCAGGAATAAAGTGGAGGAGCCTGATGGCCTCAGCACTGCTGCTGGAGCGGAGCTGCTCAAACGGGCCGGGACAGATTGAAGATGACGCTGGCGGCTTCGTATCATTTCGGACAGTAATAGCCGGTGGAGCTGCACGCAGGCGGCCGTATCTGTCTTATCCGCTGTTTGACGGAGAGACACTTTGCTCTGCTGATGATATCGCATTCAGCCGGATGATTGAGAAAAAGAGTGTTTGTTTCAGCTTGTCGGCGGACTGAAGAGCGCGGTAAAAGACATGTGAATGTGTGTGCGTGGCGCATTCATCATGTTTACTCTTTCGCCATCTGCTCTGTTATTAGCTGATGACACCATGCGCCCAGTCTCACACACACTCTCAAAGGGGTTTTCGGTGGGCAACCTGAGGACATCAGTATGAGGATGCCAGTTAACCAGTTTAGGGGTTGATGATATGATGAAACCTAATCGGTATCTTGATAAGTTATATCACAGTATGGTTTAGGGTCTTGTTAGCATTGAAAATATTTTTGATTCATATTTTTTAATATATCTGTGAGTTCCCTGGAAAAAAAATTAGTGACCTTGCATGTTTAGGGTGGTAGTAACTTCATTCTCCTGCAGATGGCATTTCGGATGACACCTGCAGGGTGTGAATGACGAGATTCATAGATTGAGAAGAGGTGGTACAGTGCAGTGAATGTCTCGTTCCATGTGTGGAAAATGGCTCCAGAGCAGATGTTAATGATTGGCTAAAAGGAGTGACTGCATTTGGGCATGCCAAAGGCTGTAGTGTGAAGGAAGTAGCTGAATCTGCAGGTGTATGGAAATGTATGGTCATACAGGTCTACCAGCAGTGGCTAATATCCCAGTCTACAGGAAATCAGAATTGTGCTAGGCCAATGCCCATGGTTTTTAAAGGTTACTATATTGCCTGTGACCCTGAAGGATTATGACATTTAGAAGATGAGTTACTAGTATTGAACAATGCTGTTGTTAATTTACAGAAATATTATGCAAATTCACAAAAACAAATGACCACCTTTATTTCACAATTAGGATGCACCCACGTTATTGCTTTGTTGCCTTGTACCATACACAAGCACGATTGTACCACCTCCCTACCTCCCTGCACTCATGTTGTGCTTAACGTTCTGGGCCTAAGCACAGGGTTAAGGGTTGTTACTACATACTTTATTATGGTAAAGTACTGTATGTGAAAATAACAGAGTTAATGCAGTATTTCTAATAACATAAATTACTCTAATTACACCACCACTAAGAAAACATACTGGTGGGGCAGTCATGGGCTGGAGGTTAGGGAACCAGCCTTGCGACCGGAGGGTTGCCGGTTCGATTCCCTGAACTGACAGTAACGACTGAGGTGCCCTTGAGCAAGGCACCTAACCCCCAACTGCTCCCCGGGCGCCGTGGATAGGGCTGCTCACCGCTCCGGGCAAGTGTGCTCACTGCCCCCTAGTTTGTGTGTATTCACTAGTATGTGGGTGTTTCACTTAACGGATGGGTTAAATGCGGAATACAAATTCCTCTGTGTGAAAATCACAAATGGCACAGAATGGCTCAAAAACTCTCTACTCAGAGAATGATTGGCCTCACCGATTTGATTTGATACTGTTTCTGTTATTCTGTTTTTACAGTCTAAAATACTGGATAATCCATGACTTCAACATTGAGATCACTGCCCCCCTCTAAAAAATCAACAGTTGGTTAATTTTAGCACTGAAAATTTAAGTCATTTTGATCATGGCCCCACTAGCACTAGTATCATCAGTACCAACTGCATGGATCATTAAATAGACAGAAAGTTAACACTGTGAGGTTTTAGGTGTCCTTTCCCTGTTGTTGTCTGGGGACAAAGTGTTGGGCATTTTGAACATGACTGAAATTTAATTGCCAGCATATTGCAACTACTCTCTTATCAAGAGAGTTCAATGCCCACTGAACTCTCCACACATATATGATGAAATTTAGCGATGGAAGAATGGAAATATTCTGTTTTTTAATTCATGCTTTGTCCAAGACATACTACAATATAAAAAGGAAGGCCATATAGTGTTCTTAGCATGCATAGTGGGCACAGAACCGCTGCACATAACCTTTACTTTCAAGTTATGCTTTTACAATACAGAGAGAGGAGTCAAGAATATTCATTCACTCATTCATTCGTTTTCTGAGTCGTCTGTCCTTCTAGGTCATGGAAGGTGCTTGAGCCTATCCCAGAGCTCACTGGGCAGAAATGATGTGAAAACACTAATAGATGGTGCGTTGAATTATTGATTTGTAAGTACAACAAATCACTTAAACTTTGTGATAGGACATGAGGTTTTCTTTACACAGCTCTGTCACATCATTTCCATTCTGCTGCAGTGTTTGAGATAAAATTTTAAATTTATTGTAACCAGCATTTCCAGAAAGTCAAAACTTAATTGGTTGACTCCTCTGGCATGCTGTAGTTATGCTGTTTGTTAATCTAGTGCTTCTGTTCAGCTCTCAAAGTACAAACCAGTGAGTATCTCTCTAGAGACTACCGAGAAATACAAATGATAAACCAATTTTCTGCTGGGTGTTTCAGGGCTTTGACTCTTGCTTCCATCCTATACTTATCAATGAATTAAGAGTGGAACTGCAGCACTTCCTACAGTGTTTAAATACAGACAGATCTCTATTAAATGGAAATAAACTAAAAGTTACAGACATGCATTAGGCTTTCCCTGAGCAAACAAAACATGAAACGTGAACCCTTCTATCACCCAAAGAACTGCTGTATTTGACACTGAAACAAACAAAAAACGCTCATGATTATACAGCTCTAGAAAAATTTAAGACACCACGTCAAAGTGATCAGTTTCTCTAGTTGTACAGTTTCTGGGTTTGTGTTGGACCAAAATGAGCAGTTCTGTTTTATTCTATACACTACTGGAAACACGTCTCCCAAAT
>CM067474.1:12137300-12157132 GCA_034552555.1 Semaprochilodus insignis | reverse complement strand
GGGGAATGTTGGTGTTTGGTGCAGAATGACGGTGTTTGGTGGGGAATGTTGGTGTTTGGTGCAGAATGACGGTGTTTGGTGGGGAATGTTGGTGTTTGGTGCAGAATGATGGTGTTTGGTGGGGAATGTTGGTGTTTGGTGCAGAATGATGGTGTTTGATTGAGAATGTTTGAAACTTATTCCACTTTGTTAAACCTTAGATGGTGCAGTCACTGGATATCATAACAAATGCATTTCCTAGTTGCAGCTCATTGAAACAACTAGAGAAATTGTGTGGGAAAGGCATATTCTTAACTTTTAGTCCATATCACACCAGCATTTTATTTATACATATATTTTTATTTTTATATTTTATATTTTAATATAGGAGATGGGTTTGAGAATTAAACTATTAAATTATTGTTGTGTGTAAAAAAATAAATAAATAAATAAAACCAACCTTAATATTTCATTTATTTGACATCAAAACAAAAAAAAGTCAGAAGTGCAGACTGGAACCTGGCAATACAGAACATCAAACAAATGTAATTGTAATTAATTGTGCAAATATGTAATTCTATTTAAAGGATTATGAAACTTCTGAATGCAGAACAAACTAATGAGACTAGAGTTCTAATAGTCTTTGTTGCAAATTTTGGCTTTTTGGTGGAGAATTATGATGATTAATAGTGAATAATGGTGTTGGAGAGTGATGGTGCTTGTTGGAGAGTGATGGTGCTTGTTGGAGAGTGATGGTGCTTGTTGGAGAGTGATGGTGTACTTTTATCTATGTTCTATGATATGTGTTCTTGCTGATTATCATCTTTCTCTGACTACAGAGCGTTCACTTTGTCCCAGGAGCAACCCGTAAACCCTGGAGACCTCTCTATCATGCTAACATCCAGCATGACTACAAAGTAACACACTCACTCATGCTCCTTCTTGAGCTACAGTGACTGTGTATGTGCTGAGGCTTCTGCTTGTCTTCTTGTCCAAATCATTTTCTGTCTGTTCTTCTGTGTATGCATGTGTTAAGTGGCTACAAGGCAGCAAGAACAGTAGCTTCTGGACAACTGAACCAAAGTGTAGACAAATTTGGGCTACTGCTACTGATTTCAGCTAAGTGACATATTTCTGTCCATGTTTATAGATGTCATACACTCTCACAAACCACATAAAGCAAGTCTGTTTGAGATTACGTAACAACTTGACACAGCTCGAGATGAATGTGTGATGATTTGGCTATGTACCATTCTAACTAATGTGCCTTAGATTCTGTCCCTTGTTTGTTCAAAGCATTTTCACTATAAAGATAATTATTATAACATAATTATTCAAACAATACATTGCCATGCTGTAGTTTACTAGTTCCAACCATGTCTTCAACATAAGTATATGCAAAAGTACGGTGGCCGAGAAGTGCATGTCAGGGACAAAGAACTGGGCTCGACGTGCACAGAGCTAAAAGCCAAAGGAGGTTTATTTGACAAGTGGATGGTCAAGCACAACAGCAAAATCAAGGCAATCATAACAAAAGGTGAAAACCAGGAAGTCAAAACAATCAGGCAAACAGATCAAAAGGGGAAGAGCAAAAGAGAGTAAGTCGAAGACAAAGGAGGTCAGAACCAGAGATACGAGCAAAAGACAAGAGAGAAACGCTTAGAGTTGCAAACAGGGGTTTGGCAAAACTTCGCTCTGTGTGTGAGGGGTTTATATGCAGGTGTATAAACGGTGACAGGTGAAGCAAATCAAAACTCGGGCGAACTAGGCCGTGAATGATTGGATGACTGGGGACATGTAAGTGTGACGTTATCAGGGAGTGCACTCTGGGAAATGGAGTCCGGGAGACGTGTCAGAGAGACCCGGAGGCGTGACAGTGCAAAACAAAATAACATTTCAGAAAACAAAATTACAAAAGTAAAAACAAATGTGAAACACTTTTACCCATACAGAAACACTTTTACAAACTGCGAATTCTGACGTAAAGGGCGGGTCTAACACACAGGAAGTGCTTGTTGTGGACCCTTGTCAATCAAACTGTTTCACAGTATAGTGGGTGAAAGAAAGAGACGAACAGGCGACGTCTAAATCAGTTAGATTTGGAAATGTTAATGACAGTAAGTGGACTGTAACACTAGCTATAGTGGAGAACCAGCTAACTAGCTTAAAATGGCTGAGAGCTTTTACAGCCCACTTTTTACAGCCCACGTGGTTTAGAGTCGCCTGTTCATCTCTTTCTTCCGTCTGCTCTTTTAAAAACTATAAAGACCTTCCACAGGAAAAACTAAAGCGTACCAGCTGGATAAAACACCTGCCACAAATGGACAAAACATGCTTTAGCGTCGTGACCATCCCTAACTCCGCCCACTCTACAACCACGAACAGTTTGACTGACAAGGGTCCGCAACAAGCACTTCCTGTGTGTTAGACCCGCCCTTTCCATCAGAATTCGGAGTTTGTAAAAGTGTTTCGGTGCTGGTAAAAGTGTTTCACGTCTTGTACAATTGTTTTTGCTTTTGTAATTTTGTTTTCTGAAATGTTAATTTGTTTTGTACTTCTCGGCCACCGTACCTAAGTGACTGCATATGACTGATAGAGACCTTGGAACGTGAGAACTTGGGAGGGGTTTTCTTTACGTTTGAAGGCTAGATCCTTGCTTGCTGAACAGAGGTAGGACTGACAGAGCACTGAAGAAGGATAAGGAAATGCCGAGGTGCAGAAATGAGATATTTATAGAACCTTACACTGCAAGGAGAAAGAGCTTTAAGCATGGTCATCCTCAGCTCTTTCATAGCTCCATGTATTCAATTATTATGACTGAACAATGTTTGAGGCATCAGGCAGCATATCCATAACCATTACATATAATACCATTCCTTAGTTCCTATCACAACCACAGTAAGCAATTCTGACTCTGTAGATCAGAGCATTTTACATCAAACCACTCACAATGACTTCGTTTACATTTGAACACGTTAACAGAGACATTTTGGAAAATCAGTGGAATTTCTCCTTAACCTCTAGGGGGTAAATACACTCATCGTCAAAAAAATATTTGCACAAATAGTTGCACCCAGAAGGAATCAACTGACAGGAATCAACTGACAGAAAGTTGGTGGGTAGGTTTGGCATCATGAGACATGCAAATGATTCAAGTTTCACACTCGGCTGCGTATGTGACATAAGCAAGGATGGGCCTTATCTCGGCACCTGACTGACCCAACAGCCACGATGCCGGACATGCAACGAACAGTGATGCCCTCCATGAGTCATCCTGTTAGTCAGCACCATTTGCAGACAGCTGCACGATGCAGGCCTACGTGCACACAGACCATTACAATGACTGTCCTTAACACCAAGTCATTGTTGCCGAAGACTGCAATGGTGTCGTGGCAGACTGTTATGGAGTGAGTCAGTGATGAATCCCACTTTTGTCTTGGTGGAGATGACCAACGAATCCGCAGGTGGAGGCACCGTGGTCAGCACCAAGATGAACAGTTTGTTGTCACGCGTCACACGTCCAGCAGCCCTGGTGTCACTCCACCTCCATCCTTACTGCAAAATCTGCAGGAACTGTGTGAGAATATTCAAGCTGCATGGGATGGATTATCACAGGACACCATTAGTAACCTGCAACTTCGTGCATTCGCAAACCTGGCGGCCCAACGCCATACTGAGAGACACTACTTCTGTATGTAAATTACTTCTGCAATAAATATTGCTCATATCGGTGTAAATTCATCATCATTTATTGTTCCTGGTAACTTTTGTCTTCCTTCCCAATAGCACTACAATCTGACACTTCCTTCTGGGTGCAACTATTCTTTGGGTGATAAGTGTAAATCAGGACTTTTTTTCATTTCACTTTTCTTTGAGACCACCAGGTGGTGCCATTTTACAATACTTCAATGCAGAACATAAACACACGGAGAACAGGGAGGCTCATATTGGTTAGAATCATTTAAGTGTCATTTATTGTGTATTTACAGTTAATTTATTATTGTGAATGTAGAATTACTTCAACACTGTAACCGCAACACTGTAACTGTAGCGATCATTCAGAAAGGCAGCCAGACGTTGCTTTACTAGGGAAACAAATAAAAGAGAGTGAGCTAAAGCCTTTTCTCCCTCAGACTAAAAAAAAAAACAGCTTGGTTTCAGACATCCATAAAGCAGCCTCATCTGCCAAAAGCTAATTTAGTTGTCAGAGAATTTGATTAATTACAGTAAACAAAGCTGGAAGAGCCATGGAAAGGGATAAAAATGAAACTGAAGTTCTCCATGTCCATTCCACCTGCATATTGATTTTTCCTTGTCCTGTCGCCTAAATTAAGCATCAGGTTTCACAGCACAAAGCGTCTAACCAGCAATTAAGTAATGAAACAGAAATGACACAGGTCGCGCACTATACACACGCCATCATCCATTAAGCATTTTAGCTTCTGGAAACGATGAATTTTAATGACAGAAGACAGATGCTGCCAGGCTAACAGAGCTGCGTATCCTGCGTGACCTGCTTTTGCATGTTTACCCACTGAAGGATATCTGAGTACACACTGGAGGTACAAAACATTCAGGACACCTTCATAATACTGTGCCGCAATGTCTCCTGCACTCAGAGCAGCTTCAGATTGGTGAGGCATGGTGTCAACAACGTGTCAACAAACTTATCAGGGTTTGATTCACTTTATAATAAATGATATTTACACAAAGTGTACATAATGTCTATGCTACTGTAGCACCCAGATGTCTCCTCAAGAGCCAAAGCACATCCACGGTACTCTGGTCTCAGGCAGCGCTGCAAAAAGCTGATAGTCGGCCCGACTTAAAATTGTTCGGGGGCACTAGAGTTCATCCAACAGTCAAACGTTCCCCCTAACTCCCTTTTCTAGGTCTGCATCTCAGTTAGGTAATCTAAATGGAATTTGCATGTTTTCCCCTGTTTGCCCACAAGCTGTGACTTTATCGCAAAGTCCCATCAGGCCTTTTCTTCTCTTGCACTTCCAAATATGCACAGTGGTGGCATTGCTGGGCTTCAAACTCCTGGTCTGGTGAATTATTAGATGGCTGTACCAGTTGTGACCCTGCTACATTAACTTTAGAAATGAAAACACACCATATTCTATTTTACAGAGTAATAACCATTTAAGGACATGTGGGTCTGTTGAGGTGTCCCAAAGTGGTTTTATTTATTTATTTATTTATTTATTTATTTATTTGGGCCGTGGAAAAACACAGAGTCCATGTACAGACGTAGGAAAGGAAATCCGGGTCCAAACATACAGGTTAGGGTACATAACACGAAAGAAAGATGAGACACACATCAACACAGCATCAACAACATAAAACAAAACAAAGACTAACAAATCAAGAAAAAGAAAGAAAAGGGAATAATAATAATAAAATTAATAATAATAATAATAATAATAATAGCCACTTGTGTATGTGGGTGTGTATGTGTGTGAATGTATGTATAAATGTGATGGAGTGGAGTTTTTCCTAGGTGGTGGATTGGCTCTGGGGGGAATTATATCTAGTACAGGATAGAAGTTCAGAAGTTACTGTGAGGCTTGTATTAGAGGTGTCCAATTTATGCTGGTGTTTTTGTGGTTGAATGCTTCAGATGATTTCTCCTATTAATAGCCTATCATAGCCTATTAATAGATCTTTCCAGTGAGTAATGCTAATGCTATTTTTTGTTTTCCAGTTCTTGAGTATGGTTTTCTTGGCAATGGTTAGCGTAGCAAACAAGATCCTATTGTTTTCTGCTGTTGTACTGGTTGATAAAATACAACTAAGCCGTCTTCCTGACAGGAAGTCATGAGTCTGAACCCCACCAAAGCAATAGCCAACACAATCGCTATTTTGTACGCAGACAATAACATATAGTGTTATTTACCTAACTGAGACGCAGAACTAACATGTAGCATTAGACTGGGGTTCTGCAGCAACCTGGGTAAAAGTGCCCTATGCCACATTAATAAGAGTCCAAAACTCCTAAGACCACCGTCTCCTCACTCATCTCCTAAACTGCTTAAACCTTCTGAATCATCGGGGGTGCTGGAACCTATCCCAGGGTTCAGTGGGCGGGGAGCAGGAAACACCCTGGGCAGGCCACCAGTCCATAGCAGCTACCTTCTCCTACCTGTGTTAAATGATCAGATTGTATGTCACTCTAGAATAAAGCATCTGTTAAATGTCATAGACGTAAACACAAATATGCCAAACCGAGAAAGTCCATCAGATTGCCACATAGTGAAGTGTGATTCATCACTCCAGAGAACACATTTCCACTGCTCCAGTGTCGAATGGCACCATGCTTTATGCCACTCTAGCTGACCCTTGGCACTGCAGACGGTGATCTCAGGATTGGGCCCAGCTGCCCATACATTTTGTGAAGCCCTTGATGCACAGTTCTTGTGTTGTTGCTTCCAGAGGCCATTTATCAGTCCTTCTATCTGCACAGTAATCGCACTAAATTCCAGCTCTTTTGTACAATGAGCTGGTAGTGCCTCTTTTCTCCAAACTGCTTTTTCCATCTCATCCCACAGATGTTCATTTGGACTGCATTCAGGTACTGCTGCATTATGCTGAATTCATCACCATCACGAACCTATTTCTGCAGTGGGTATTTTCTGGTTCCTTTTTATAGTCACCATTGGAATAAGGATGTACATAGTAAACGTCTGTGCACTATGAGTTGCTTTTATTGACACTTTGGAACTCAAAATCACTCACAAACTAAAAGTAGCAAAAGGAGCACTCTATTCATACCAGAAAAGTATCTCTCAGTATGGTGCTGGGTCACCATGTTTGCTAACGCAACATGCCAGACGACTTGGCGTGGGGTTCCTAATGGTAGTTCCTAATGGTGTCCTGTGATAATCCATCGCATGCAGCTTGAATATTCTCACACAGTTCCTGCAGTTGGTGCAGTAGGGGTGGATGTTGAGTGACACCGGGCCTTCTGGGCATGTGACACGTGACAACAAACTGTTCATCTTGGTGCTGACCACTGTGCATCCACACAGGGATTCGTTGTTCGTCTCCACCAAGACAAAAGGAGGACTTATCACTAAAGCTGACCTACTGCCATTCTGAGTCCCTCCTTGACAGTCTGGCACAACACCATTACAGTCTTGGTGTTAAGGATGGTCGTTGTAACGGTCTGTAGTCCTGTGTTGTGCAGCCGTGTGCCAATGGTGCTGGCACTAACAGGAGACCCATGGAGTGCATCACTGCTTGCTGAATATCCGCAAACATGGCTGTTGGGTCAGTCAGGTACAGTGATAAGGCCCGTCCTTGCGTACGTCACATGCGCAGCCAAGCGTGAAACTTGAATCATTTGCATGGTCTCATAAGGTTGAACCTACTCACAAGTAAAAGCAAAAATTCTATAGCTTGCTAGCGATTAGGTTTAATATAGTTACAAAGCTTTGGGACTCTAAAACCTGATTTTTCAACCTGTGGGCCATTAAGTGGGATTATTTTGGGGGAAGTGTTATTCATTCACATCAAACGCAGCCAAAAAGCACAACAGTGAGCATCTGAGCAACTTTCTTGTTTACCATTAGACTCTTAAGTTGTTCCTAAATATCCTAGCATGTGATTTTTAAGGCGGTGTGATTGTTCCATGGGGTGCTTGCAGCAGTCTGTAAATGGAGTCTTTGTCACAATATGGTGTTGATTTGAAAATGTAGGCCAGGCATCAAATGATTCATTCAAATGCTCTTTCGCCACCGCCTACAGAGGCGGGCGCCGCTAGCACACCAGAGCCAACAAACAACTCACACTAGCTATTCAACAAACACATCACACACCTCAATGAAAACCACTCACCGAGACCACTAATGGCGAAAAAGCTCCAATCCTGGCCCAACACCGCCGCTATTCCGAGTGTAGGTTTCCTTGCGGGACTCATTAGCTTCTTATCTCTGTGGACAGTCCAAGGTGTTACCGGGATACGCTAGGGGACAGATCTGCTATTTCAGTTCCTCAATGTGTAAACAAGCAGAGCTGATGGTGGACTGTGGTTTACATGCACTCGAAAATGTAATGGATGAAGAAACAACTTCACCCGATCTGTACCTCTGATATGAATCTGGCTCCAGGCTATTAGAAGAACACTCTTGGGTGAGATGGTGACACAGTGGTTTGGACATGACCTGATTTCCAGCAGGCATGAAGTGAAAGATGAAACATGTCTTTAATATTATAAGCAAGATTACTTTTGTATTTCTGTCGTTTACACTTTTAAAATAGCTAACAAAGAAAAACAACAGTTGTGGCTTTCTGTGTGATCCGTTTCTTGTAACAGCCCCCTTTGGCAGGTATCACAGCTTGCAAACTATTTTTGTAGCCAGCTAAGAGTTTTCCTTCAGTTCTTGTTTGGGGGATTTTCGCTCATTCTTTTGTGGAAAATCCTTCAGACTGAGATTTGAGGTTTCTAGGCTGTCTTGTGTGTGCTGCTCTTTTAAGGTCTTTGCAAAGATTGTCAATGATGTTTAGGTTGGGGGACTTGCGCCTCTCGAGCATTGTGGAATTTAAGGTGTGTGTAGTATCATTAATCTGTTGTAGACGCCGTCCTCATTTCATCTTCACTTTTTTTTTTTTTTAATAGAATTTACTGTTTTTAATTGAATCTGATCTTTGTTCTAGGGAATGTTCATCATGCCACTGGTTCAAACACGATCCAGTTTGATTTGCCTTTCCAGCAATCTAGCAACAGTTCTCTCCTAAAGTTTTTTTTTTTGGTGTTCTAGACCTTAACTTGACCTCCACTGTTCATGTTAACTGCCATTTCTCAATTACATTACAAACAGCTACCTGAAAATGCTTTGCTGTCTTCTTATTGCCTTCTCCTGCTTTGTGGGCCTCAGTTCTTTTATTTTTTACAGTGGTAGGCAGCTGCTGATAGGGGCCCTTGGCTGCTTTGTTGGGAGAATTTTTGAAATAGATGTTGACCTGACCTCTGATCTCCACAGATGCTCTTAACTACCATTTCTTAATAATTTAATAATATGTCAGAGAGTGGAAATTACGAGTTGGAAAGGTTGGATCTTTTTATTACCTTCCTTTTCTTTTGGTCATCAATTAGCTACATTTTCAGATCCCTAGCCAGAAGCTAAGTAGAGCCCATGGTTGTTGAGTGTTAGCAACGGGTATAAAGTTATTGTCATAAACTGACATTTCCTGCAGATAATTCTTGACCTGCAGAACTGGCCTTAACAGTCACTCAAGGTCTAATGAGGTAATTATGTTCCAGGAATTGAAAAGGTGTGTAAACGTTTGCACATGCCACAATTACAATCGTCGAAAGAATAGTTGCACCCAGAAGGAAGTGTCGGGGTGGAATGCTATTGGGAATAAAGGTAAAGGTCACCTGGAACAACAAATGCTGTACAATAGCTGCAGACATGCTGAGTTTTCTCTAGACAGCTCTCCCACTGTCTATAATCCATTAGTCACAAAGTATGTTCAATATTCAGATATAATCACTAAATTGTTGTGAACTAATGTGAGTTCTAGATCAGTCTGTTATTTCAGTGCTATGAATAATATGAATATATTATTCATAGCATTCTTTTGGATGCTCATATTTATGTATTTATGTATATGTATGTAGAATAATGTATATGAACACAAACACACACATAACTCTGTTGTTCTAAGGACTGAAAGACCTTGGGCTAAGATTAATCTTCAGAGAGTAAGAGAGACTAAAAGAGACACGAAAAGAGATAGAAATACATGGAAAGCAAGTGTGAGATGAAAAACAGACAGAAGAAAGGATGCAGAGAAAAAGGGAGCGAGGAAGAGAAAGCTGCAGAAAGAAGAATGAAACAGAATAACAGAGAAAAAGAAAAGGGAAAATGAAAAAAGAGAAAGAGGCATATAGGAAGAAAGAGAAAGAGAAAGCATATAGGAAGAAAGAGAGAATGACAGGCAAACAGAGAATGAGAGATGAGAGAAGGAAGGCAGAAAGAGAGAGGGAGACAGAGTAAGTACAGCTGAGTAAGAACCCTTGAATTTAATAACCTGTAGATCCGCCGTTAGCAGCATCACCTCCACCAAACATTTTTCATTTGCACAACACTGAGGAGGTGTTTTGGACCATTCCTTAGGATTCAATAGGATTCCTGGAATGCCTTGCTTGCACAGCCTTCTTCTATTCATATCACAGCATCTCAAGGTCAGGACTCTGACTTGGTCATGCCAAAACCCAAACCCTTTTTAACCATTCCAGGTTTGTCAGTAAGCAGGCTTTGTGCGCTGCCTTTCTTTAAAGCACATGTGAATCCCACACTTTCAATCTTACCTCCTAACTGAAACACTGTTTGCCAGTTAGTTCTTGGAGATGTCATTAACACAGAGGTTCAGTTACTTTTTCTAGCCTGCACCGTGGATGTTACTCAATGTGCTAAATAAAAGACATGTGAGTACAGCTGTGTGTTATTAGTGTAATTAGAATGTGTTTGTCTAAAATTGTGGCTTTGATAACAATCAGACCGGATTATATTAGTAATCAATACAGGGATCCAGGTGATTCTAAAGGGTTCACTTTTCCTGCAGCTGTAGAAAGGACACAGAGAAGAAACAGATGGAAAGAGAGAAGAAGGCAGAAAGAAGGAGAAATGAAAAGAGGCAGAAAGATAGAAAGAGAGGAAGTGTGTGAGAGAGATGGAGTGAGAGTGGGAGAGGGAGAGAGAGAGACTGTGTCAGCTATAGGAAAAAAAGCATGTTTTCTTGGAAGAGATGAAAGATCATCATTCTGTCCAAAAACGCTTACTGTCAGCGTATGCCTGCCGCAGGTGTCTCTCTCTCTCTCTCTCTCTCTCTCTCTCTCTCTCTGTGTGTGTGTGAAGGCAGAGATTAGCTGTGTAACATGGCTATGCTAACACACCGAAACATTAGGAGCTATTAATAACAGCCCACTGCGGAGCAAAGGAATACCTCTCTCTCCGTTACCATGGCGTCCAGAGCTGATGACATCAGAGAGCATCGTGTTAAGATGAAAGCAAGGGGATTCTGGAGGGGGAGAGAGAGAGAGGGAGAGAGAGAGGGAGAGAGAGACTCACAGAGTAAATTTTGACTAACTAAAAGTGTATAAACTTGATGGTAATATTAAACATCCAGTAAAGCTTGACTAAAAATATGAGCTATAATTATGATGAAACCCATTTTAAAAACCACTCATCAGGCATATCCGAGACATGTGTGGGCGTGGCTAATGGGCAGCTTGACTGACAGCTCTCTGTCCAACACTCCTAGCCTGCTCTGCCACCTATGCAGAACTAAAATCATCATCCAGCTTTTATGTGATGATAACTGTACAAAAAAGTCACGGACAGACAAATGTTCAGATGGACAAACAAACAAACAGATGGACAAATCAGCATGCAAGAAATGGTCAAACAAATACATAACCTGTGAATGAAGGGGCAGACAGTGTTTGACTGTGTGACTAAACAAATGATCGAGTGACAGGCAGCTGCAGACAGGTGGGCTATTCCCTAAGCTTCTCTGACTCCTAAACTGTTTTGTGTGGGTGGGGCAATGAAAGTCAGCCTCGTGATTGGTTAGGAAATGCCTACAGAAGCGTTACCCATAATTAGAATCACCAAGTAGGAGAGAAATATGATGAAATACAGCAAGTATTTATTAGACATTAGCGTGTTTTTTTTTTAAACGACACACTTTGTACATGTATGTTATGGATCCAGAAGAACAAAAATAACTTTATATGGCATTTTATACTCATTTAAATACCCTGTTTCTATTTACCCACAGAGTTAAATATAATTGATTTCCCCCAGTTAGGTTAACTGTGCATTAAACAGTGCAGAAGTGTGCTCTCCTTAGAGGATGTGTCATTTATTTTGGGTTAGAAAATTAACCAAACATGTCATTTGACCAGAAGCGTCCTAACTCATGCATAAGGCTGTATGTAATCAGAGAAATGTGCGTATAGATCTATATACTGCAATGCTAACATTATATTTCTATCAGTGCATTAGACTGTGAGAGTGAAAGCATTACTGTCTCAATAGTGCAAAGTGCCATTGATTGAGCAGATCAATACTGATTACAGCTAACTGAATCAGTGGGGAACAAATGGAAAGGCTAATGCGTGTTGTCCTCTACAGCTGATTTAAGAGCGCTATAAACTTCTCTGCACTGCATTTAGAGAAGCTACAACGGCCTACTACAGATTTACAGTCATCACACTGCTCATGTTAATGTAGAAGTATGTCTATTTTTGTGTTTCATTACCCATCACTCCAGTGCAAAGCTAAAATCAGACATCAAACATCAGACAGTGGCTGACAGGGTACAGAGTGAGGGCTATATAATTCAACATTCTCACAGAAATATCACTTTAAATGAATGCAACTAATTTGCGTTTCATGCTGCCAATCATTAAAAGCAGCATGAACACATGAAACAGAAGAGTGATATTTCACTACAGGCCAGTGTGTCATCAGTTGCCTACCAGTCCTGTTTATTAGAGTCACTAGCTCTTTAAGTGGAAAGCTCCATCACAACAGATAAAAGTAGAGGTTAAATATGATTATATGTAAAATGCCACGAGGCAAATTAGCCTCATACAGTGACCCGAACACGGGTCACTAAACTTAACCTCAGGTTTGGCCTTTAAAACAGTTGGCTTGTCACCTCTGGTGTATTATTAATAGGAAATGTTCCCTCTCTCTCTTTCCCTCTGATTTGTTCTTGTTTCTCTTGTTCCCTTGGTCTCCCTCGCTTTCTTTTCTTTATTTTGTGCTTCACTTACAGTGTGATTACAGTGTGATGTTTGTGTGTTGTGCAGTTTCATCAGTGTTGTGGCACTGCTGTACGTGTTGTTTGTGTCTAACACCCTTGGCTGTTTATTCTATAGTACATATCAAACATGCCAGATGCTTTTCTACATTTATCCACACACACACACACACACACACACACACACACACACACACACACATTCTTATATAATATATACATAGTATATATTATATATATCGAGGTTTCCTCATTGATTGTACCAACTAGGCACTCCTGAATCAGTAAAGATTTTGGTGTCTTTTGCCTGTAAGTAACATAACATTCCTATCTCACGTGTACAACACACATCATGCAGAAATGGCAGAAAAGACGTTTGATTTTATGCAGTAATGTGTTTAAATGTAATGCAGTACATGTAATGCAGTGACTGTTTGCTATGAATTCTATATCAAATAACATCAAAAGCCTGGCAACCTCACCCACATTCCTCCACCCCCACCCCCTCAAGCATTGTCAATTATGGTAGTTAAGTTTGCTTTGACAGATGTCCATGAGAGTAATGGACACTAAGTGCAGCTTCAGTTGCGTAAGGAGGTGTCATCAGTTAAATCACAAAACTTAAAAAGAAGCAACACAGTTTCCTGACAGACTGTATTATAGAGTCTCTCTTTGTGTTTGGTGGTAATGAATGCGATGTCACTTGTGAAACCTTGCCTGCAAACTCTAGTGTGACTGGGCCTTGATTCACAAAACTGCCTCTGCACATTTCAACAGCTGCTCTTACCATATTGTTGCAGTATCTGTTCATATCAGAGAGCATGTATAAAAAAGGAATAGTACAAGGATTGATGTGTGTGCAATTATAAACCACATGTCACCACAAATAAAGCATTTTACAGGTTGTTAAAATATTACCCTCAAAATCCATGCACCCTTGCAAATTTGAACATGTGCAGCTTTGATGAATAAAAGCCCTTGTCTCTAAATATAGCTGTCCTGTTCTGGCTAATTTCTGTGGTCTATTCATAACTCTATTGTTAGCAGGAGCACCATGCCTCTGTCTGTTAGAAAGCCATGTGAGCATAAGCTGATCAGCATTAAGAACTTCTTATCCACACAGTTACAGTCCTTCAGTCTGTGCCTCAGTTCTGCTCTGACAGGCTTCCTGTCCTAATCACTGTAGTGTTTTCCTGCTTCGAACTCAACTGAATCAACTCATAGGCCACTACTAAAGTGGTCAAAGTACCTTAAAACTGGAAACATAGCAAACAACACATAGGAAAACAAAGGCCCAAGATGGGCCAACAGACAAAATCCTGGAGGCGAAATACTACAATATATTAGCTTACATGTAAACTGATAAAATCTGTTATCAAAAAGCACACATAGTGGTTTAAAAACAATACAGACTTTTAAGAAAGTCGGTCAACGGAAATGTCAGCTGTGCTCTCTTTATGTTGGCTAGATTAATCTTTTTTACCTAAACACCGAAATATAAACTTATATATATAAAAACATGAAATAAACATAGGAAAACATTTTGTGGATAAATAGAACCAAAACAGAACTTTTTGGTTTAAAGAGAACTGTTATTTATAGAGAAAAGAAAACAGTGGATTCCAGCACAAGAAACTTATTCCATCTGTGAAACATGGTGGTGGTAGTATCATGGTTTGGGCCTGTTTTGCTAAATCTGGCCCAGGACGGACTGCCACCATTGATGAAACAATTAATTATTATTTCAAAGGAAAATGTCAAGACATTGTTAGTGAGCTGAATCTCAAGAGAACACGGGTCATGGGTCGTAAGCAGATAAGTCATTTAAAATATGGTTAAAGAAGAATGAAGCTAATGTTTTGGAATGGCCAAGTTAAACTTCTGATCTTAATACAATAGAAATGTTGTGTAAGGACCTGAAGTGTTCAGTTCATATGTGGAAATCCACCAACATCCCTGAGTTAAAGCTGTTCTGTACGGAGAAACGGGCTAAAATTCCTCCTAGCTGATGTGGAGGGCTGATACACAGTTACTGAAACAGTTTAACTGCAAGTTTAGGGGGGTCACACCAGTTACTGAAAGCAAAGGTTCACATACTTTATATACTTTTTTATATAACACCTGAAAACTATCTATGACATATAAATAATAATAATACATTTTCAAATGTTTAAATATTAATATTTTAAATATTAAATATTAATACAAAATATGTTTTAAAACAGAATATGTCAAACTTATTATTTCATCATTTTGCACTATATAGGCAGAAAAGTTATCAAAACAAGTATTTTAACTTTGCTTATAGCTACACAGAAAATACAACAAAAGCTTATATCCCTCAATAACAATAAAAAAAACTTTCAGACCTCTCAGTAATTTGCTGTTATTATAGAAAATATCTTAAGATCCATTGTTATTATGATAAAACCAAAAACCTTTAAATTTTACTGTGTAAAATTGGTGTTAAACATTGTAAAATCATGGCTATGATTAACAGTAAACCAGCTCTTTCCTAAACTAACTTTAAAAGATAATGAAAATAAATATAAATAACAATAACATAAATGGTTAAATGACATACATATACTAGACACGTTAGACTGCAAGCTTCCAGTAAAAGAGGCAGGAAAAAACACAATGTGGGTTGCAAATGCTTTTTTATTAGCAAAATAAGAGACATGAGTGTACAAATGTTTCCAAATGTTTTCACACAGGGAGAACACACAGATAGTGGTGGCAGTAATAATATTAATCATCATCATCATCATCATCATCATCATATTCCTCAACAGTATCATCTTCTTCACATAGCCCATGGAAGCCTTTGCAGGTCCTTAGCAGTGTCTGTGTGCGTGAGTGTGTGAGATGGCGGCTAGCTGTGGCCACTGGGGTGGAGATGTACACACACACCAACACACACACTTGTCAAATCTCTTGGCGTTCGTCAGTAACACACTCCTCTCTAGCACTGTGGGCTGTCCTTTTTCTCCTTTTTGTTGCCATGGAGACATGGGGCTTGGGACGATCACTCAGTTTCCAACATGAGACACACAAACACAAGAATGTACACTTCATGTATTTTCAATACACACACACACACACACAAATCCAGTCTATTCATTTCTTCCATCTGTTGTTCACAAACATGCACAGGCTCTTGCTCATTTACATACAAACATACAGTCATATACACTTACAGGCAAAGACACTCACATACAGTCAAATACACAGTCATACAGTCATACACACATACAAACATACTCACATACAGTCCAACACATGCTCATACAGTCTAACACGTGCTTATATAGTCATACACCCTCTCGTACAGTCAAACACAAGCTCATATAGTCATGACATAGCTGAATTCCGCCGTTCACCTACAATAATAATCATCAATAATCAGTACCCACTCATACAGTCAAACACACGCTCACATAGTCATACACTCACTCCTACAGTCAAACACATGCTCATACAATCAAACACCCACTCCTACAGTCAAACCCTCTCACATACAGTCAAACACCGGCTCCCACAGTCAAACCCTCTCACATACAGTCAAACACCGGCTCATACAGTCAAACCCTCTCACATACAGTCAAACACACTCACATACAGTCAAATACCGGCTCATACAGTCAAACCCTCTCACGTACTGTCAAACACCGGTTCATACAGTCAAACCCTCTCACGTACTGTCAAACACCGGCTCATACAGTCAAACTGTCACACATACAAACACACATACAGTCAAACACACTCATATACAGTCAAACACCAACTCATACAGTCAAACCCTCTCACTTACAGTCAAACACACTCACATACAGTCAAACACCGGCTCATACAGTCAAACACACTCACAGTCACACACTTACATTCAGTCACACACATTCACATACAGTGAAACAAATGCTCACATTGTTGCACACATACTCACACAGTCCAACACACTCACAGGCATACATACTCATACGCTTTCTCATACAGTCATACACACTCGCGCACAAACACACTCTTGTAAAGCTAGTATATAAGGGCTGGTCCACACAGCATTTTACAGGATTCGAATACTCATAGGTAGATCTAGACGAGTATTCCAATACTAAAAATCACCCTTAAAAAACAATTAACTATGTTCATTACTGCTGTTCAAAATGTCATAGGTGTCAATGATGTTTAAACAGTAAGCTGCTTTATGTTGCTGATAGAATCTGCGATTGTAGCCCTCTCTTTCAAATACAGCTTTAATGAATCACTTCTATAGTGTCTATGAGTCATGTATCTCGATGCCAAGAGTGTAACAAATTTTGTTTGATTTATCACCCTCACCTTTTATAATAATTTTATCAAGTTACTAAAAGTTTGCCATTCTTTGTCATTTAAAGTGCTACCTCAGGTGTGATATCTGAGGCGTCTTTGCTCTTTTAGCTCCAGCAGCCACACGGAAAGCGGCGCAGTGTGTTGTGCTGAGGTGAAATGATATAGAGAACTGGCATAACTTCATTCAATGCAACAGGCTTTAATTAATGTATTTTTAATAATTTCCATATAATAAAAATAACTGTTCTATTAAAAGAAAAAAGAGCTTCATAAGACTAAATACAGAACTGAATACCAAAATAACAATGAGTACTTGAGTAGTTAAATTATTAGGCCAGCCCTACCTTATATACTTAAACACACTCATACACACCACCAATCAAAAGTTTGGATACACCTACTCAAAACAGGATTCTCTTTATTTTCTTTGTTATGATGTCTCATGTTTTTTAAATAATAATGAAGACATCAGAACATGAAATATTTCAGTCAGGAATATTGTCCTTTTAACAGATAGGGTTATACAGACCCCAATCTCTGTCTTTATGACCTAACTGATCGGCTGAAACGGGCGCAATGTGAGATCAGACATTCCACCAATTAACTTCCATCTAGAAACTCATAGTGATTAGGATACTATAATCATTGTAGGCCCATCTCCATTTCACTACAGTCATAAATGAAACCAAAAAAAATCGCATAATTAATCAATTCAAAATAAAATAAATCATAATTAAAATCAACTAAAGCATCATGATACATAGGTACATCAGGTGTGTTTAAACCTTTAACTAGTTGTGTGCACTCATACAAACTCATACATGCTATGCTCGTATACCCTCATATATGCTCATACACACTTTAATGGAGTGGGATTCGCGTTCTAACACGCAGAACGTTATTTTTTATATTTCAGACAGTAGTTATTATAAGCAGGCAAAAATTCAAGCATGAGACAAACACTGCAGGAACACATGCCAAGGCACAAAACCCAAGAAACTGGACAGATTAAAAACACCCTCCTCACCTTCCTTAATATCCATCATAATCGGCGACAAAAACGTTTCCAGCAGAAGCAAACCTTTTTCCAAAAAGAGAGAGTAGAATTAAATACAGGTCCTTTGGTCCAAAAAAAAAAAAAAGATTGTGGGCGAAAAACATAACATGGCTGCAACAGCAACAGTGGTACGAACATCTGATGATTTCCTTTCATTTTTTTCTTTCATTTTTTTAAAGGTGCTACTGTTTAATATGTCCCGAGACAGAAGCATAAATAAAGTGGACGAACGAGACGCAATGTACAGCACTGGTCCAGGAGAAACGCTCTCCAAACACAACTTCACAACCCCAGTCCGACATTAGTAGACTTCAAAACAGGTGACTTCTGTACCTACAGAGAGAAAGAGAGAGAACAGATATACATACACATCTTTTTGCAGCATCTATTGGTCCATTCATCATTACATTCACATTTGATTCAGATTCATTGACAGAAGAAATGAATCTTGAATGAGAGAAAATGACAGAAAGTGAGAGAAAAAGAGAAAAGAGAAGTGGGAAGGAAAAAGCAAAAAAGAAGGGAGGAAAATAAAGAAGAGAAGAGAAGAGAAGACAAGAGAAGAGAAGAGAAGAGAAGAGAAGAGAAGAGAAGAGAAGAGAAGAGGAGGTGTTTATTACAGTCTCATTGATATTCAGTTCAGTTCTTAGAGGGAAAACACTATAGTGCTCAGCTACTCTGACTAATCCCACTTACATCTGAACAACATGTCTGAATTTCAATAACAATTCAGAGCATGCTTCCCTTTCACACACACACACACACACACACACACTCATCTACAGTATGCCAAACCCAAAAAGGGGCAATTTTGGTTAAACGTGGGTGGAAATCTAAAGTGATAACTGGATGAAATCAAATAAATAACCTCCGTTTATCCCATATTATTTGTCTGAGCTAAAGCTTGCACACACACATGCACTCACTTTAGCTGATAGCACTAATTGTCATTGAGCGTATATGAGGTGACCAAAAGGGATCCCTGTTATTATATTTAGGGCAGTATTACATATCTTGCCTGTTTTCCTCTTAGAGCCCAAACAACTCGTTCACAAGTCCATTAATACAAGTTCCAAGTGAAGTCTTGAGCTTCAGGGGTCCAAGTCTGAGTGGAGTTTTAAGTCTCCGAGGTCCCAAGCTGAGTCACAAGTTGCTGGAGTCTCTATAGTCCCAGTGGAGACTCAAATCTCAGAGGAGCAAGTTTTCACAACCTAAATTCAAGTGGAGTCTCAAGTCTCTGGGGTCCAAGTGGTGAGTCTCTGAGATGCATCGAGCCACTGGGATCCGAGCCTCAGTGAAGTTTCAAGTCTCTTAGGTGCAAGTTCAAATCGAGTCTCCAGCCTCCAAGGTGTGATTCCAAGTTAAGTCTTGCGTGCAAGTGGGGTCTGAGTCATTTAGTTCAGCAGCCCACTATTAAAAAGCTGCCATGATTGACCTGGTTGTGAAAGAATGTGATCTAATTACAGAACATTTCTTGTTGTTTTGCCTCTTTCCTCTAAACTATACAGTTACTGCACGTAACGCTTACAGGGGTTGGACAATGAAACTGAAACACCTGGTTTTAGACCACAATCATTTATTAGTATGGTGTAGGGCCTCCTCCTCCTTTTGCGGCCAATACAGCGTCAGTTCGTCTTGGGAATGACATATACAAGTCCTGCACAGTGGTCAGAGGGATTTTAAGCCA
>CM067474.1:12030279-12137119 GCA_034552555.1 Semaprochilodus insignis | reverse complement strand
CAAACAACTAGTTTTGGTTTGCTTATGTGGCCAGTCACTAAATTCATTGTATTGTTTCCTAAAGAATCCACTGTGATTCACACAGGCACCCCATTAGATCCTATCACTCTCTGTCTCTCTCTCTCTCTCTCTTACACACACACACACACACACACACACACACACACACACACACAATGTCTCACCAAACTCCAGAGAGTGTCTAGAAGAGTCCACAGTCTTTTAGGTTGTTTTTGATGATGACGTCAGTGACCGCATCGAAGACGAACTGGACGTTTTTGGTGTCGGTGGCACATGTGAAGTGTGTGTAAATCTCTTTTGTATCTTTCCGCTTGTTCAGGTCCTCAAACTGACACTGGATATACGCAGCTGCCTCTTCATACGTGTTGGAGCCTGTCAGACACAAACGCACATTTTACTACTTAAGTAATAGAAGTACTATACTTATACTAATAAGTATACTAATTATAATTTATAATAAGTACTATACTATACTAATACTTATATGGTTATGCTGAATTTAGTGTAACAAAGTCAATAAAAGTCAAAAAGCTAATTCACACAAACGACACTTTAGGCTGCTACTGGTATCTACAGAAATGGACACCAGTACCGGCAAAATTCAGGTTTATCAAATTTGATGTGTCCAGTAGCATTTAAATCTGCTGGCAGCGAATTTACCTGTTTGCAACAGTGTAATTACTGTGGTTCTACTGTGTAGAACATCAGATTTCTGTGAGGCACCACATAAACTAAACTAAACTAAACTAAACTAAACTAAACTAAACTAAACTAAACTAAACTATTGGCTCTGTTTTAAATCACATCCGTTACATATCAAATAACACCACAACAGCACTCAGGAACTGCCGCACTAATAGGTAAGAGATGATAAGAATGTATAAACAGCCACTTTGCAACGGCTTTATGACACACTACAGACGAAGGATTTTACAGGACAGATATTGGAACTTTTTACTTATTATTTTAATGTTCAAGAAAGCACTATGCACTGTTACTATGAAACCTTTTTCAATCATTTTGTCATACATAATCTCTTAGCATAAATCTAGCTATTAGCTGTAAATGAAGAAATCCTTCTACAATATCCTCCAACATACTTATGTTTCATAAATACAGGTATTCTAGAAGAGAATTTTGGTTCTGAATGGAGAGAAATGTTGATTTTGAAAAGGATTCTGCCTCCACACTGCATTACCCAGCAAGATATCAGAAAACATGAAATTTCTGCTTTAAAGTTGACGTTGGTTTAAATTAAATAATGCAAATATGAATATTCTAGGCTTTTCACTGATGTATGACATGATGGGGTTGGGCCAAGTGTGGCAGACATAGACCTCCATTAAAGCTGATATCTTTTTGGAAAATCCTTCATGACTTCATTTGCCAGTATTTTTTGAGATGCATCCGATGCGTCTGATAGACCGAATGAAAGTGCTGAAGGAGTTAACCTGCGTATTCTGGGTAGCAGATGGTGAGCGGACTCTTCTTAATTTTTTCCTCAAATAGATCCTTCTTGTTCAGGAACAGAATGATGGAAGTGTCTGTGAACCACTTGTTGTTGCAGATGCTGTCAAACAGTTTCATACTCTCATGCATCCGGTTCTGTGGAGAGAGAGGAAAAGAGAGAGAACTGAGTTGGTGGAAACACATGACTAATGTACATCCCCACACCTGGGTCAAATATAATGATGATAACGCAGCTTGGCAGCCTTCTAGCAAAAATTATAATGATAAAATAAAATAATACAGTACATGCTGAATTTAGGAAGTGTCACGCATCCCTCTGGCTCTGCACAGACTCTAGTGCCTGAGAACTCCATTGCCCAGAATACCTCTGGCGATCAAGTGACCTCCCACTCACAGCCAGCAGCCTATCCCAGATCGGCCTCACTGATTATTCTCACCCGTGGTTTTGCATTTATAAGCTGCTCGGTTTGTTTTTTTGTCTTCGTGAAGTGACGTCTCTGTTTCGTCAGTACGTACCGAGCCATTTGTTTTCTCTTTTGTTGCACTTTTTGTTTCCTGACTTTTGCTTTATTCTTTGACCTTGATGCTGGATTGCCCTATATGGTATTTGTTTGCCTTTTGCCGACCCTTTGCATGTTTTTTGACTACGTCTATGGATTGTGTTTTCTTTTTAATAAATCTTTAAAAGTCTCATCTGCGCATGTCCTACTAAGCCCGAAACTGACAGGAAGCTTCAAATTCTGCAAGATTTTAAATGATCTTCAAGCCAGGGAATAATGATGGCAACTCCAAAAAGCTTCTGCTTGCGTTTCTTCAAGTAGTTAGTGGATTCTGAGGTATGCTTTGGATCATTGTCCTGTTGTAGAGGTCAACTTCTTTTTAGCTCCATTTTCTCGACTGTCAAGATTTGCTTCCAGAAGTTGCTAATATTTAGTGGAATCCAATCTTCTGTTTAAATATTTACCACACAACCACAAAACATACTAGATCCATCCTCCTATACTTAACTGTTGCGTTGTTTTCATCAAATGCATCTCCTCCTATTTCTCCAATAACACTTTGGTGATTTTGGCCACTAAATGCAATTTTTACTTGTATCTGTCTACATCACGTGTACTCCAAATGCCTCTGGCTTATTTAGATGGTATTTTAAATACTTCAGACATAATGATGTTTGTGCAAAGAATGCTGAACAGTAGAATGGTGCACCACTACTCCTGTGTCAGCTAAGCCTTCCTGGTTCTTTGATGTCACATGAGGATTTGGCTTTTCCTTTTTTAGCCAGCATATGAGTAAATCTATTTGAAAGTTTTGTTGGTCTTGCAGATCTTGCTTTGACAGTTACTCTTAATTGCCATTTCTAATCGACATGTCAGTCAGTGGAAGTTACTGTCTGAAAGCACTCTGATATCCTTTTATGGCCTTTCTCTACTTTGTAGTCAGACAGCATTTAACATCATTTAATCTGATGATGGTCACCCAAACTTTTGCATGCAACTCATCAAATATCATCATTCGCTTCTGTCACGCTTCCGGGTTTCCCTGACTCCACCGATCTCCCGAACTCCACCTCCCAAAGTGCATCATCCGATGACATCACACTCACATGTCCCCAGTCAACCAATCACTCACGGTCTAGCTCGTTTGTTCCACCTGCCGCTCGTCACCCAGTCTGTCTATAAACCCCTCACACCCACATACACCTTGTGAAGTTTTGCCAACCCTGTTAGCACTACTGAGCGTTTCCTTCTGATATCGCTACTCTGGCTTTGACTCTTTCTTTGACTTCCTCTTTCGGCTTATCCCTTGTTCTGGTTACCCGTTTGCTCGTCTCTCTGGCTTTCAACCTCCTTCCGTTCTCCTGACTCCTCTCTTTGTCTGCTCCTTCTATTTTGGTTGCCTCGTTGCCTGATTCTCCTGGTTCTGACCTTTGCCTGTCTCTTGATTCTGATCTAACATTCTCCCTCTGTTATGTTTGGTCGTGTTCTGTTGCTGTGTTGGACTACCTGATAAATAAAAGCTAAAAGTTAATAAAAATAAAAGTTAAATAAAGCTCATCTGACTTTTAGCTCTGCACGTGTTGAGCCAAGTTCTTTGATCCTGACAACTTCCTACTATATACTAGATGGGTCTGTAGACAACAATTCTTCATTCCTTCTTGTAACAATGATTATTCATTCATTCATTATGATTTTAATTGTTTATCATAGCAAGGTAACATGCTGTATTCAGTGGGGTCATTTTCACAATTTCCATAATCACCCATTTTTTTATGTGTTCTGTATGTTATGAGAGAGACACACCACGTCAGAGTTCCTGATGTTCTACACTGTAAAATCAGGAGTTCATTTGAAGTGTTTTTGAGGTTTGAACTGACATAAGATATTGTCTTGACATACCGTCACTGTCCAATGAAAAACAAATGTCCAAAACGGCAACTTAATTTTAATGTAAGTCGATGGAACCAGACTTTTTTCCAAGCAAATTTAGGCCACTTTTGCTAGTTCACATAATGTGAACGGCAGCTGCCATGTTCAAATGAGGTATAAAAGTGAAAATCAACAAAAATGGAGATTATTTTTATTTTATTTTTATTATGGAGACCAGTTAAAACTGTCATAGTTCTCATGACGAGTCTCAATACTTTATAGTTTAATTTCATTATTTATAGTTTAGTTTTATGTTGAGTTTGGGAATGTAATGACTACTTACCAGTAGAGTAGGCAAAATGGTTTTCAATGCCACTACTTCATCTACTACTTCAGAATTTCATCTATTATCTGCCCCAGCACGCCTGCTCAATCTCATCAGCTGATTACCATGCCCTTTTTTGAAAGAGCTGAATCTGATATGTTAAGGATCAGAGAATACCTGAAACTACGAAGGGCAGTTTGGGAGCCACAGGATCTTACCATCTCCTCATCCTCAGCCAACACCAGGTCATAGTCACTTAGAGCCACACAGAAGATGATTGCTGTCACACCCTCAAAACAGTGGATCCACTTCTTCCTTTCTGACCTCTGACCTCCAACATCGAACATCCTGTTGAAAGAGCAGTGTAACATTAACCCCTTAAACTGTGTTATCGTGGGGTCCACTTACAACATTTGTGTGCGTTTATGTACCAAACATGGCTGTAGTTCATTTCACATAACCATTTTTCCTACCCTTTATCTTATACAGTAAAGCAGGCTGCTTTTGTTACTGTGTCTTTAAGATCTGTTCTGATTAGCGGTCCTGCATTTTGATTCATTTAGAAAAGCACTCAGAGGTGGAACATTCCGAATGAGCAGGTAGGGCTAAACTGTAGTCCGAATAGGTGGACGTATGTAAATAAGTTGGTCCCAGTGACTTTACAGAAACACTGAATTCAAAACAGGCTGTTTTTTGCAAGAGAGTGAATGGTAAATGTTGAGTTTATCAATGTTTATGCATCATTTCAAACTTCTTTATTTCAAAAAATTGAGGTAAATTATTCTTTTTAGTAACTACTAGAACTTCTACATTTTAAGGCTGAACTGACTGAACCTTTTTCCAGTCCGCTGTAAAAGGACTTAATCAAATCGGTGAGGCCAATCATTCTCTGAGTAGAGAGTTTTTGAGCCATTTGTGATTTTCACACAGAGGAATTTGTATTCCGCATTTAACCCATCCGTGAAGTGAAACACCCACATACACACACACTAGTGGGCTGTGAGCACACTTGCCCAGAGCGGTGGGCAGCCCTATTCACAGCGCCCAGGGAGCAGTTGGGGGTTAGGTGCCTTGCTCAAGGGCACCTCAGTCGTTACTGTCAGTTCAGGGAATCGAACCGGCAACCCTCTGGTCACAAGGCTGGTTCCCTAACCTCCAGCCTACGACTGACTGATTTAAGGCCTCTGCACACTGGACACGCCACATCCAAAAAGTCAAAGCAATTGTTTAAACAGAGGTACCCATACCATGACATGTTGACGTGCGCCGGTGTTCAGCCACTCCAAGAGCTATTCAACCCCTCAGAGCAACAAAGCATTCCGCGTTGTACTATACCATTACTACCTTAAAATAAAACCATATAGCGATCACAGAAAGCCACAGCAGATCACAAATGGCTTGAAAGAGAAGGCAGCAGGTCTTCAGACAGATGCTAATGGTCTGTTACCTCAGCTCTTGTTACTAGTCTAGCCTTTTCCACCTCATTTCTTTCAGCTCTAAAACAGCCTAAGAAGCCAGTTTATGAAGAGGTAGAAAACTGATGCCAAGCCTGACTACTGATGCTGAACGTTTTTATTTCATTCAATTCATATGGGTAGAGTGTAGAAATGCACTGAAACCTGACATGGCTCTTCTATAAGTACCACTCTATTACGTGACGCGAGGCTAGACCTGTGTGTGGCGGCCTTTAATGCACCTTATTTACGCCTTTGTTTATTTGTATGTGTTTGTAAGACATTTGAAAAAACGTGATTCACACAACATGCAAACCTTATCAGAATGAAACCGGCCATTGGTTCAGTTTAAAGGGATAACTATATATTATATACACTTACCATGTAGTTTATCCGAAAAACTTATCTTGTACTTCCACTTACTGGCCGCCTTTATTAGAAACCCCTAATTAAACAGCCATTATACAGGTGTACAGACTATAGCCCACAGTTTATCAGCCCCTTCCAACCCATTCATCATTAGTCAATTTCTGACCACAGGATCACTGCTGTCCAGATATTATAGGAGTGGGGACGCATTCTCAGTACAGCAGTGACAGTGATATGGTGGTGGTCATTATAGAATGTATGACGCTGGTATGATTGTATCAGGCACAGTGACGAGGTTTTAGAACAACAGAACAGCATGTTCTGGAACTAACAACCAAATATGGGTACCGAAACAACTTCCCTTTCCTGTCTACATCACCAGGAAGAACTACTGAGAAACCACAAAGCCACTCTAGACACTGTAAATCTGAAACTGTCAGATTTGACACTATAATTGTATTACCAAAAACTTGGATTTGCAAGCAATTACTTTAGCAGTATTTAAATAAAAGAGAAAAACAACAAATTCAGTATTTTAGAGTCTGTAAAATACACTGAACTGCAGCTGGGAATGACTGAACTAAAGAAAGAATAGACAATGGTACAACTGCTACTACTACTACTAATAGCAATACAAGTGTAACAGTTTGACAGCTACCCACTTCAAACACATGCTGAAGCATCAAATTACATACTTTTTAAAAACATTACTGAAGTATTTATGAACAGCATATGCCAGTATTCACAGAAAATAAAATTATGTTGATATAAGGGTCCTTAAATTAAAGTGACCTACATTGTTAAACATACCACATGCTGTCAGTGCTACAGAAGATACCATTAACCATAACCATTCATAGAAATGAACACATAACTCTTATAATATGTAGAGTTCTCAATTAGATACTTAACTTACCTTCTGCTTTCTATTTATCTGGTATTCTGCTATTATTATTAATATTTCTGGCATTTAACTGATGCTCTTACAAGGTTAACTGTTTTACAGGTAGGCCAGTGCAGTGTTAGGAGTCTCGCCCAAGGACTCTTATTGGTGTACCACAGCATAGTCACCCAGACTGGGAATCGAACCCCAGTCCATAGGGGGCAGCAGCTCACTGGCATGCAGTGGTGTTATCTGTTGGGCCACACTAACCACACTAACAACATCTAAAAAACTTAACTCAAGAGTCTGTAGGTCAATGCAATATCATTTGCATAATGAAACATCTTATGTCATCTTGTCAATACTGACATACGCTATTCATAAATGCATAAGTACTGTTTTTTAAACACATCTTTCCGTGGTTGTTCAAGTGCCATAAATTCCTTGTGTAGGTAGCCTTTAAATAAAGGGCCTAGGAATGCTTTCTGCTGGAGGAATCTCTCTCTCTCTCTCTCTCTCTCTCTCTCTCTGTAGAAATGAAATGCAAATGTTTCACACTCTGTGTCATGCCTCTAAGCTGTTAATGCTTACTTGAAGTGCAGGTCTTTAAAGGTGAAGTGAGTCTCCACAATGCCGGTGGTTTTAACACGTGTCCTCAGCACATCCTGCTGGGTGGGGATATAAGTAGCCTGGGATATCCTGTCCAAATCGTTCAGGTAACTGCAGAGGGGGGGGAAAAGAGACTGATGAGTTTAAACTGATGTTAATGGTACAAATGTGATTGATTTGACTGTATTTTCACTCATAATTCTGGACCAGCAATTCTTTTTGTTTTTCTGACAATGTCTTTGTATCCTGTTAACTTGTACAAACTAGATTAAAATTGCTTTCCCAACTACACTTTGGCCAACGCAGCAGCACACAAAAAGGAGACTGAGCCATAAAACATAAAAACAAATAATAAAATAAAATAAACATTCAAGTGCAGTCAAGACAGACAAGACAAGACAGTCAGAGCTGGTTGCCACGGTTTGTCTAGGTAGCTAATTTAACTCAATTTGATAATAACCACCTCTATGTTCCCAAGGCACTATGTACTCTGTGTTTTATGTTCCCCCAGACCTTTATTTCCCTAGGAAATGTTTCCGGCACGCTCTGTTCCTTCTTTGCAATATTATAAACAGCTTTATAAATTCTAGATTCCTATTTTCCCTCACTGTAATGTTCATGGGGAATAGTTATATACTTCCACATCGACTCAATCATCATGAAAATAAGAATGCCGTCCATAATCCTGGTCCATATATATATTGAATATTCGGAATATTCTGAAGTTATATGTTCAGTCCAGCTAGGCAGCCTAGATTTGTAGTAAACATGCTTATTGCCTCAAAGATGATGAAACAATGAGACAAAAGTCAAACCAGCCACTAAGTACATTTACTTAGATTTATTAATTTTACATGTATTAATTTTTCAGCACCAGCACATAAGCAGAACACATACACTATATGGCTAAAAGTATGTGGACAACAGATCTTGAGCTTGAGTTTGGACCTTCTGTTTCCAAAAATCATGGGCAATTATATGGAGTTGTCCTGGTCGCTGTAACAGCCTCAACTCTTATCAGAAGGCTTTCCCCAAGACTTTGGAGTGAGGTCAGGCATGTTGGGTGAGAAGGCCTGGCTTATGAACAACTATACAGATCATTCCAAAGATGTTGAGTTTGGTTGTGGACAGAGCTCTAAGCAGGCCACTGGAGTTTCTCCACACCTAACACGTCTTTACGGACCTCGCTTTGTACATATGCTGAAACGGAAAACTGTTGCCATGAAGTTGGAAGCGTATCATTGTCTTAAATGTCTTTGTATGCTGTAGCATTAACGTTAGCTGTCACTGGAACTCAAGTCAAAACCCTTAACAGCACCCCCAGACCATTATCCCCCCTCCACCTAACTTTACTGTTGGCACTGTGCATTCTGTTGTATTATCTGCCAAACCAGATTCATCCATCAAGATACTAGATAGTGAAGTGTGATTCATCACTCCAATGAACACAGCTCCAGTACTCCCCAGTGAGCCCAGTGACAGTGTGTTTTACACCACTCCAGCCATACCACATAGTAATCAGAGCCAATAGGCAGCTCAGTCATGGAAACTCATTTCATGAAGCTCTGACAAACTGATGTACTGATCTTACTTCCAGAAGTCATTTGTAACTCTGTAGAGAGTGATTGAGCATGACTTTTGTGTGCTACATGCTACAGAACTCCGGGGGTTTGTGTGGTCTATTGTGGCTGAGCTGCTGTTGCTCCTAGACACTTCACAATAACAACAAAATCTAATAAAATAGTACAATTTCACAATAATAACCAGATCTAGCAGGACAGGAATGTCACTTGCGGCAAAGGTGGTATTCCATGACAGCCCCGTGTTGACTTGGTTCTTAAGAATGGGGCATTCTGCTGTCAGTGTTTCTGTATGGAGACTGGACTGCTGTGTGTTGATTTTGTACATCTACTGGCAATGGGTGTTCCTGAAACACCTGAACTCTATAATGAGGAGGGGTGTCCAAATACTGTTTGGCCATATAGTGTATTTTTGGCACAAACATAAAGTCATGACACATGACAAAAGTCAAAAACAGTCAATTTTGGTCTCAGATTTCCACTTGAACTGAAGCAGAGGGGTGAATCATTAAGACTCTTACTCTGCAGACGCGTCACAATCTCTCAGCACACACACACACAGGGCTCATGTGTCCAGCCATCACACACACAATGCATTTGTTAACCTTAACCTTACCCTAACATTAACCTTACCCTTAACCTAACGCTGAACATTAACCTTAACCTCAACTTTAATTCTAATCCTAACCTTGACCTTAACCCTAAACCTAATCTTAACCTTAACCTTAAACCTAACCTTAACCTTATCCCTAAGCCTAACATTAACCTTAACCTTACCCTTAACCTAACCCTTAACATTAACCTTAACCTCAACTTTAATTCTAATCCCAATCTTGACCTTAACCTTAAACCTAATCTTAACCTTAACCCTAACCTTAACCTTATCCCTAAGCCTAACATTAACCTTAACCTTACCCTAACATTACCCTTACCCTTAACCTAACCCTTAACATTAACCTCAACTTTAATTCTAATCCTTATCTAGACCTTAACCTTAACCCTAAACCTAACCTTAACCCTAAGCCTAACATTAACCTTAACCTAACCCTAACCTTAATCTTAGCCTAACCTTACTCTAACCTCCCCTAACCCTTACCTTACCCTAAGCCTAAATTTAATGATTACATTTTGGGAACCAGCTTGTGGTCACCACGACGACCACAACATGAGTATAAGAACAGGTTTTAATCCCCACAATGTGGTGTAAACCTGAGCCACACACACACGTGCACACACACACACTCCCTGTACTGTGCCTGGTGATGCCATCGCTGACAAAAACAGTCTTGCACAATGTGTTTCACACATGCATCCAACCACCCACCCACACACACACACACACACACACACACAAACTGCAAAACACACAGCAAGTGTAGCACCACGTATTCATTTTTTATCAGTGTTTTGCTCTAAGTGTTAAATAAACAGTGTGTAGCAGGTCGCTGGAGTCAAGGCCACTGCAGATTTCACCAAAACAGCATCTGAGTAGCTCCTGCAGGGCAAATATTGACAAAATCATTCCAGACTACACCAGACTAAATAGAGGAACAGAGAAAGCAGACAGAATTGCTCCATGTGATACACTGTAAAAAGTGTTTTGTTGGTCCAACCTAAAAAAAGGACTTTAATTTGTTACCAGCAAATGAATTTAGGTTTATTCAACCAAAAAAGGACTGAAACGAACGATTCTTTCAGTCAAGTCATTTTTTGAGTTGAGTAAAACTCATTCAATTGCTTATAACAAATTAAAGTAATTTTTTAGTGTTACAATTTTCACAGTGTAAGTAAAGGAGCACCGCTTAATTTTTATGGCTCATTCCACTTTTCTTTACAGCCAAATTAGATGATGGCCGATCTTTTGACCAAAGCGAAACTTAATATGGATTTTTTTTTTTGCAAATTGTTGTGCATTGTTTTTATTTTAGCATACGGAAAAAACATAAAATATCAAAATTGAACATTTTTTTATATTTAGCTAATAAAGAGTAATTGTGCATTCAACAAAACAAGTAATTTGAACACAACGGGCTATTTAGCACAATGGATCATACATACTCTAATTGTGCCACATACCATATACCATTTTGGTGTTGGTATAGATGCAGCATTAAAATACAGTGGGAGTGCACTTACCTGCCTATCATTATTTAACCAGAGCACAGGTAAAGCTACAGAACAATAGCACAGATTAGCAAAAATATAATTATTAAACCGGCCAATTACTGATCATGTTTGGAAACTGCTAACAACAGTTTTACTAACCAATTCATCTATACAGTACTATTCAATATGAAATTAACAATTTAATTACAATTCTGGACATCATGAAATCTCATATTTCACTGCACTGTTTCATAATACCATAACTCAACACCCAGCAGCTGTTGAAGCCAAAGACTTCGATTAAATGCTCAGTAATATAAACATTAGACCTCAATCAAAATCTGTAATATGTAGAGTCAAATTGTTACAGAGTGAATATATCCACATACTATATGGGTTTGTGTAAATTACAGTCAGTATAGCTGCTATCAGGTTTTTACTTGTTTGTTTGTTAGCTAGCTAACTTTTGGTTTAAAATTTAGGTTAAAATTAGCTAGCTAGCTAACTCCTCTGCATGGTGAGAGTGAAAGAGTGAACGAGGGACAGAGATAGAAGTAACGGTATTAACAGCTCTCAGTATTTGAAAACAGTGACACTAGTATACCTCATGTCATTTACTGTGGTCAACAGTACGTAAACGTCAACGGGGAGGTCATGTAGTGGTGCTCATAAAACAGTTTCATATCCAGTTCCTCAGTGTGTAGATGGAAATTAAGAGCCGGCAGCTCCGTCAAAGGCCAGTCAGATGATTGTTAGAACAATTTATGTAAACAACATAGTTATAAAGATTAATCCCTCATTATTTTCTCGAGTCCTTTAATAACATACTGCATAATTGAACACAGGAAGCGAGATAGAGAAAGAAGCTAAGGGAGACTGACAGCACTGAAGGGGCAGATCTGATTAGTGATCAAGAAGAACGTCAGGCAGAGCTGTTTAAGCTTTTAATTAAAATGAATTCTGAATGAAATTCAACCTAACTGAGAAAATCTATTTGTCACTAAGATCATTAAATCCTGTCTCCTAGCTTATTAAACAGGCCCATAGAGCAAAACCTTTCTGGTGACATGAATTCAAAGTGAGCTGATCTATAGTCTGTGTATTTGAGTAATATATTAAAGACTTGGAGAGAGGAGATGGCACTGTCTGATTTCACTCCCTTTGCTTGACCTGTCCTTGTTGTACATGGATGGATGTAAGATATAGATTAACTCATATTAGCTCTGGGCTTAATACAAACTACAAAGAGACACGGATCTACCGTATACCTGTCGGACCAAATAGCAATTTCTGACACATATTCTTGTTGTTACTGTCATGTCGTGTTCATGATGAACATTTCAGGGCCATTAAAAATTCTCCTGTGGGAACAGACCCCCTCCTAATACAGGTTTAGCCCCCCTATCCATGAACCATTAGTGATGCCCCTGCTGGAAGCCACATCACCCCCTACACTTCCTGCAGTGTATTACAATCTATCAGACTGACTGTGTGGATCATTATAGACCTCTACAGAGCACTTTTTAAACAAAAACATTGCCTGTAGTGTAATCTGTCGAAATGACAGAGTGACAGAAAAAAAGAGACACACACACACACACACACACACACACACTTACTAGGCAGCGGAGTCATTTAGCTGGTACTCTCTGGAGCGGCTAAAGCAGGCCTGCACTCCTCCATCTTTCCACAGGCGCTTTATCACTCCGGCCAGTTCGGCGGTCATAAAGCCCTCCTCCGCACTGCCCGCCAAGACGAACAGCTGCCGTGCATCATCCTAAAACACACACATCGCCCACCACGTCCAATTTCATTCATATTTATTATTCGTATATCAAACTGCCATACAATAAATAAAAAAGAGGGAAATAAAAACATCACACATCTTTTCATTAATTCAGCTCACTATTTATTCCATCACGTGGCTAATTCATGTGCATCTAATTAACTACATAACTACCCATCCATTCACCTCCCTCAGACATTTCTTCATAAGGTTTATTCATTAATTCGTTCATTTAATGAGAAGAACGTGGTGAAGGTAACACAAACAGGACCACCCATCATGTCCAAAGTCATGTGTTTGTTTACCTATCCAACTATCTGTTCATCCATTCAACCGCTTCAGTTTCTTTCATTGTTCATTCATTCATTCATTCATTCATTCATTCATCTGTTAACCATTTTCAAATCAAATTATTAATGTGATTCAAATTCTAATGACTAATGAATCAGGATTACCCACCATGCCCAGCTCTTTTATGCACCTATCCAACTATGTATTCATCCATTTATCCCATACCGTCAATTCATTCATTCTTTTATACGTATACATTTAACCAAGAGCAACAATGAGGCAATAACTCAAATAGGGCTGTCCATCATTTATACAAAAAACTGTTAATCTATTCCATCGTCCATCACCCCTTCATCCATTTGTTGATTTATCTTGAACCAATAATGAGGTGGTTACACAAACAGGATCACTCACCAATCCCAAATCTGTTTATTTATTCACCTATCCATTAATTAAGTCCCTCCATCAATTCCTTTGGTTAATTCATTGATTAATCAGTTTGCTTATTCATTCATTCATAGACTGTTTTTCTAATTCAGCTGAAAAGGCTCATTCAGAACCACAAGGGTCAGTAACACAAACAGCATCACCTACTATGTCCACAATCATTCATTCATTCATTCATTTACCTGTTAAGTGTGAGCAATAACAAAGCATTAACGCACAAAGGGTCACTCATGTCCAACATCATTCATTTATGTATCCATCTATCTGTATATTCATTCACACCACATCTACGTCTGTGTCTTGCTCTTAGTGTATTCATTCACTTCACTGTTTTTCTATTTTGACCACAATAATTTAGCAGTAATAAACGTCAGTACTGAATGTAGAAAGCCACATCTTCACTCTCTCTGACTGAAGCAATCGAGCGGAAAGGGATATTGCAAAACGAATCAGATTATGAAACAAGTAGCATCTGTTTTTATTTCCAAATTACTCATTTCAGGTGGGGTTGCTGCTTTGAAGTGACTCAGACCATCTTTTTCTAGAGCAAAGCCTTGAAGCCAGCAAGTAAATAAATAAACAAATACGAGTCTGTAAAGGAATAATTAATTTTTTGGCAAGCGGCACGCTAATTCCCCAGGGAGCGAGTCATTGTTGCTAAATAAGCCCCTTCAGGGTGATGAAGCTTCTGCTGGCTCCTCATCGTTCTGCAGTAATAACACTCTCAATCAGCATCATCATTCCCAGTAAACACAGCCCAATAAAAACACCATCACTGTAATAGTCACTACCTCAGTGCACACAACAACGCCCGCACACACATACTACGATTATTACCCTCAATATGCTGCTGTTAACTCACACACTCATCCTCTTACAATACAGGCACAAATGTCAAAGTGCAAAGTGCTATGCCTTTAATTCCTCACTAATCTAACATTCAGGTGATCCTGTATACCTTGGAATAGGCTGGGTAGGATGGATGAATGCATGTCATGTTTGTGTTGCCACTTCACTGGAAGGAAAACATTCAACACATGAATGAATGAATGAATAAAAGATTAAATGAAGCAGTAAATAAAGCAAACTTTAACAGAAACAGAAACTTGTGCACACCAACTGGCATGGTGATAACTGCATGCTTAAAATGTTAGACATTTGCCTATCAGGTCACTGAAAGTTTCCCTTATCCCAAATATAGATAACCAGCCAAGACATGTTTAGTTCCTGAAGTTTGCTTCTTAAATGTTACACTGGAGCTTTGAGGCTAATGTAGAGCAATGTAGTGATGTAGCAATGAATGTAAATATAAAGAAACTGGTTATGTCGCATGGTTATGCTGCTGACCAGCATACCAGCATCCAAAACACAACATGTGCCGGTTTTGCTGGCAACCAGGTATGCTGGTCTACATTGGGTTTTCTAGCACAGTTCTAGCCTACAATATCTTCAACCAATAGCCAATACAATTATACAACAACTGGTCAACCAACTGTTTATTGTACTGTATGACTGTGTCTACTATTGCAGTTAACAGAAGCTTGTGCTCTACTAATTAACATCATCTAAACCGTGACTGTGAGAAACCACATAAGCATGTCTATTTCAGATTACTTACTATTGTGGTTTCTGACACCGACACAGTACGGCATAGCTACTCTTACCTATACACATGGACAAAGGACATCAGATAGGTTAAAACAGCAGTAGCAGTCACCTGGAAGCCTGAATTTTGCCTTCATTGCAGGCATGCAATGATATAGGCATGAAGTTAGCATGATGCTAATTGGTGCGGTATGGTCATTGTTTATTATGACATTAGCCTCATAGCTCCAGCGCAAAACTAAAGGAGCAAACTTCAGGTGCTTGATGTTTTGGCTGATTATCCAAATTTGAGTGTAAGGGGAAGAAAGCAGTTAGTTTATTGACAAACTATTTAATTTAATACCCAGCACTCAGGTGTTCATGATGATGTAGTATCACAGGTGTGAATCTTCACAAGCAGGGCTGCCATCTCTGACTTCGTTTACTGAGCATGTTATTAGATACACCTACTTTGTTTCTAAACATTGTCCATTTCATGAGCTTCACTCACCATAGAGCTGCACTTCGTAGTTCTACATTTACTGTACGACTGTAGTCCATCTGTTTCTCTGCATACTAAGACCCCATAACTCCTGTGGGCAGCATCATGTGACCACTGATAAAGGACTAGAGTTTGACCAACACAAACTCTGCAGCAGCAGATGAGCTATCGTCTCTGACTTTACACCTACAAGGTGAACCAGCAAGGCAGAAGTGTCTAATAGAGTGGACAGTGAGTGGACACAGTGTTTAAACACTCCAGCAGCCCTGCTGTGTCTGATCCACTCACACCAGCACAACACGCTCTAACATATCACCACTACGTCAGTGTCATTGCAGTGCTGAGAAAGATGCACCCCACCTGCTCTGAGGTGGTCCCTAGGGGGTCTTAACAACTGAAGAACAGGGTGAAAGGGGGCTAACACAGTATACAGAGAAACGGATGGACTGCAGTTTTACAGTAACTGTACAACTACAAAGTGCGCCAACATGGTAACAAGGGGATGCTGCGAATATAAACAATGCTGATATTTAGGTTTTTTTTCCCCCTAAGTACTCTCCTCTATCCTCATCATCCTCCCAGCCCTCCCACTGTCTCACCGCTCTGGCTGGGTCTCCAAAATCAATCTTGAGGCGGCCCATGGCGCGGATAATGGCGATGATGGACTGGATGGTGTTGCTGTACACTACGGCCTTATACTGCTTACACTCCTCCTCCGAGTAACCTGCCTCATGGATGATTCTAGATGAGAGAAACAGAGAGAGCGTGAGAGAGAAAATAAGAAAAACTGCCCATTAAAAAGCACATTACACAGCTGATTGAGAGACAAAGGGTAAGCAACTTACTTCATCTGCTTCACTATTGTACTCTTCCCAGACTCCCCGGCACCTGAGAGAGAGAGAGAGAGAGAGAGAGAGAGAGAGAGAAAGAGAGAGAGAAAATGTTTTTGTTTCGTGCACATATTTGTTTGTGCATGCATGTACACTATTGCTGGCACCACTTAATTTATCCATGACGGCAGCACTGCCCATATATAGGCTATACTTGAGTGGCCCACTGCCCACCTCCCAGGTATATATTGTGCCATTTTAGCAGTTTCCAGTTACTACTGTCTCCACGTTTCACATAACATGAGACACAATTTCAGCTGCTTGTGTTTGCTTTGTTTTTGATTTATTTGAGTACTCAATTTAATACAAAAAATACTGACATGGGTGTGGATAACCATATATGTCAGAACAACCCCCCCACACACACACAGACACACACTTCCCACCCCTGATGCTTCACCCTGTGGACCTGTGGGAAATAGTGATAACAACGGTCATAAAATAAAATAAAACAACAGTCATAAAATCAGTAATTTTTTGGCACGTGCCAATCCACTATCCAAACACCTGGTCCAAACCTCCTCCATAGGTCCTGGTTTTACTTCATTTACACACATAGCAGTAGGGGAGTGTTGGCAGCAACGTAACACAGTACACACAGTACATGTTCTGATATGATACAAAACATTCCAGATGCACAACAGACATTTAGACTCTACAACCACTGACCAATTGCACTTGCACACAGAGGAATCTGCCCTCTACTTTTAACTCATCTGTGCGTACTAGTGAGCACACACACTAGAGGACAGTGATCACACTTGCCCGGGGTGGAGGGCAGCCCTATCCACAGCACCTGTGGATTAGTTGGGGGTTAGGTGACTTTCTCAAGGGCACCTCAGTTGTGTCCTGTCGGTTGAGGGGATTGAACAGGTGATCTTCCAGTCACAAGGCTGGGTCCCTAAACTCCTGCCCACGACTGCCCCTAAGAAACACAAGCCAGCCAGGAGCTGAACCTAGAATCTTCTGTAGTCACACGCACACTGGCCCATCAGTAAAAGTCCTGCTCCCGCCCAGTTTTGAACCAAGGGCCTTTCAAATCAAATCAAGTCATGTTTATTGTCATGTCTCATTTACACCCCTACTCTACAGGAACCTGAGGTGTTTCTGCTCACCTTAAATTTCATAAGGTTCTGTTTACTCTCTCTCTCTCTCTCTCCCTCTCTCTATCTCTCTCTCTCTCTCTATATATATATATATATATATATATAATATTTTACATAGTACAAACTACCAATCACATACAGCACCGCAACATCACAGTAGCTCTGCAAAAATAGATACTGTGAGTTTTTCATTTACACCTTTTTCTGTGAATTTTGAAAATGTACATAAAGCACTTTAACTGGAAAAAAATGTGTACACATAAAAATATTTTATGCCTCGATGAGGCGGACAAGTTTGTTCAGGAATGTGAGTCATGTGTTTGGTGCTACATCCTCTAATGCACAATAAGTGAAATTCTTGTCTCGCGCCGTCCATCACATGTCTTCTTCAGGAACTGCCACATAACCGTAGCTAATGGAAACACTGACTGGTTAGCATTTTATTTTGTTGACTTGTTTAGAAAGTCACTTTAAATCTGTGAAAGGTTTGGATATAAAGCCAGCTACAGGGAAAGAGAAGGATGCTATTGTTATGCAGCCAGTCTCAGGATGTCTCTAGGCGTGGAGGGCTCTTGAGATTCTAATCACAAGGTCAGCAGACAAAAATGAAAAGCTATGCAATGAAAGCATGGATGTACAGTTATTAAATTTGTGTCAGAAATGCTTGTAGAGTCAGAAAACCCTGTAGACTAAAACATACCAGGCCTAACACTGTCTTCTTGGAAACAGCTTCACTTGGTCAATGGCATCTCTCTCTCTTGCATTGTTGTAACACCTCAATAGCTCCACTTACAGAGAATATGCTTCAACATGCTCCTTTCATCAAACAAAGACAGATGTATAGCACTCAAACACGGCACATTTTGTGTGTGTGTGTGTTTGTGTGTGTGTGAAAGGATCTATCGATCTCTCAAGCACTCAAACAAGAAACACAGACTTAGAATATCATTCTCACAGGGTGGGTGATATGACGAAATGCTATCTTCATTATGATTAATTACATGAGCACATTGCACATACTGTCAACATTGCCAAAACACTGACCAACTGCATGCTTTATGTGAAAACAAATATTTAGATCGATGCTCCGCCCAAAAATGTGCTTTACAAAACAAGAAAAAAAATCCCATTCAAAATAATGAGAAACTGCAGATCACAACTCTGTGTCTATCACAACACTTGTATTTAGAGTGAAATATTCATTCAACCTAATGAGAAACTATAACACACAACTCAATGTACGTCACAATACCTACATTTAGAGTGACATATTCATTTAACCTAAATGAAAAATAGAAATAAAACAGAATAGGTGTAGAATTTCTATGTTGTGTAATCGAGCCAACGTTAGCGAGGTGGCTAACTTGTCATTGTTTTTTCCAAACTGACCACTCAGCAACAAGGGCTCTGTAAAGCTAGTCCAAGCTCACAACAGCAGCTACACAAGAACGCATCTGTGGGCACCTGAAAGGTGCATAATGTCTGTTTCAGTGGCTGTGAGTGAAACATAACGTACACTGCTTACTCAGACAGTATTCCGAGACAGGAAAGGACACAGTTATGAATTGTTTGTAGAAAATGCTGCCTGCCAAGGTATCTTCATTTTGCTGTTTTCTGAAGGCAGTGTAGATGCATCACTTACTACCTTACATATCCCATCATGAGCCCATCTTATATATTAACTTACTGTTGTGTACGTGTTGCAGGTGCTTTCAGCGCTGAGCTGTGGGTGGTTGCAGCAAATGTTGTTGTCTACTGCCATGTAGAGTTATATGGGTAGAAGCCATCTGCTATCCCAGCGGTTCAGTTAATGCTGGCGATCGTGCTATGTTTCCCACGTAAACTGTTTTTGTCAGAACGAAGTGCAGTGGAAAGTCCTCACGTCCCTGATGTCACAACTCAAAGACCCTTCGGGCAGAGTTAGCGAGTTAGCACACTTTCATTATCATGCTAGCCGTAACTGTTAACTGTAAAAGTTGCCACTGATGTTAATTCAGTTGTGTAATAGCTTCTTTTTGTATTTATTTACAAACTGATTCATTTAGAGAAGTTCACAAAGAGTTTACAAAAAGTCACATCCATATCCACCCAAGCCTCACAGAGATGTTGACTGAAATATGATTCATCCAATAGATGAGAAAAGCGTGACTGAAAGCCAGTGGAAGTAAGGTCAGGATAGGGATGTATGATTAGACCACACAGCCGTATCTTCATATTATGTTTGTTTGCTTATCGAGCTAATGTAAGCCAACATACAAGGTACATTAACGAAGCAGCCTAGCCAATAAACTCTCTGAAGCCTTGTTGAGTATTAGAGCTGCTGAATGTTTATTTCTGCTGTAGAAAGTCAGTATGCTAGCCTTCTTAAAAGACATTCTTCATAGGTCGAGGTTGCTAATGCTCACTGAACGCTGACAGTAAACACTGCACTGTCATTGTCCTTGCAAACAATGTAATGTACTGTCTTCGAAGTGTGTCTCAAACACCAATTCAACCCAACGCTGCCTTCTAAGGCAATGGCTTATGAGAGACAGCATAGGCAACAAGGTTCAGAGCACGTTCTGGCAGCATGTTTCATAAAATTTCATGACAGGCATTGTACACTGTGTACAGTATAAATCTCTTCTATTATCACAATATGTAACTGTCTTTCAGTTCTGCTAAATGCATATCTTGTAAATAACTTACAGGTTAAAGGAAATAGTTCCAGGAATACTAAAAATTGGTAGATATCAGCGAAGACAGGGGGTAACACTGGGGAAATAGAAGGAATTCAGTCCAGTGATGTGATGGAGTTAGCTGTGTATTTCTTCCTATGGGATGGACAGAGTGTTTCAGTGGTTTCACCATGATAGCCTAATTTTAGAAGCAAATTTCTTCAGTTAAATATAGTGCTTCTCAACGATTTGTATGCTTCTAAGGAAAAGCATGGTATTCATATCGATAATGGTTCCAATATCAGTATCGGAAAAGAAAAATGGCATAGTGTTGTTTATTGGTTTGGCCAGAATATAATTTTTTGCCAAAAATGAGACACAGAACAAACAAACAAACACACCGACGCACCACAATGAGGTTGAGAAAAAAAATAAATAAATAAACATAAATAAATAAGTATATAAATAAACAAGAATACATTAAATGAGATACAATTTTGCACTACACACAGCTTCATGTCTGATTAGACAAATCTCTAACAAAGTCAATAGCATCGGACCACTGTCGAACAGTGGCTGCCCTGGTATGATGTAATCTGGCAGTAATTCGCTCTAGTATAAGCCAGGATGTAACTTTCAGAAATATTCATACAAATAAAGTACTGCTAATACTTCTATAGAGAGAGAGAGAGAGAGAGAGAGAGAGAGACATTCTAACCTCTGTTATCAGCTGTTAGAGGAGTACAGCAGCACCCGCTGCGGAAAACAAAACAAAACACGGCCCTAATTTCCTCTAAAGTGTTTTTGAATACGGAAACAGGCCTCAGGTCTCTAAAGACACAAACCCAACCGAACTGAGAAAACACTGCAATCTCACACTGAGAGGAAAATCAGCATGCTGGAAAAAGACTTGTTTTATCAGTGTAGGAAAATGCAGTACAACCAGCACAGACAATGCACAAACAATACTGCGTAGCTACAGCTAATGATTGTTTCTGTAATCAATCTGTCAACTATTTTTCCATTAATTGATGAATCTACACATTCTGCCCTTTCTGTTTTTGATGACACAATCATGTGCAACAAGCAACTTTATGGTCAGAATGACTGTGCAGATCATATTGCCACTGTCCATAATGGCATCACAGGAGAGGGCAAAAACGTCATTTAATTTTAATGTAAGTCAATGGAACCAGACTATTTCCCAAGCAGTTTTGGGCCATTTCTGTTGGTCCATTCATCATGAAAATTTCACACAGTGTAAACAGCAGCTTCCGTGCTCAAATGATGCATAACAGTAAAAATTAACAAAATGGAAATACATGTTTTTCTTTGCACAGCGACGATATAAATCTAATAGGACCCTATTTAAATGAAACCCCCTACACTTGCTGTAATGTACGACTGTGTCCTTAAGCCTGTCACAATTACATAATCTTTGTTAAATTTTTTGTCTAAGTTTTGACTCTGATTCTATGTAACTGTAGACATTTGTGCAGTGCATGTACAACTGTACAACCAATGTAAACATAACTAGAAAGGCAGGTGGCTCATTTGTCAATTTGGCCATTTTTTAGGCTAGAGCAAGAAAACACAATCAGATCATTAACTATAATCGTTTATATGACAAATAATCGTCAGCTAAGACTTCTCGTTTGTGAATCATATGGACATTCCAGAACATTATAAAGCACTTTCCCCAGAAACAGAAGCCATATCATCATCATCATATGGTTCATATAGACCATATTAACATTAGATCTTAGAAGGATCCTTCAAATACAGTTGAGAAAAGCAGCCTACAGTGCCATGAGCAAGTTTTTTTTTTTTGCCCGATTTTTTCTATTTTTGAATATTTGTTAATAATTTCAAGTCCTCAAACAGAATTTTATATAAGGTTAAAAACTGGCTCGGGTAGGCTGCCCCATTTTGCATTATGTACTTCAAATGAGGAGCCGTCATAGGACAGTGCTAATGAGGACTTCCTACCTGCCTGTCTTGGCTGCAGTCTAAATTTGAATGCTCAAGGCTATGTACTAACTTCAACACTAAAGACACCAAAGGCTACATGCTAATGCTTCAGAAAACGAGAGAAAAAGAGAGAGAGAAAGAAGGAGACAACTATCATGCTAATGTTTCCACAGCATCATACTTATTTTATAATATGATATAGTAATTACATATTGATATAATACATTCCTGAAAATACATTACTTGATTGTATTATATTGAACCTAAATGACCTTTACATAAATGCCCACCTATGCCTCAAACCTAACCCGCTGAGCCCTACTGTTCTATTATTAACTTCAAGGTTTATTATCTGCAACTACTATGAGTTTCTACTATGAATTATTCAGTACCCACTAAGAGTTCAGTAACTACTCAGAATAATTTAGTACTCGCTATATATTATCCAGTAACCGTTAAGAATTATTGGTAGCACTTCTTTTATAAATCCAGAATTCATTAGAATGCATTATAAATTAATTTATAAGACATTTTATGACATACATATAATGCATACTGCTTTAATACTGCTCAGTAGCTACTAGAATTATCCTTTAACTACTATTAATAATTCTGTAACTAATTTTCAGCAACTAGTGTGCTTTTTCCAGTAATCACTTTGCATTGTTCAGCATATACTATCAACTATTTAGTAACTGCTATGATTTATTCAGTATCTACTACACATCTTCAAGTAAATACTGTCAATCTAATGTAAAGCAAGGCTATTGTTATGAAAGTAGTTGGAGTGTGGGCTCACATGCAGACCCATAGAGCTTTAAGGGGTTATTAATTTAATAAACAAGTAAAAGATACAAGTAAAAGACATTTTTATCTTGAACTGAAATTTACATAAATACAGTATACACACATATTATGTATTACTGGCATTCAAACATTGTCTCAACAACAACAACAACAACAACAACAATAATAATAATAATAATAATAATAATAATAATAATAATAATAATAATAATAATAATAATACCCTAAACCCAATCATAACCAAAAGTACACCATTTTATCTTTTTGTTTTAGGTAAAAATCTCTATTCGTAACAACAAAAAGGAAAAGTAAGTTTTCAAGTAAGCAACTGAGCAGGTGCAAATTCACTGTGCATAAAGCTGTGTCCAGCAATCCAGCACCTGTACTGAGTGTAGGGGTGTGTGTGTGTGTCTGTGTGTGTGTGTGTGTGTGTGTGTATGTGTGTGGGTGTATTTTCAGAGGGTAAGTTATGCAGGGATCTGTGTCCGTCTGCTCACTCTGCTGATATCATCAGGCGGCTAAAAACATCAAAGGCCTTATGCTGTAGGGACAACAGGGCGGGGTTTAAATACACACACACACACACACACACACACACACACACACAGACACATACACATACACACAGGGTCTCACAAGCTTCACTCATGTTTGGATCTTGATATATACAACTCCCTTTTCTCTCTCTACACACAATACAAAATCCAATCAGAAGCTCAAACATATTAAACCTCTAAAACATCTTAATTCGGTCAGCCTAAGATGCTTTTCCCCATTAGGAAACTACAGCCTTCCAGTTTTAAAGCAATGGTTTGGCCAGAAATAGCCAACAGTATGTCACATGGCCAAAAAAAAAAAAAAACAATAGCCGCCTTGAAGCCTGAATGCTGTGTGTACTTTTGTTCATGTTTATAGATAACAGTGAATCCCTTAACAGTCTGAAACCCCTTAAACAAGCCTATTTAAGATTAACAACAGCACAGTCTGAGGCAAGTGCTTAATGCCTTAAAGCATCAGAGCAAACCTAAAGAAACAAAAGTCAGACACCAAACATGTCTTGGCTGACTGACTACATTTGGGGTGGGGATTTGATGTCGGACCAAACTATCGCTTTAAAGGTCAGTCAGTTATATGGTTTCTGCTTTAGATAAAGCAGTAAAAGGGACATGGTATGTTTTGAGTGTTTCAGCTGAATATGTCTTACAGTTGCAGAGTCAGGAACGTTAGGGCTGCGACATCGGGCTCAGTGAGCTTACATACCCACACCCACACAAATACACCGCCCTGCTTTACGAACCAGCTGTCTAATCCAGAAAGATTTTCTCACGCTGCCCAGCAGCAACCTGTGATCCGGAATGAATTACCAGCTTGCACTGTTAATCTGATATATTAGTTGAGATGTGACCTTTGGCTCCATCATTTTATATGAAATAATGAATAGTGAAGGGATGCAGAATTGCGTCAAAGGCTTCAGGAACAAGAACAAAGTTGGCAATTATGCAAATTTAGACAGAAGACTGTTGACTGCTGAACCACTGTGATAAACAATACAATTCAGATCCAAATTAAATCCAAAGCATCACATGCGAGCAGTGCAGTACTTTACCCTGTAGCTTGCAATGCACAATGAACAATGAATAAAGGTGATGGCAGAGGGAGGGAAACTGAAGCAGGCGAAACAGCTAGATTAGTCCATGAACCCTATCGAACTGAACATCTCACTGGTGGTTCGTTCAGAGACTTTGAGGTTTCCTTTGAGGATGCACTGTGATATTGTCATACAGAGTGCACAATTTGAGTCTGTATTTGCTTAATCAGAGTAAAATGCTACTGGTGTGGGACTTCCTTTCCTCTTAATGTGTTTTTAAGGTCAAAACACCTATAACTCCCTGTATATGTCATTCTGCTTAACTCAGCTCAATAGTGCTCCATATTTAATGTTGTGTGTGTGTGTTACTAGGATCTACTAAGATCATCTTACAGTTCCCTGCTTCCTTTCTCTGTCCCTGTTATCTCTGTATTGGGTAATTTGATCAGGCTAACACATGTACGTGTCAGAGAGAGTAAGAGGAAAAAGAGACGTGGAGACGGTCTAACCAAGCCTTTGCGGCGAAAGACATGTCAGACCAAGGAGCAGTAAGGTCAGGGTGACTTCAGTTCAGTATTCAGCATTAGGCCGCATGCAGGAGGACGTTTTTGCACCCATCAAAGACGCAGCTCTAGCCACTGATTTCAGTAAGAACAATGTGATGATGGTCAACAGACAGTGACACAAGAAAAAGGGGGAAACCTCGGACAGAGCATACTTTCAGGACATCACTATGTGTCAGCCAATAGGAGACCATCTGTGATAGGGCTTCAGATAGTCAAAGAGTCTAATCACATCCAGAGCTGTACAATCCAACTTTACAGATCCATTAGAACAGCTTGTACTCAGAGCTGAACAAACCAGAGCAAAAGACCTATGAGAACAGTCCACATGCAGAGCTGTAAAACCACAGATGTTACAAGTACAGGTAGCTAGCAATGGGGTAGCCAGTAAACATTATGTCCCAGAGATGTCTCTAAAGTGATGATGACAAACACCAACCAGCACACTTCATTATAGCTACAGTGGTGCTACGATTTTCCACATATTTCCCAAGAGAACAAAACTGAACCAAAATATTACACTTGTTCATTCATTTATTGAGGAAAATGATGCAATATATGCGTATCTGTGAGTGGCAAAAGTATGTAAACCTTTGAATTCAGGTGCGAACTTGTTGTACAGCAACGTTTCCGGTAACTGTTGATCACTTCTGCACATCAGCTTGGACAAATTGTATCCTGGATTTCCGAACAGAACAGCTTTAACTTTTGGATGGTGGTGGATTTGCTCACATGAGCTGCTTGCTTCAGATTTATCCCCAACATGTCTACTGGATTAAGGTCAGGACTTTTGACTCGTCTATTCCAAAACATTAACTTTATTCTTCATATTCATTCTAGAATGTCTTGTGTGCTTCAGGTGGTTGTCTTTCTACATGACCCACGTTCTCCTGAGGTTCAGTTCAAGGAGAGATGTCCTGACATTTTCCTTTCGAATTTACTCATATAATTCAGTGATGATGGCAAGCTGTCTTGGTCCAGATGCATCAAAACAGGCCCAAACCATAACACTACCACCACCTTTCACAGATTAGATAAGGTTTCCATCCACAAAACATTTTTCCAGTAGCTTTTTGGCTTGTCCTCAGGATCTTTAGCAAACTGCAGACAGGCAGGAATGTTCTGAACGGCAATAAGTAGGTAATAATAATGTGATATTATTGTAACAACCTGTAATAACCTTACAATTACCTTAAAATTACATGTCAATTATTTTTTATACTCATAGTAAATTGGCAATTGCGGTGGAAACTGGTCAGTAATGAAATGGAAAACTTATGGTAATAAACTTTAAATTACCTGTAAATAAAATGCTCATTTTCCAGGTGATATAAAAATGCAAGTGATACTAAACAGTTAGTCATTCTAGACCCACTTTTTAGGGTGTTTTACATTTTATTTTATATTATATACTGACCAGCTCTTACAAAATAATATCGGCTTAATCAACATATCACCTGTATTCTTTTAATTATTAGAGGGTTTTATAATATTAGAGTTGTTAACCCAAAACAGTAAAGTAGTTCCGCTAAAATTATGCAGTATAAGAGCTGTAACATATTAACTTACTAGCTTCTACTTCGCTTCTTTACAGTTACGTATTTAAAGGTTTGGGGTACAGCCAAAGTTACAGGGTGACTAAACGGTATTAGAGCTGCAAAACATTAAACGTACTTCTTTCTATCTTGTTTCTCAGTTAAAGTGTCTCGCATCAAGTTATCAGTTCTTTATAATAATGTAGCTAACTGCACTGAAATGATAACTACAACTGTATTTTTACTTTTACATGTAGGTCCACCTATAAATAAGAACTCGATTCACACCACATATATCTATATACAACTTATCTTTCTTTATTCATGTATATAATTACCTGCTCATTAGCGATGCTACCGACTCATGAATTGTGACACTGCATGACTATCGTATACCTGTGCTAAAACATCAACTACATCACATTAGTCACTGTGAAGGAGTCCTTTAGTTGTTTAGAAGTTACTCCGGGTTCCTTTGTGACCTCCCAGATTATTACATGCCTTGCTCTTTGTTGCTCATCCACTCTTAAGGTGTAACACTCCTGAGTCCTTTCCACTTGTACATGATCTGTAGATCTTGGAAATCTCCTGTCTGTGTCACGGTACGCTTCCACAAACACATGCTGTGAAGATCAGACTTTGACAGTTCCTTGCTGTTTAAACACAACAGGGCGGACGCTCACACCTGATTGTCATCCCGTTGACTGAAGACTCTAATATCACCAAATTAACTGCTAATCCTAAATCCTTTCCTACATCCTTTCGCTACTTGGAGATATGTAGACCAAGCATAATACACTAGTTGGACCCTGAAGAATGTGTCGGATTGTAATGCTATTTGGAAGGAAGATAAAGGTCCGAACAATAAATGATGAAGAATTTAGACTGATATGGGCAATATTTATTGAGCTACACATACAGAAGTAGTGTCTCTTAGTATGGCGTTAGGAGGCTCCTAATGGTGTCCTGTGATGCTCCATCACATGTAGCTTGAATGTTCTCACACAGTTCCTGCATATTTTGCCGTAGGGGTGGAGGTGGAGTGACACCAGGCCTTCTGGACATGTGACACATGACAACAAACTGTTCATCTTGGTGCTGACCACGGTGCCTCCACACATGGATTCATTGATTGTCTCCACCAAGACCAAAGCGAGACGCATCACTGAAGATGACCTGCTGCCATTCAGATTCACTCCATGACAGTCTGGCACGACACCATTGCAGTCTTTGGCAACGCTGACGTGGTGTTAAGGACAGCGTGCGTGTATGCATGTAGTCCTGCGTTGTGCAGCCGTCTGCCAATGGTCCTGGCACTAACAGGATGACTCATGGAAGGCATCACTGCTCGCTGAATGTCTGCAATCATGGCTGTTGGGTCACTTCATTCACTTCAATTCGTCAGTTTTCTCTCTCTGTGGTTCGTGTAGGTCTCCCAGATCCTGTGGTTCGCTGGTGCATGCCTTCTTCTATCCACTGCTGCCAACAGTGTGCTATGTTAGCATACGCACGACCTGTACGAACTGCTCGAATTGCATTTGAACTCTTCTCTGCATTAAGCTTTGCTTGCCAAGGATGCTACCAACACAACAGCACGAGTCAGAACAGAAAGCATAAGCAACAGGACGACCTTATATGGTCAGTCAGGTACAGCGACAAGGATACTTGTCCTTGCTTACATCACATGCACATGAATAATTTGCAGGTCTCACAATGTCAAACCTACCCACCAAGTTTCATTCCTGTTAGTTCATTTCTTCTTGGTGCAACTATTTTTTGGATGATGAGTGTATTTTTGCCACATGTTTTTACAGTTTTACAGTTTTAAGTACAGTAATAACTAGCCCAGCCCCTCTAGGTTCCAGCAGTCAGAAGACCAGTCAAGAAAGTATTCTGGATAGGCGGGTAAATGAAGTTTTATTAATAATTATATTGTAAAAACCCTACATCTTGTTCTAGAAGCAACATATCGTCGCTGTCCAGTGAAAAACATGTACCTCCATTTTAGTCGATTTTCAGTTTTGTGCATCATTTGAACACAGCAGCTGCTGTTTACACTGTGTGAGAATTTCATGATGATCGGACCAACAAAAATGGCCCAAAACATCTTGGAAAGAAGTTTGGTTCCATTGACTTACATTAAAACCAAATTCAGTTTTTGCCCTCTCCTGTAAAGTCTCCGTTTAGGAGATACTTGTTTTCCTCCGGACAGTGACAGCATGTAACTAATCATTGTTTTTTTGCATTTTTTTGGTATTTCTGATTGTCATATTTCACATCTGAAACTATTTTTTTAGTTTTACTCAACAGAGCAAAAATGCAAAAGACACTGTTTTGATTAAATTTATATTAAATAGGCATACAACAAAATATCCAAACAAAACTGATCATTCCAGTGCTGAGGAGAATTAGATATAGCTGTTAAAAGGCAAAAAGATGCTGCTTTCTGGCTCTTCTGCGCCAGTTAATGCTGATGCTTTCAACCAGCATGTCAAACAACGTCATTTAATTAATGCAATTTATACAACGGCGCAGAAAACAGCACTCAGCATTTTGTTCGACATACATCTCAGATTCTGATGAGTTGTTAATTGATCTCTAATAGACTTGTATGAGATACTGTAAACAGATTGTAGTATGCTGCACACAGCTACACAGCAGAAAACAGCAGTAGCAGCCATCTTAAAACCTGTCTGTACTTATATGTGAAATGTGCCGCTCTGAAGAAACGTACCAAGTCCGAATTGTTCACAGCGGTGGTGACAGTAACCAGACAGCTGAGTAAATTAATTGCTATGCCTGTTTGTATTGTAGACATGATTTGTACCTGCTGGTTCCTATCACCACCACTGTAAGGAAATCAGTAAGTCTGATTTCAGCAAAGACAGCTTTATGAAAGCAACAAACGTCCACCATAAGCCTGACCTTGCTGATCCATTTAAAAAGATGCATTTCCGTCTATTTAGACATTTTATTTAACTGTGAAAGGAAGGCTGTTTCCTCTTGAGTAACAGAGAGCTTCTCTTATGGTGTAATAGGGGAAACCTCACAGGCCCTCTCTGCAGCAGGATGTGCCATGATATGGGGCTTTGGCAGGCCTCTAGCTGCCATCTGTTTGGGTGGTGTGTGTTCTCAACCATGTTGACTCACTGGGGGGGCGAGAAAACGCCCAGGAATTCTTTATTTTTTCTGCTCAGGATATGCTTGTGCGATTCTCATTTTATTTTCTCTCCTGACCACCATTCTGTTTCCCAGTTCTCAACTGCCGGAACACCAATGACAAAGACGAACAATGAACAGACCAGTAATGGCAATGAATGGAGCCGCGGGGCATGCGATCAGATCAGCTGTGCTTCAATGTGTCTGTGAGAAAGGGAGATACAGAGAGAGAGAGGGACAGAGAGACAGAGAGAAAAAGACAGAGACACAACGAGACTGAAAGAGGCACAGAGAGACACAGAAAGACACAGGGACACAGACACAGAGAGACAGAGAGAGACACGCAGAGAGAGAGAATATGTCTATGTGTATTGTGAGGGTTTGTATGCACAACAATCCGACAGGCCAAACTTTTGCTGTACTCAACTTTGAACTTAACTTCCATGTAGTCTATTGCCCTTGCACGTATTCTACTGCCCCTGCATGTTCTATTGCACCTGCATGGGTTCTATTGCCCTTGTGTGTGTTGTGTTGCCCCTGTGCGTGTGTTCTACTGCCCTTGCGTGTGTTGTGTTGCCCCTGTGTATGTGTTCTATTGCCCTTGTGTGTGTTGTGTTGCCCCTGTGTGTGTGTGTGTGTGTGTGTGTGTGTTCTACTGCCTTTGTGTGTTATGTTACCCATGTATGTTCTATTGCCCTTGTGTGTGTTGTGTTGCCCCTGTGTATGTGTTCTATTGCCCCTGTGTGTGTGTTTTATTGCCCTTGTGTGTGTTCTATTGCCCCTGCATGTGTTCCATTGCTCTTGCATGTGTTGTGTTTCCCCTGTGTGTTTTCTATTGCCCTTGCCTGTGTTTTGTTGCCCCTAGGTATGTTCTATTGCCCCTGTGTGTGTTCTATTGCCCCGTGTTCTCTTTTGCATGTGTGATTTCTGTCTTCAGTAGATTTTAAATGATGGTGCGAATGGTTATTATAATGTAAGTTTTCATTATTTGTACCGAATGTGTTTTTAAATTGGTAAGACACGTTTATTTATGTGGACTGCTGAAAGTGGTGAGACAAGTAGTGTCTATAAATTATATGTAATAAGCTAACATAGAGCTTTAATATAGAGCTTTTAGCAGTTAGAACACAAATAACGATCAGTCATGCGATGTGTGATCAGCAATAACTATCTATGAGGAGGGTCTCAAAAGACGAACTACCAAAATAATCTTTGGGCTTGGAAAGATACAGAGTTTTAATAAATCAGTACCAGGGTGGCAGTTTTTAACTATAGAGCAGACGATAAATCACCTATAATGTATTAATTTGTTTCATAAAACAGAATGAAAAGAACAATATTTTCTTAATGAACAGTCTTGTTAATATTTTTGATTGTCTTTTTTAAAATCATTTTAAAGGACAAGTAATCAAAAAATAACAAAAAGTAGTCAATTACATTACTTTAATATCACAATCCTTTGGATTAGGATACAGTTACATTGTTTACCAGGTAATCAGTAATCTGTAGGAGAGTACGTTCCCGACCCTGATTATCACCTACTGAATCTGTCCTGTATGTGTTCTATTCTATGTGTTCAGTATTGCCCATACAGTCTGTATTTTCACATCTTTCCTGCTTTTTCCGGTCTGTATTATTATTCCTAACCAGTCAATTTTATAACCCCGCCCCCCATATTTCTGTATCTATTATTATAGCCCCCGGTCTTCATTATAAACCCACTAAGTTGGATCTTTTGCCCCGGTGTGTGTTCTATTGCGTATCCAGTCCCTACGACCCCCTTTATCATCCACCACAATCTTCCAGTATGTATTATTACTGCCCCTTCCAGTCTTTTTAATAACCTACTGTGTCCAATTGCCCCTGTGTGTTCTACTGCTCATTCAGTATGTATTACTTCCAGCCCCTTCAGTCTGTATAATTATCCACCACTGCTTTCCAGTATGTATTACTACTTTCCTGTTCCAGTCTTTATTATAACTTACTGAATCTGTTCCATTGTTTTTTGTGTTCAATTGCTCATCCAGTCTGTACTATCCCGTGATGCATTCAGTCTATATTATCTACCATGCTCGTCCAGTATGTATTATTACTGCCTCTTCCCAGTCTTTTTTTTTATAACCTATTGAGTGTGTCCTATTGCCCTGTGTGTGTTCTTCTGCTCATTCAGTCTGTATTACACCAACCCCTTCAGCCTAGTGTTATGCTCCACCACCCTTTTCCAGTATGTATTAGTACTGGCCCTTCCTTTATTATAACCCACTGAGTGTGTTCTACTGTGTGTGTTCTGCTGCCTCTGAGTGTATCCTATTGCTCATCCTGTCTGTATTACCGCCCACCCATCCCCGACCACACACCCCTCCAGTCTGTATTATGACGGCCTCCTCCAGTCTACCCACCCAGTGTGTGTTGTGTTGCCCCTGAAGCTCCGTAGCAGTGTGTATTAGAGCCCCCCTCTTTTCAGCGTGTTATATTTACCCCACTTCTCTCTCTTACCCAGTAGCAGTAGCTTCACCTCGCGCGCTGCCTTTTCTCCATCGTCCCGCAGGTTGCGGTCGATCATCTTGCTGCGCTCCACCGCCGCTTTATCCTCCGTGCTCAGCGTGCAGCCCATCCTCACACACACACTCACACACACGATATCAGCATGCACGGCCCTTCACACACTCCCCCCTCTCTCTCTCAAACACAGCCTTGGTTGAATGTAGCGGATAGTCAAAGAGGGAAGCCTCCGCTGATTAATCCGAGAACGTTCTCCGTTTCTTCGTCCTCCTGAAGCACACTCTGCGGGCTCCGGACACGCGCACACGCTACTCGGTAAACACGCGCTAAACAGCTCGCTTCTTCTCCCGCGTCCATCAAACAGCTGCTGCTGCTGCTGCTGCTTTCGTCTCTCCTTCCTGCTCTACAACACAGCCGCGCGCGCCCGTCTGCTCTGGTGCGCGTGCTCGCGAGTGTCGTGTGCGTGAGCGTATGCGTCTGTATGGGCTCGTGCTCGTTGCTAACAGGCGCGCACGCGGAGAGTTCTAGTAAATGAATACTGATCTGCCGTGCTGTCTACAACATTCATTTTACATGTAAAACGTGGGATTCCGCTCTAGCTCTGTTTGCACACGCTCAGCGTCAAGTGCATGATTAAAGGAGAACTCCACCGGGTTTAAAAATTCCCCACACTGAACTCACTCAAATGTAAACAAAGTGGTTTGATGTGAAATGGTGAACTGTAGAGAAACTGACTCTGATTTAAATAAATAAATAAATAAATAAATAAAATGAACAAACCGTGAACATCACTGATGAGTTTATTTATGTGATGTTGATGACGGTAAAGTATTTTCTTTGGGGACTTTTTTGCTTTACCATGCCCTTCGTTTAAGACTGTCCGCTTTAAGAATATTGCTGCTGTCTAAAGAAAAACATGTATCTCCAATTTTGTCCATTTTTACTTTTATGCATTATTTGAACACAGCAGCTGCCGTTTACACTCTGTGAATATTTCATGATGATTGGACGATTTATTTCTTGGTAAAAAGTCTGGCTCCTTTGACGTCCATTAAAATTCAATTAGGCTTTTGTCCTCTCCTGTGAAGTTGCCATTTTGGAGATACGAGTTTGGACAGCGATGATATGATAAGTGTGATAACGCCTGTTATGTACCATGTAATTAATAGTTTGGATTCTACATTAACAATCAGTAAGCAAATAAATTTCATGTAAATCTAAAATATGTCATCATTTCTACCCCTCTTGCATGATCTCTGATCATTACTCCTAAACCAATAAATGTACCTCTAAAATGTGCAGTCATATTTGTTGCACTCAGCTGTGCTGAATATTTTTACATTTCTAAAATTCCAAATTCCATAAACATAAACTTATGGATTAGCTTGCAAATCTGCAATGTACTGATGGAGTAGTTAGCAAATGAACCCCCAATATTTTGCAACACATAACTGTATACCATCAACTCTTGCTTGTTCTCATTTTGAGTGCATGGAAAAACACAAGCTTCAGAATGATACTGATGAGTCTGGAGGGCTGTTCACATGCACACTAGCAAATCATGTTTACATGAATGCAGCAGGAGTGTTGCGGTGTTCCAGTACATCTAATCTTATGATGTCAGCAGATACCACACATTCATTCTCTAGACAGTCATTCACTGTGTGGGGGACTAGGGGTTAATTTGGGCCACAGCCTTCGGTTGTCTGAATAGGTCGGTGATGTCAGTAATGAGTCATGAGGAGTAGAGATGTTGTGGTCACCTGACTGCCGTCAACTTGGTTACCAGTATGTGCTGTAATGATTCTTTTCTGTTTGCTCAAAACTAGAATTGTATTAACTATCCAAAGGCACTAGTGAACCTACAGGTGTCCTTTGAGTTTTTTATCTGCAATGCTGATAACAATAGTTATAGTTATATATAGTAAACATGTTTTTTATCGTTGTGGATCATTTGGCCTTACAACACCTTGCATGCACCCCTCCGCCATGAATGGATTAAAAACGATATTTCATATTCATAACTATTTAATGTAATGTAACTTTCTGTGAGGGCTGTTTCAGAGACATTCAACTCTGCAGACACCTGGTTCTGATCACCACCACTGTGAACAATGCTGACCCAATGCTAACGCAACACACCAGATGTCTCGGAATGGAGTTGTAGAGGTCCCTAATGGTGTCCTGCAAGAATCCATCCCATGCAGCTTGAATATTCTCACACAGTTCCTGCAGATTGTGCAGTAGGAGTGGAGTTGGAGTGACACCAGGTCTTCTGGACGTGTGACACGTGACAACAAACCTTGACGTTGACCACGGTGCCTCCACACAGATTCGTTGGTCGTCCCCACCGAGACAAAAGCAGGACTCATCACTAAAGAGGACTCGCTACTATTCTGAGTTGAGGTACTATTCTGACGTGGTGTTAAGGGCAGTTATTATAATGGTCTGGGTAGTCCTGCGTCATGCAGCCATCTTCCAGTGGTGCTAGCATTAACAGGATGAGGGCATTACTGCTCACTGAATGCCTGCAATTGTGGCTGTTGGGTCAGTCAGGTACAGTGATAAGGCCCATCCTTGATCACGTCACACGCGCGGTCGAGCATAAAACTTGAATTATTCACATGTCTCACAATGTCAAGCCTACACACCAAGTATCATTCCTGTAATTTGATTCTTTCTGGGTAGACTTACAGTAGACACAGTAGACACAGTAGACTCCACCTGAACGGTCGTAATGTCACTTATTCTATTCTATTCTATTCTATTCTATTCCTTTCTGCATGATACTAATAATCTATTCTCTCTGTTTCTGTTTCTCTCATTCAGTTCAGGTCATCATCATTCACACACTGTCAGATCTCGTCAGTTTTTTTCCCCCCCTTCAGATCAAGGTGACACACTGAAGCACAGTACTACCTCACAGTGGAGCATATGAGCACGCTCAGTAATTACTCCACCTACACACTTCCTGTTGGTCCAGGAGCTGTCCTTTAAAGGCCCATGGCAACCGCTTCTGCTTCTCCTTCATCAACAATAGATGGACATTCAGCTGTATTTCCTCAGTAGACTTTAACATAATAGCCAAATCCTCCCAAAAGTACAAATATCAGGATTAAATTGGGATTTTTACATTAGGGAGGTTTTGGAACATCACTGATATACAAGACACCTTAATCGAGAAACATTAATATTAATGCTAATATTTAATTAACATTAGAATAATATTAGAATACATGCCCAGGACACTTGGGCACCTCCTCCTCTCTTCACTTTCAAGACAAATTTATTACTATTATTACATCTTATTAAATGGTGCAGTGTATTCTCTACATTCTGTATTTATTGTTTGTTTGTACTGTGGCCTGATGCTGATCTTTGTTAAATTTAGCAGCATGTTCCTGAGGAACTAAAGTGACCCCAAAATATATTTGGACATTTCTGCCATCTTTAAAATGTTCATGCTGTCAGAAAACAGAATGTCAAACCAGGTGCTATTTATTTTAAACAGGCTGCTCTAAATACTGTTTTAGGCAACATATTCTTTCAAATGCCGGCTGGTGTGTTTCGGTCGGCTGTTCCTCTGCAGGTTTGCATCCGAAATGCTGTATTACACTTCTGAGTTCATGATCCCATTAACACAATCCCATCATTGTAAGAACAGCTTCAGACTTTGTTGTTTCCACCTCTGTGCTGTACAGCACTGGTCAGAATTTCTCTCCAGGCCTTCTCCACACAAAGAGACTATCATCAGTGTGTTGCGCCAAAAATGTTGTGCTAAAAATGTTTTTCCCCTGAAACAAATATCATTTTGTTCATAACTTCAAAGAACTGTGTTAGAGTTTTTGAGTCCAAATACGTTTTGACACCAGTATATATTTCACCCCTCACTTGACTTAGTTTTTGAGTGAATCTTTGTTATTTTAAAGCAAAACAAGGCATCACTCATTATATTCTTTACATCAACATCATTTTACTTGCTGTTAACAACCTAGAAGCTGATTGTGACCAAATTAATAGGCTAATGAATAGGCCTCAACACAAAAATGTTGGGGCTGTAGATTTACTTCACCAATCTTGCATTTTGACTAGGGCTGGCCCAAACATCATTTTTTCAGGCCTTGAAGACTCTTTGGTATTGTCGATACTCATTCTCAAAATCACATTTAAAATCAATAATATTTACATTTCTTAATGAACCATAAATACAAGTATGCCTGTTACTGCAGTTATATCCAGTAGGCAGCAATGACATATTAATAGTCAAGTTGAAGACCATCTACTTATACTGTTATGATAAAATCCACAATTTCAGATCTCAAATATGGCTTTTATGGGTCACTCATGTATGACCTTTGTTTGTAAGTTTGTTATGTTGTGTTTAGTAATTTCATCAGTTTATTTTATGTGGCTAGTTTACCGTTTTTTAGTCATAGAAAGCAGCAATAAATGCAACATACAGGCCCAGCTGAGTTGAGTCATAGCTGGGTTGAGTTCAGTTATGCAGCTGCCCGTCCACAGCCCAAACAGTAGCTGACTACAGTTGTTGTCATCCAATAAACTGTATATCTCAGCAAACTAAAATTGACACGTGATAAAACAGGACACAGCACAAAGAGAATAAAGAAGCAAATACTTGCGTAAATATTCATGTGATATTCACGTAACTATTCTGTTCTACATGTGGCATAGTACATGTAATCCAATGCCCTATCACTGATTTGGACAAATTCTTTAAAGACTGTAATATCCAGCTCTGCTTCCTGCTGACACCTTATTAAAGCTGTTCTGCATATGCATACATGAATATGAATATTCTTTTTAACATTGTTTACACTGGGAGTGGATATGCTGGCATATCATGAGTATGTCTTTACATGGCATGATTTGCTTCATGAGAACGCTTAAATTATCTGATTTCCACCCCTGCAAAAATGCTAATTTCTATTAGCACCCTTGTGGTGCTACTAAATTGCTGTACTGTATTATGCTAGTTCCAAGCTAGCAGTGGTGCTATAACAACTGTGCATGGCCATTTTGAGCACGTACCACAGATATATATATATTTATTTATATAGCGCTTTTTACAACAGATGTTGTCACAAAGCAGCTTTACAAAGAATCTGGTGTCCGAGCCCCCAGTGAGCAAGCCAAGGGCGACACAGGCAAGGAAAAACTCCCTCAGTTCAAAGGAAGAAACCCCGAGAGGAACCAAGACTCAAAAGGGGAACCCATCCTCCTCGGGTCAACACCAGATAGCAGGACAAGCAAAGGAAAGGAGCGAAGGTAGAGAAATAAAAGTCTGATTAGTCTGTAATTAAATAGTTGGGTCATCGGATGGGTCAGCAGGACGCAGGCCAAGCCTCCACAGTGCAAGACAGTGACAGTGCAAGCTCCATGGTGGTTAGAGGCAAGCAGTGGCACCCAGTCAGAGCAGAGCGTCAGACCACACAGGATGGGCAGCAGTTCAGCTCAGGCAAAGAGAACAGACAGACTGTTAGCTCTGACAGAAGATATGAACACACTATATGGTGTCAACAGAGTGCAGCAGTGACTCCTTAAAGCTTATTACTGTCTGTAACAGTCTTCGGGTAAGACTTATATATATATATATGTATATATATATATATATATATTATACATTCTAAATTAAATTTCATTATGTTCTTGTAGTTGATATAAATAACACACAGTGTGATTGTTCTGTTAGCTTGCCATAATATTAGGTAAAGGGATCAGCACTTAAGCAGTTAAGTGCAACCTGTAGTTAGCTACACAGCTTATTATACCATTTGTTTACAGTAGCTGTGAAAAGGGTCACAAATGTGATGCTAAAGTGTGTGAGCCATTAATGGGTTTTGTGTTTTATTGAGTTTCAATTGTGGCAGAAGCCTTAGGGGGTCCCCTGGTGGACAGTCTGTGAGAATGACCCTGTGAAGTCATCTGTAATGAATCTGGCCTACAATTCAAGGTTTTTGTCCTTAAACATAATACTTAATACTGTTTTTTCAATATATAGCTTTTTATAGACCCTACTAGAACTATTCCAAACTACTGTGCCATTGTGGGCTATTAGATTAGCTATTTTGTTCAAGTTTTCTTGTAATAATTCCTAAATTGTCATGCATTTCTGTGAGGATGTTGCTGCTCCTCAGTCTAATGTTGACCGAGATGAAAAGTCTAAAACATAGCACTTAAAGCCAATGCTCAACACAACAACAGCAGTGGAGAAACCACCATAAATAGACAGCAGGGAGTCATCAATAGCCACATACTTGACGGTAGGCATAGCACTACTATCCCACAGCGCAATACATCTTTGCACCTTTGAGAATGCGATACCACCATTCTCCTCCAGACCACTAGGGGGCAATTCCACTTCGGACACCAGTGTGACGTGTTGGCAAAGAAGAAGATGCAGGATACGTTCAGTTTAACCGCATGCTCTTTTATTGAACACAGCAGCAGTAGTGAAACTGCCACCAGCACTAACTGAATGGTCAGGATAGATAGCAGGTCATGTATAGCCACACACTTCAACCTGACAGACACAAATAACGTACTGCTACCCCACAGACCAGCACAGTACAGCACACAGTGAGATGCTACAATACTGAACACTTGCATTGGCAACAAAAGCCAAATTATTAAACAGGCTGAGGTTCTGGCCAGACATGACTGGTTAATATTCAACACTGTTTCTTCGTCATGATTGTTATAAATGTGAACTGTACATACAGATTTGAACTGAACAAGAAAAAAGTGTGCTGGTATCGTATCAGTGCTCAGTATCAGCCAATATCACAAGTTCAGGAGTCAGTACAGGAAGAAAAAGTATATTTACATTTACATTTATGGCATTTAGCAGATGCTCTTATCCAGAGCGACTTACAACCGTGCTTAGTGTTCCATCGGATAATGTTTCCCAGCTAGTACAGGAAGGTTAGAGTCAAAACTCGCCCTGAGCTCAGACACTGCCCCAACAAGGGCCAGTGCTGATACCTAGAGAGAACAATACACAGACATATATAAAGTATAAGTGCACTACCTGGCAACCCCAACCCAGCGCTCATACCTAGAGAGAAGAAAGGTTAAGGTCAGTAGAAGTGCAGAATCAAAGTATTTCAACATACACATCTACTAGTGCTCACTCACTTAAGTGCTTTACAAAGAGACGGGTCTTCAGCCTGTGCTTGAAGATTGCGAGAGACGCAGCTGTTCGGACAGCCAGTGGGAGTTCATTCCACCATCTGGGAGCCAGGACAGAGAAGAGTCTGGACGCTTGTCTTCCATGCGTCTTCAGGGATGGTGGGTCGAGCCGAGCTGTACTTGAAGCTCGAAGGGCTCGAGGTACAGATTGACTCTTAACCATTACCATAAGGTAGGGAGGCGCTGGTCCATTCTTGGCTTTGTAGGCGAGCGTCAGAGTTTTAAATCTGATGCGGGCAGCGACAGGAAGCCAGTGAAGGGAGTGCAGCAGTGGAGTCACATGGGTAAACTTAGGAAGATTGAAGATGAGTTGAGCTGCTGCATTCTGGACCAGTTGCAAGGGCCTGATGGCCCGTAGAGGAAGACCAGCCAGGAGCGAGTTGCAGTAGTCTAGCCTTGAAATGACCAGAGACTGGACAAGCAGCTGGGTGGCCTCCTGGGAGTGGAAGGGTCGTATCCTCCGGATGTTGTAGAGGAGGATTCTGCATGACCGAGTCAGGTTCGCAATATGAGCTGAGAACAATAACTGGCCATCCAGAATCACACTAAGACTTCTTGCATCTTCAGTCGGGGTGATCAAGGAGTTGCCAAATGAGATGTATGTATACAGAGCTCCATATTTTGGAGCTCTAAGTGACATTCTGCATGGGCTGCCACCCCTCCCTAACCCAATGCAAGGATAGAAAAATGAATAATACTTGATTCTGTTCGATCAGAAAACATATTAAACTCTCTGGACAGACTTTGCTTTTTCTTCTTAAACATTCATTTTAATAACTACATAGGCCTGGTGGCTTGGGTTCCTTAAGTGACAGCTTATAATGCTTATGGCAAAAGGCAGCTCTGTATATGTGGCATGTGTATGATCTATACGTAGCCCTGCAGGGATGCAACGTCATTAGATTTGTTAATAGGGTTTATTTACATTCATTAAATGTCAGTTTGGAGTTAGCATTTGGAGTTAGCAAGTTAGCATTGCTTATTTGGCACAGTGTCGATTGTGCAGAGATTTTGTGGTTTGTGGTCAGCAGGAGTAGGTACTTATGTTATTGACCTGGGAGTAATTTTAGGTGGTTCAGAATTACTCATGAAGCTGATCTCTGATTAGTCAGCTGAGGAGGCCTAGAGTCAGTACTGAGCAGTGCTGAAAGCAGAGTGGTGATGAAAATAGCTAAACTCTGCCCTCTAGTGTCTAATAGACATAAACTCAATCCAGACATAATGCAGTTATGTGTGATGTGTGGAAAGCAGCCAAAACCCATAAGTATATGTAATCTTACTGAAATTAAAAAAGGACTCAAGTATAAGTAAATGTAGCATAGCAGAATAACAACTTGCATTAAATATACTTGGTTAAAAACGCAAGTTATTGAACTGCAGTGAATCCTTAAGCCATCAGCACAAGACGTCATCAGAAAGAAGTCTGTTTCTTGAAATTATTATAAAAATAATTGGTATTGGTATCTCCTATGTTCCCAATATTGCCACATATAGCTAGAACATGGTTAGTCACGTTTTTGAGACAATCTATAATTTTTTTTTTTTTCTTTCAAGTTCAAAACATTATTGCTACATCAACTGCCAGGTTTGCTTGAACTTTGCTTTAATGCACTCAAGACAACATGACAACAACCACAACAGACAATCACAAAACATACTTCAAACATAAAGTTAATGAATAAAAATGGAAAAAAATTGACTGGTATCTTTTGCCTAAGAGAAGCCATTCTTATGGGGTGTGTGCTGGTTGGGAGGGTCTTTAAAATGTTTTGTTCTACTTGTTTTATGTGAATGAAATATGCTTCAGAAAGAAGTGGTGGTCGGCCTCCAGTGGTTACCGAAGATATGCATACAATTTTATCCAGCTGCTTTTCTTGCAGTGCCATGATAGCCTGCTGTTAAACTAGTGAGTTATTGAAAAAGTGAGTGTAGGTTTTATTACTGCCTAAATAAAAGTATTTGGTGGACCCTATGCTACCCATAAAGTAAGTCTGACACTCTCTCTAAAGACAACGTGTCATTAGCCACAGAGTTTCTAATCACAGATTATGATTTTGGAAAGACTGGGGATCCTGGAGAGTCACTATTTCCAAGGCTGCAACTAGAATCCTTTTGAGATTCCCATCATGCTCCTGGTGGAAATTTACCAGAAGAGAAACTGTCGAAGAATGAAGCAGAAACAGAAACAGTTCTTGGCCACAGCTGCCCTTTTCTGTGCAGTCAGGGGTTCTGAAAAAACAGCCGAAAGAAAAAGACAAGACACTGCAGAATGTGGACATGACCCCGGTTGAGTGAACAGGGATTGCAGGATCTATCCGTCCTGCAAAATGAGATGGAGGTGAGCTACGACAGCTAGCTCAGTATTCTCGTGAATACCAGCCATATAGTATGGCTCACTGCCAAAGCTTATTGTCTAAGATTGCCATTTAATCATAATTGCCAGCTGCCATCTTTTGGGTGGGGTCGGTGTCAACATCATTATACACAAGACTAAAAAGGTATGATAATAGAAATCACATTTGAGTTTATGGGAACATCAAGACATGAAAAAGAGGACTTAGAACAGCTATCCTGACCACCAAACGATCGAGATGAAGGAATCGCCCTACAACCCTCAGTAGGAAAACTCTCATGATTTTATTCCCAAATTTGTCTTGTGAAATCGCTTGAAAAGTCATTTAGCATAAGGTTGGCATTATTTATGATAACGATTTTTATTCTCCTTCCTTGTAAGTGAAGTAAAACCCTCCACCTGCCCCTCCTCCTGGTCACTAATAAATAAAGATCTTTACACCGTCCTGTATTTCCTCAAATGAACCACCATTTTTTAGTTTTGGCTTTATTCAGTTGCAAACTGTGACTGTGACACCAGTCAACCAAATGGGTGACCTCCATATGGCAGGCATCATTAGAAGAAATTAACCCTACCACTTTAGTGTCAGTAGCAAACTAATGTAGTCTGCCGGAGCCTGATGAGATATACAATCATTGTTGCTCCAGAGTTCTGCATATATTTCATTTCAGTCCAATAGTGTGCAAGGCGTAATACAGCTGAAAGCAGAGCTAAATTCGACAAACAGTGCACAGGAGGCCTCAAAAACGCTTTACACTGGAGGTCTTATGAACAGGGATTATCACAGCTGATTTAAAACATGGAGGGACCTTACAAAGTGGACCTGCCGCAATCCTAGTGTTCTGTTTCTGCAGGGGAGTTCTGACTGAGTGCTCCTGAGGGCTGAATTCTGACTGAGAGCACTCTGACTGAGTGCGGCTATCACAAAGGGAGGGTCTAGATTCAATGCAGGAGCTCCACTGGGAGGAGAAGCCAGTGCATCGAGGCAGCAATAAAATGCATTTCAGCTGTTTGGTAAACTGGGTTCATCACAGGATACAGGTTGTGACATGGTCTGTGATCTTCTTTAGGCTAGGCCAAACCCCTCTGAATTCTTCAGCACAAGGCTTGGACTTAAGCTTGTGTCCATACTTTGCTTTGGCCAGTTTCACAGCATGCACTGATTCGTATTTAGCAGCTTTGTAGACATTCTTCTCCCCTTTCTCTGAAGGCATCTGTTTTTCTTTTCATGGAGGTTTCTCAGCTTCCTGCTGTACCATGGCATGCTGTTGCTAAAAAAGAGTTATTGACTTGTCAGGAACGTATACATTCTCCATTTAATTGATATAAGACAAGTAGCAGTGTCTACATGCTGATCAGTATGTAATCAGCAGAGGTGGGAGTAAGTCACACAGGTGCAAGTCACAAGTAAGTCTCAAGTCTTAACCTTAAAGTCTCAAGCAAGTCCCAAGTCAATGTAGGAAAATTCAAGCAAGCCAAGTCCTGCTATAAGTCAAGCCAGTCTCAAGTCAAGTCATACAGAATTATGATGCTCTAACTCCAGTTTCATTTAAATCAGTTATCAGATTCAGTTAAATCAGTTGCAGATGGTGCGGTAGGGGTGGAAGTGGAGTGACACCAGGCCTTCTGGACACGTGATGCGTGACAACAAACCGTTCATCTTGCCATTGACCACAATGCCTCCACACATGGATTCGTTGATCGTCTCCACCAAGACAACAGCAGGACTTGTCACTAAAGATGACCTGCTGCCATTCTGAGTCACTCCATGACAGTCTGGCACAACACCATTGCAGTCTTTGGTGACTATGACGTGGTGTTGAGGGCAGACTGCATGCATGTAGTCCTGCGTTGTGCAGCCAGTGGTCTCCCAGTGGTGCTGGCACTAATAGGATGATTCATGGAGGGTATCAAGTACGCTGAATGTCTGCAATCATGGCTGTTGGGTCAGTAAGGTACAGTGATAAGACCCATCCTTGCTTACACCACAAGTGTGGCCAAGCGTGAAACTTGAATCATTCACATGTCTCACAATGCCAAACCTACTCAGCTAGTTTCATTCCTGTCAGTTGATTTTTTTTTTCAGCGTGCAACTATTTTTTTTTAATGGTGAGTTTATGTTCTTTGCTTTTAATGTAAGTTAACGTAACAATTTCAGCTGGCAAATGATATGAAAAGCTGAAAAATTACAAAAATACTTTTTTTCTGGGGGATGATGATATGTCACCCACATACTGAAGAACAAAGATTCACTACATGCCTTCTAAGACCCAAATCTAATCAATTTTTTCATCTACGTATACCCACCTTATCTCCCTGAACAGGGTCTGTGTGCAGTGTGATAAAGCGAGCTGGCTTTCCTCACATTTATTCACCTAGAAAACCCTCCTACTAGCACTTCCAGTCTATTTTAGCAGCAGCCTCAAATTACAGTTTAAAATCACAGGGCTGTCTGTGTCTAAAACAGGCCGAGCGTAGCAAGAGAGTGTTTCATTTCTCCCTCTGCATTCAGACCACTGTGGATTCTATTCATACCAGTTGCCAGTGTATTGTAGGCAATGTACCTGCACATCATAGGTCAGCTTCTGACCACACCGCTGTTGTCCAGATATTATTTAGGTGGTGGTGACACCAACATGGTGGTGGTCATGGTAGAGTGTGTGATGCTGGTACGAGTATATCAGACACAATGGTCAGTGTCGCTGCTAGATACAGCAGTAAAACATCCAGCCAAGAGCAGCTCTGTGGTAATAAAATGATCATGGAGGAATGGCTAGAGGATGACTAACACAAACTGTGCATCAACAGATGGACTACAGCCTCTAACTGTACACTAGCAAGATGGAGAGGGAACAGTCCAAAATATTCACTACACCAGAGTATCTCTCGCTCTCTCTCTCTGAGGAATCCAAATATGTTTCTTTAACCCACCTTCCAGAATTTATTAAACTGATAGTCTCATGACACATTATATTTACACGGTTTCCCTCAAACATAGTTGATCAGCCCAGACATGTTTGGTGTCTGACTTCGCTTCCTTAGTTTTAAGACAATCAGGCTAACAAATTAAAGCTCTGTATCATGCTAATGACCTCTGAAGTCATATCACCATTCTGTGGTTAGTGTTCCAGAGCCAATAAGGTTTGCTGTACAGGCATTGTTCCAATTAAATGTGGCTGGATCTACTGGATTACATAGCCCATTAAGGATCTGAAATATGACTACTGTTCCGTGCAAGCTAAGACTGCTGCGCACTGAACTGACATTATAAGACTGGCAACAGCACCAAACCACTCTAAACAAACCAGCAAGCTTTGTCCAATATGGTAGTTTGGACGCTTTGGCGTCAGTTTGGAGAAGACGAAGGAGATTGTTGTGGATTTCAGGAGAACTCACACCCAGCATACTCCTCTGTCCATCAACAGTGCTGCTCTGGAGAGGGTGAGCAGCACCAAATTCCTGGGTGTGCACGTCACAGAGGACCTCTCCTGGAGCAACAATACAGCATCACTGGCCAGGAAGGCTCATCAGCGGCTTTACTTTCTCCGCAAGCTAAGAAGAGCTAGAGCTCCCACCCCCATCATGTGCACCTTCTACAGAGGGGCCATCGAGAGCATCCTGACCAGCTGTATCACTGTGTGGTATGGGGCCTGCACAGCATCCTGCCGCAGGACCCTCCAGCGCACCGTGAGAGCAGTTGAGAAGATCGTCGGCACCTCTCTCCCCTCACTTCAGGACTTATACAGCACCCGCCTCACGCGTAAAGCCCTCCGCTTGGCAGGAGATCCTACCCACCCACTACACAGCCTTTTCAATCTGCTGCCATCAGGGAGGAGACTGCGGAGTCTCGGGTCTAGGACCAGCAGACTGAGGGACAGCTCCATCCACCAGGCTGTCAGGATGCTGAATTCTCTCCCTGCTCTACCCCCGCTCCCACTTCTGCCCCCTGCACACACAAACTCAGCACCCTGAACCCCCCATCAATACCAGACTGGGATGCACTCACACACTTTGAACAGCTTTTAGGATTTTATCCTTGCATTTCCACTTAATCCCCCATTAACACCGAACTGGGACTGTGAACTGGTCTGCACTCATCACTTTAAACAGCCTTAATGTTATTCGACCTGCACTACTGTTTATACTGGCACTGTCACATCCACATCTTAACTCTGCATCTTAATTCTGCTAGTGCACACGTCACTTTATCGTCCTTATTGTCTTCAGTGTCTTACTGTCTCTTTCATGTCTATCTCAGGGCCCTTATTTTACTCTATCGTATGTCTTGTGTCAGTCTATTTTATGTTTATTGTTTATTACATTGAATATACTCTTGTTCTTGTTTTAGTTGTAATCTATTTATCGGTAAATGTTTATTTGCTACACCTTGGGAAGGAGAGTAACGCAATTTCAATCCTCTGTATGTCTGTACATATTGAAGTATTGACAATAAAACTACTTGACTTGACTTGACTTGGCTGTAGTAGGTCTGGAGTATGAGTAGCTGGTGTTGGTTTATAATAGCGTTAAAGTTTTAATATTAGACTGACTTCATACAACATCATTTCAGTACGCAGAAGTGTTAGCTCGTTTATAGCATGGAAGCAGCAGTCGTTATATTATGACTGCTAAATGACCAGATAATTTGGAGAGACCAGTGATGTGGAAAAAATGTACATAGACAAAACACATCAGGTTTTTTTGCTTACTTCACATGGTGCTAACTGCATGCCTAAGTATTTAGTGATGGTAAGTAATGTCAAAGAGACGTGCTGATGTGTTTTTTAACACCGTATGACATACTGTTATCTAAAAACACAAAAATCAGCCTTTAAATGCCAGTGCTTGGGATGATATCTGTAACACTCTAATCTGTTTTTTTTTTTATATTCAAATCCTTACAAATGTGTGAGTTGTTCCACAGGGACTTCATAATGATATATCGTCGCTGTCCAAAGAAAAACATGCATCTTCATTTTTGTTGATTTTTACTTTTATGCCTCATTTGATCACATGAGCTGTTATTTACACTGTGTGGAAATTTCATGAAGAATGGACCAACAGTAATGGCCCAAAACTACGTGGAAAGACGTCTGGTTCCATTGACTTCCATTCAAAATAAATCAGGTTTTTGGCCTCTCCTGTAAAGTTGCCATTTTGGAGATACCTGTTTTTCTTTGGACAGCGACGATATGCCAGAACTATCTTCTCCAAATTCTATTTACAGCAACCATTCAGAGTATAACCAATTGGCTGCTATCAAGTGCTCCAATATTTGCATGCACTGCCTCTGGGAACTGAACAGTTTGGTGTTTTTCTAATTTAAAAACACATTAGATTGTTAAAACATGGTGTTTTACGGTGTCAGCAATTTAAATATGTACTATTCACCAGTCTTTATGTCCCTCCTCCTTCTCTTGCCTACCTTCATTTGTATTACCGCCTAACTGTATAACATTGGCAAGAGCGTTTGACTTTGTATGCATATTATGCACATCTGGATTTAGAAACATGACATGCATATTTTTATGCATATTTGTTCTTATTAAATGTCACACTTAGTTTTCGGTCTTTGGCCTCATTACAGTATGCTGAACCTTTTTGTGACATTTTAATAAACAAACAAAAAACAGGAAAAAAACAAAGTTGCTGCTGTTTTAAGCAATTTTACATATTTTTGGCCATTTTGCTAACAGGTGGGATATATGCTTTTCTTTGCTTGTTAGCTACATTAACTAAAAAAGCAAACTTCAGACATGCCTTGGCTGGTGGACTGTGCTTTGGGGTGATGGGGCTGGAGAGTTTTGGAGGCAGATTTAACAAAACTGTAAATTTAATGAAAGAATAAATCCAGTTTAAGGTTTGGCCCTTTTAAGGATTGAGACAGCTATTGAGATTACACATGTACTGGCTGTTTGTTTCTCTGTTTGTTTGTTCTATTTTGATAGCATTTATGAATTTCACAGTGACAGAAGCTTTAAATAGTCATGGTAGGAAAAAGTACAAGAGCTACACCGATGAACGTCGCTCAAAGAACGTTGTGTAAGAATCCCAGCTTCCTAATGTTTCATTCAGCAGGCTGTTTTTTCTGCACACACTCCCCACAGACTTTACTATTGACTGTTGAACCTTCCACTTACTGCACGCTCTCTCAATCTGTCTCCAGGGTTGGGAGTGATGCTTTAAATATGTATTCTGTTACAGATTACTGATTACCTGCAATGTTTTTGTAAGCTAATCCAAAAGATTACTATATTAACGTAATGTAATCAGATTATTTTCCATTACTTTTGGATTACTGATTACTTTTGGATTTGTATTATGAACATGCCCTCCTGTGCTCTTGTAGTAGTCTCAGTCAACACTCTTGGTTGAATGAGACATCATGAAACTAAATCTTCAAAACGGGCCTAATTTTAATGCAACACTAATCTGCTTTGGCACATGCTTAACAGATCAATATATAAATTGGCCAAGATGCTACATTTCATGACCTATAGAACCCCTTTGTGGGTCAAAAATAAAATGCTAAAGTTCTGAAATGAGGGACCAATCATAAAGTAATGCAGATGCTGTCACCAGTGTACACTTATCGTCAAAATAATAGTTGCAGAAGGAATCAACCCACGGGAATGATACTTGTTGGGTAGGTTTGACATTGTGAGACATGTGAATGATTCAAGTTTCATGCTCAGCCGTGCAGATGGCGTAAAAAGGGACGGGCCTTATTGCTGCACCTGACTGACCCAACAGCCACAATTGCAGACATTCATTGAGCAGTGATGCCCTCATCCTGTTAGCACCAACACCATTAGCACTGTTATGACAACTGCCCTTAACACCACGTTGACTTTGCCAAAGAATGCAATGGTGTCATGCCAGACTGTCATGGAGTGACTCAGAATGGCAGCGGGTCATCTTCAGTGATGAGTCCTACTTTTGTCTTGGAGGAGACAAGCAATGAATTTGTGTGTGGAGGCACCGTGGTCAGCACGAAGAGGAACAGTTTGTTGCCACTTGCCACAAGTCCAGAAGGCCTGGTGTCACTCCACCTCCACCCCTACCGCAAATCTACAGGAACTGTGTGAGAATATTCAAGCTGCATGGGATGAATTATCACAGGACACCATTCGGAACCTCTAGAACCGAGATGTCTGGCATGCGTCAATGGAACCAAAAAAAGGGAATTCATAAGTAAATGTTAACGACTAAAACAGGACTGTGAAAAGTAAAAGTAAAAAATTACTTCATTAATGTTCACTAACGTATTTGAGCTGAAATGAAGTGTGATCTTTTATACAAGCATGGAAGTCCATCAAATTGCTGCTAAGCACTACCCACCTCTGCTCACCCTGCACACAGTCTGTCCACGCCCCTTCCATCTGGAGGAAAGCTATGAGCAATCCGCTCGTCCAGATTGATAAACAGCTACATCTTTCTGGCAGTCAGACTACTGAACAGATCTGCCTGATGGACATTTCAACATTCAGACTGGACTGTTACCCAAGTAGTCTTGTTCGTCGAATGCAGTCTCTCTACTGCTCCCATCGCTTTGCATAATTCACTTCATATGCACAGAATGCTTTCTAACGTTTCTACTGTCTGCACTCCTGATAATGATATCTACCACTATCAGGCAAAGGCTATAAATATCATTACACTGCATTACCCAACAGTCATTGCTGTTTAGTAGGGCTGTTTGGTTCCAGACACTCTAGAGTCCACTCCAGTTACTGTTCCAAGTCCAAGAATCAAAAAAAATATTGTGTAATATACTGTTAATAATGTATCTTCTGAATGAGAAGGGATCTTCACTTACTAACATCATGTTGTTAACTTTGATTGATCCTCAGTGACATAATACAGTACGTCAGTTTAAAGCTGCACTCTCTGCTGGAAATGTGTAATTGTGTGATTATAAGCCCAAGAACAACTAATATGATGTTTGCAAGCACATTGGGAGAGTATTCAAAGAGAACAAAGAGTGCAAGCGTGGTGAAGGACATGTCTTCTGAGGATGTACATGGATGATCTATGACTGTCGTCATATCTCTATCACTATAAAGATCAAGAGCTGAACATTGAGCTGGACGTCAGTACACAAAGACATATAACATGACCCGAGAAGCTCCCATGAAATGCAACCCGAGACCTCTGACTTTTAAACGATTATTTCAGGATTAATAAGGCAACTCACTGCAGCATACACACCATATTATGATAATGTTACATAATGATAATGTAGTTTTAACAAAGGACTCATACATATCTGGTTTTCGCTATATAACATATTTGACCCCGACATGGCCGTTTGGGAAGTTAACCACCACTTAGTATTACTTTGCTGGCTAAATTGCACCTGATCCTCCCCCTAGATGTTTCAGCGTTAGCAAAACAGTTAGACTGTAAGTCATTTTTTTTCTGTGTGGGTGTTTATTTTATTTTTTCATGTTACATTTTTTGTGCTTGCTGCTGATGTGTGGGATATAGAAGGATGTGTTTTTCAGACAGGCTGTCAAGACAGTGACAGCAGAATACCTCACACTCTCTGTGTGTGCAGGTGTGGGCAAACATGAACGTGAGTCGAGTACTAAGCTTTGGAGTGAACGCTCAAATCCCAAACACTGGGAACTGGAGAATCGACCCTTTGTCGGGATTGTCTTCTAGGTCTACTGCTGAGCGTTAACAGGTGCTTTTCTTTCATGCACCTCATGGACCAGTCTTCTGAGCTTACGGCCTAATGTTCTGTACTTAATGTAATGCTTGAATAGTACAGTATATTGTCTGTTTGTATTATACGTGTTGCCTGTTTGTACTTAAACATAGAAATCCCAGAGGAACTATACTGTATTTCATCCCTTAACTCCTCTTGTCTGTGGTAAGAAGGAATGAAAATAAAATTTGACTGAATGTAATCAATGATTATGGAAATAAATTTGGAAATTGATGTGTAGGCCTGAATTTTTCCGAACCATTGTGCCTGTTAATGCCTTTGTGCATTTATAGCTGGAGCTAGACGAGTGGACCATTCTTTTTGGCCAGTGTAACCATGTAAAAAAATAATCAAGTGGGCCAATAAAAAAAGAACAACTGAAAAATCAAAAACAAGCAAAAGCAGTGGTGCTACTTTCCCCCATTAATGTCCTTTTCTTCCCAATTTAGTCTTTGCTATTCCCACACACTAGCTAGGCCTCCACATAACACAATGCTAGGAGGATGAAGGCTGGCATATGCTTCCTCACATTAAGTGCAAACCACATCTTTTCAAACTGCCAGTTACAGGAGAACACCAAGGCTTCATTCACATTGCAAGGCTGAACTGGCACAAATCCAAGTTTTTGCCCTAATGTGACACAGATCTGATCTTCTCAAATTCAACCAGAACCACTTTAACATAGATACATATCTGTTCTTCCTTAAGTGACCTTAATAAGAATGCTCAAATCGGAACTCATGTTCTTTTTTCGTCCAGTGTCACAGGCAGCAGCAGGACCAAACCTAAAGGTAGAGCCAATAAACACTGCGAAAGCAAAGCCTCTGACCGTTTTTCACCTCTGTCATGCTTTAATGATAAACGTCTGAACAATATTAACAAACAATATAACTAAAATGAACAAGGAAACAAATAATAAATAGGGTTAGGAAAAAAACAAATCAACAAACTAAATTTGTAACGGCTTTTCTTGTTTCTCTGTTTGTTGTTAGTTTTGATATGGATCTTCGTACCCCGTACCTGCAAACTTGCATTTTTACCTCTATCAGCTCTTTGATGACAACAGCTGATTTGATCAAATAAAAATTCTGCACATGCTCCTTGCCTTCCTTAAGTCACACGGCCTTTTGCTAATTACTGTATTAGATCAATATAATTGTCACCTTTAAGTTATGTATCTTATCTAGGCTCTGCTGCTACCTTGGCCTTTGAACACACTTCACAGAGTTATAGCAGTTCATATCAGACAGATATGAGACTGATTATTAATCTTTATTATTTTATGCATGATCTTTTATTGATGGCTTTAGAGGGTGTTGCACATGTACAGTACCATGCCAAGCCATGGTTTGAATTTGGCTAAAATAATTCATTATACTGGAATTATTATGTTTATAGTGGAATAGTTGCATACCTGGTTAAAAGACTGTAAACACTTGACCTTTGTCTTTTACTTTGTACTTTACCTGTACTTTAACTCTTCCACTCAGCTTTTCTGTTTTTTGTTAAACACAGCATACAGTTATTACCATAAAGATGCAGTGATAGTGGAGCATTTTGTTTTCTCACCTGTATCCAGGCAATCTGTATTCCTTGGCTAATCCTTCCTTCAATGATTGGCTAAAAACACTTCTCCTGCTCTACAGTTGGCTATTTGCATCCCTGCTACCCTTGATTTAGCACCCCTGTTGGTGTATTACGCTTTCTGCTCTTTAATCGCATTTCCACTTGGTATTAAATAGAAGCCCTTATTCAGAGTAACGTATGAAAGTCATTTTACTAGAAAATTAATTCTTAAGCTAGGTCAAAATGACTAATATTACCACTTCTGCTCTAGGAATGGTTCTAGAAAAAATCCTTGCTGCTCTATGATAGGCTAATAGCATTTACTCTACTCTGTTATTAGATCTTCCTAGCTCCTTCCTATTCTTGGTTTGGCTAGTAGCATCCCCGGCACTCTATATTGCTAATAGCATCCCTACTGCTCTAGAATTTATGCTGCCTGTTGTTGCACCTTCTGCTGTGGGACTGGCTAGTACACTTGTGTTCACATTTAGCATACACTCTCAATCCAGAGTAATTTACAAAAGCTTTTTTTTGTACTTTTCTTTAAAGGAGGAATTTGTAAGATGATACAACCTGTCATACTGATAATCCAAACAACAGGAGGCAACATATCACCAGAAAGTTGTGGTGCCCATCACCTATTGTAAGAAACAAGGAAAAGCACAGTCCCTCCTCCTCAATGTTTAATTCCTGGTATAGAAACAACATTGCAAATTCAGCTTCAGACTTCGTCCCCTTACTCTACAGTGGTGGAAAATGACCTCAGTGTTAATGTTTTTATATCACTTCTTTTGTTTGCTACCAAATGTGGTTTCTTGCCAGGAGAGGGCATGGTGGCTTTCGCTTGCCAAGTGCTTCAGGCATTGTTGTGTTTACTGATTCTTTTACTGGCTACTTGTTCTTAAATAATATAACCGGGAGCAGCACCTTCAACATGGCAAGTGGTCACTACAGTGACTCACTGTCACCCTTGAGGCACAAAGTGGTATTACGAGACAGGATGGACCAGGGCTAGCTGGTTAGCATGTTAACTTCAGTAGATGTCTCCGCAGCACAATACATAGATAACTTTGACATCCCATCAAAACTGTTATCACGTATATCTGAATTTGAGCTCATTTTGGAACGAGTTAACTAATAACTAATAATCTTACATATTGCACCTTTAAGCTATAGCAAATTGGCTGTGGGTTTGGTAATAGCATCAGCGTTCCTCTAAGATTGGCTAATACTTTCTTTGCTACTCTAGGATTGGCTAAAAGTATCCATTTCTGCTATGGGATCCCTGGTTGGGATAGGATAACAGTATCCGAACTGCTCCAGAATTGGCTATATAGCTGTAGGACCAAAGAACAGCATCCTTAATACCCTAGAACTGCCTAATAATGGCCCCTTGTGCTCTAGAGTGCTGTGTGGTAGAATGCCTCATGTACTGAGGTTGATTAATAGCCATCCAGCTGCTCTATGATTGGCTAATAGCATCCTCGCTCCTGTAGCATTGGCTTGCATTCCCCCTCCAGTTTTGGGATTGGATCAGAGTATCCCTGATGCTTTAGGATTTGCTAATTACATCCCTGCCGCGCTCGTTGGCTCTCAGCGTCTGTCTCGCATCGTGCGCTGCGATTGGCCAGTAGTTCACTCTCACAAGCAGTTCACAAGCATTACGCTGGCAAGACGTGACTTGACGGAATACGGGTGGGTAAAAAAAACCCAAAGCGCGCACATAGAGAGCAACCTTCGCTCGCTCTTGCTTACGTAACGGGTGAGAGGCGGTGCGCGTCTCGCTGCCATGCCATAGTGCTGAAGCGCCTTAGCTGACCGGTAGATGCACTATGGGATGTTCAAGCTGCTCCACGCGCTGCGGGCTGATCGCAGGGAGTGTGGCCGGGGCAGTGCTCTGCCTGCTGGGGATCATTCTTATTCCTGTGGGCAACACTGTGATTAAAGACACTGTGAAGAAGGTAAGCTGACCTAAACCCTCTGCATTCAGGGAAAAACAGATCCGTTATAAATGATGGTAATAAGGTTGGGGTCAAGGGTAAATGCATTTGATAGACTGGTGGAGAGAAAGCGTTGGAGAAAGCGATGCATCCTCGGGTCATAGTCAAAGTCATTAGAGCTGAGCATCTGAGAGCTGACATCGAGGACAGAGAGCCTGGAGACATGAGAAATAAATACAGCAGCAGGAGCAGCAGAGCCGCGGGTGGGGTTAACTCTTCCTGTCTTACATTAACTCCTACAATGAGAAAAGAACTCCTCTGCTGCTGTATCATCTCTTAAACTTCCATTTTCCCAAAGCCAGATTAAGCCTAAATTTAGGCAGTGGTGGTTTGACATTAGCCCTGAAATTTAATCCAAGACTAAGTTTAATCCGTGTTCAGGAAACTGACCTGTTGTGTCCAATAAACTCTTATTACTTTAACAGCAATGTCAGTGGTCCTTCATTAAAAGTCCAGTTTACTTTAGGTCTAGGCTCAATCTAGTACACTAGTCCATTGTATCCAAGTCTCATAGTCTATTATTATTATTTCCATTAGGACTGTTTTTCGGGTCTAGTGTTGGACAAGCACATTCCAGTGGAAAATGGGAAATGGGGTTCATTCACTTTGAAGAAAATGTTCTCGATGACTTAAAGGCTTAAACATCCGATTCCAATCCGGAAACCCACCTGTTGTATCCAACAAACTAAATTATTACATTGCATTTGCTGTTATACTGTGAACTCTGTAAAAGCTAAACTGAATTGTTAGTGGTGTTTCACCTATTTAATCCAGGTTTAGGCTTAATCTGGGTCTGGGATCAGATTCACTTGCACTGTTGAATGAACTCTTACAGTGTCTCATAGTATCGTATTAAAACTGGTTTTAGAGCTGGTTTCCCAGACAGAACTTAGACAACTCAACATTCTGAATGGGAATTCTCCATTGAAAAGAAAACATAGTCCAACACCAGGTTTAATCTCTGTCTGGGAAACCAATCTATGGTGTCCAATAAACTCTAAGGATCCTTTCCCTAATCCAGAACTACATTTTCTCCATTTAGAATGCTGTGTAGTCCAGGGCTAGGATTAACTTGTCTGAAACCAATTTATAGTGTCTAAAGAACTTCTCATAATTTCTCAAAGTCTGATGATTCAAAACTTAGACTATGTAGAATGTCTATTGGTGACTTGGTATTATTGGCATAACGTCTGGGATTTAACACTTATGGTGTTAAATGAGCTCTCATGACATAAAATTGACAACACAAAATAATTCATAATTAAAATGTGTCACATCAACACAATTGCTATCTTTGAGAGTTTTGATTGTGTTGATGTAACAGATTTTATTTATGGAAAACCACTTGACACATTTTAATTATGCTGAAATTATGCTATACTGTTAGATTAACTGTTTAAGGGCCATAGATTAGAGTTAGGTTAACTAATCTGCAGTATCAGTGGTCTTTCACCATACTAAAAATTGTATAGACCTAATTCATAAAATTAATTCATACAGTGTCTCATACAGGCTGGTTTCTAGGGATGAAGCCTAGTCCTGGACTACTGACCATTCTAAATGGAAATTCTCAAATGAAAGGAAAATATAGTTTATTGGAAACTATGCTTATGCTTTAAGACTAGTCCTGGACTGCATTTTCTCCATTCAGAATGCTGTATATTTCAGGCTAGGGTAAATCCCTCATACCCATAATGTCTACAGAACTCTAATTTCCAGTTAGTTTACACCTAGACTAAAAACAAATTCCAGATTTAGCTTTACAAGACTAGGCTTAATTTGTGTCTGGGAAATCAGCCACTAGAGTGATGCATTAATAGGTAGTGTGGTCCTTTAGCTCTTCCAATAACTGTGACAATGTTTAAAGGTGATGCATTCAAATGTACACATAATTGCAAGATGAATAAATGTATATCCAAAATTAAGTAAACATTAAAGAACATAATGTTGTTATCAGTGGGGTGTGATATGGAGTCTTCTTATCTGATAAAGCCAACACATTTCATGTGTTTGGCCATGGGAATTAAAGTCTCTCTTGGAGAGGGACGGAGTGACTGAGATATTATGATGCCCTTGTAATGCGCTTACTTAGCTGCTGATCACCAGATTGCTTTATTATGTAGTAACTAGGGTGATTCAAGCATTTCTCCATTGCATATTATACATTATCATATTTCCTTCAGCATTTCAGGTGTCTCCTATGATGCCCTTATTAGACCCTATCATGCCAATAGCTGGTATTTCACTTATACTAACTAATTTACTGGTACAGTGATTAGAGTGGATTAACCGTTTTCTAGTGACCTTTATTTGTGTTATCATACATCATAATATAAAACCTGAGTACTGGGTCTATAATGCGCTTATTTAAATTCCTCAGCAATAAATCACACCTATTGGTCTAAATAAAGAAAATCTGGCCTTCTATACCAAGATTCATGTATTAAAAGAATCAAAAATGTAGGCCTTAAGTGAACATGGGTCCTGCAGACACTGTGCTTATGAATAGCTTCCAGTCAATACATTACTTGTTAACTGAGTTGTAATAGTAAGCAGTTAATTAGCAGCTACTGGCTTAATATGGCTTATCAGGGACATTATAATATCCTGCTATAATGAAGTGTTAGCAGTTTATTTAGGGCAAATTTTTTACTGTATTGAATATTCAGTAAAATACAGTCAAATTATAATTCCACCTGAAGTCAAATCACCTCAGTGTAATGCATTAAAGCACGTACAGTCACTTCCCTAATATGACATATAAAAAAACACAAGGTCATTGTACACTGGAAGAGGAATCAGACTCAGATTCAGATGGGATATAAAACAACCCATTTAAGAATAAAAAATAAATATTTGTGGTAACTTCTCATCATCAGTCAGACAATGCAAAGTTCTATTTTGCAGACCTTGTGGCCCAGTGAAGTAAACACAAGGAGATATGCTGCTGTCCTCCAATTAGTGGAGTCTGCTATAACTTCTGCAGAGAAAACAAGCAGTGCATTCCTCACGCTGTGACACCAGTCTGAGTTTAAACTACATAAACTTCAACCAGGAATGTATCTACTGGGAGAAGAATGCCTTTCTTTATCAGTATTAAATATATTAAAATTATTGAAAAAAAGTATTAAATTTAACCCCCATCATTTTCTGTAACACCTTTCACATACAGGTTGAGAACAGGGTGGAGCAGTTACGGGGAGATAATGGGGGAGAGTTCTATAGTTTAGGTGCCATAACATTAAAAAACTGTTTAAAGACGGCGACCACCAAGAGGCCCTGACACCAGAGGACCTCAGAGTATGAGTAGGAGTTCAGGGCAGAAGGAGGCCAGCTTTATACAGCGAGTGCTAGGCCATTCAGGGTCTTGAACATGAAACAAAGAACCTTGAACTGGATACATAAAGAAATGAGTAACAAGAGCAAGTGATAGAGAAGTCTGTCTGTTTGCCTATTCATCTATTTGTTGGTCTGTCTATCTTGTAGGAGGCCGTGTTGGAGGAAGGTACTACAGCGTATGAGAACTGGATATCTGCTGGAGTTGTAGTTTATAGGCAGTTCTGGTTCTTTGACTTGCTTAACCCTGATGATGTAATCAGTGGAAGCATCCCTCAGCTTCAGGAAAGAGGACCATACACATACAAGTAGGACTGGCACTACTGACTATATCAGTAATCAAAACATGTACAGACAATTTGCTGACAATTAATTGTGAGTAAACTGAGCCTAAATATTCGCTTAGCTGAACAGTAAAACACACAGGGCCTTTCAAAGTTTCCAGAATACCTTACTGGATACTGTATATGCTCCATATAAACATGCATAGGAATGGTGTTTCTTGCTGTAGGAAAGCGGCCAGTAGGAGAATTTATAATTGAAATATGGTAAAAAGCTAAATAACTAAAGCCCAAGATGAGAAGTGACCAATAGGAATGCTTCATAGCTGTTGTCCTACTGGACAGGCTTGATGGGTTTGTATATATTGAACTTTTAAGATGTCTTCTCCTCAACTGTAGTCGTTAGTAATGTTAATGAAGGCTTAGCTCTGCCCACATATGGCACAACCATGACATATTGTAGGTATTATGTCCTATGTCACTTGTTTTCTGTAGAATCTAACTACAATATCAAATTAGCTGCTATTTCTGTATAATATCTTCATAACAATGGCAGCATTCGCACAAGTAGTGCATGCTTTATGACATCTTATTGGATAATGCAATTCTGAGGCCAATTCTTAAAATAATTTTCCTCAAAATCAGCAGAACCAAATACGTGAATAATACCTCAATTCATGATTTTGTACTGTTTATTCCCAATCATACTCTGGCGAATATTAGATAATTCTGAACATATATCCTACATTGAATATGCAACATCTGGATTTACAAAAAACATTTAATGTCATCCAGAAGCAACATTGTTGTATTTAAAAAAATTACCACTATAAACATAATTAGATGCTTTCTTATGTGCATATTTAAGTGTTTTGTTGATTTTAAAAACTCAAAAAAAAAAAGAATATCAATAATCAATGTTTGACTTTTTATATATGACTTTTTATATATACATATTATATATATATATATATATATATATACATAATGGCACTAAATCATACTAGTCTGATGATCTTTATCTAATCTAAATAACTAGATGAATCTAAATAATCTAAATAAATAGAATATATATATATATATATATATATATTCATGTTGTTCATCAATTCATACATTTGAATCTAATTTAATGTAACACACAGAACAGTCGCTTAGTAGGTAACCCCTTGTTCTCTCTCACTTTGTTTTAGAACACGGTACCTCCCCAAAAAAAACATCACGTTCAATGACAACTACACTGTGTCCTTCACCCTGCCAGCAGAGGCTGTCTTTGAACCATCCCTATCTCAGGGGTCAGAGGAGGACGTAGTGACATCACTGAATCTCGCAGTGGCTGTATGTTACACTCACACACACACCAGACTGTATACATCCATCTAACCACACCACACATCCATCGATTCATTCATGTATCCATCCATCCATTAATCCATCCTTCCATCTATTGGATATTGCTATCATATATGCAAATGAATCTAACTATTTTTACATAAATTTTTACATATGGACCGGCGTAAACATCTTTAAAAAAATATATGCAGTATAAAATAAAGTTTAATGTTTTGAACATACCCAGGGCGAGTTGTACTGAGGTTGGTTCCAAAATATAGCGGTGTGGGAAATGATGTATGGACTGATCTGTCCTACTGTCTATAAACCATCCATCCATTCTTATAAGTGCAAGAGTGGGGCTTAAAACAATCATTATTACTAAAAAATAATAAAAGACATTTTAAAATGCATCTCTTTTTTCTGTTTCTGTTTTTTTCTCTTGCTTCAGATGTCTCTGTTTTTGTTTCTCTCTTGATCGGTCCTGTTTGTTTCTCTTTAACACTCCTCCCTTCTCTGTTTCTTTTTCTTTTTTAGTCTTTCTGCTGTGACATTAAATATCTTTAGTGGTGGGCACTTAGTTTTCCCTTCATGCCAATCCTTGTACACTTCTGGATTTTTCCCCAAACAAACAAACAAACAAACAAACAAACAAACAAACAAGCAAAGAAAAACATGCAACATCATATGCAAAACATGCAAAACATCTGCATGTTTTTTTCAATAAGGCCTCTTGCCCTTTGGTAACAATTGAGCAGTGCATTCTGGGAAGGACTTTCTCCTAGTTATATCATGTTTCTCTTTGTTGATATCGCTTCTTATCTCTGAACATTGGGTTGTTTCTAGCAAACATATTGTATACGATTATCAGTGCCCTTTTTCCGCCATGGCTCATTAAACCATAAATAACAAATCTGATAAAACACATAAACCCACATGGCCTGTAGGGTTTGCAGTGGGGTTGTCAATGTTGATTATATAAATAAACATTAGTTTATGGAATTGGAGGCATCACGGTTTATTAAAAAGGTCAAACAAGAAGAAATGTACTTAACTGAACAATTATGAAGGTGAACAGCCTTTCAATTATTACAAAATACTTTAACTATGTTAACTAGTCAGAAGAACCCAGGTTTGGTTTCTATCTTCTCACTTCATACATTAAAATATACTTTGTGGTTCTGTTCCATGAGCTTGTGCAGGCTTCTGCTTCATTGCTGAGCTGTAGTTGCTCTCACTTTTGCAGTAACAGCGTTTACAGTTGGCTGGAGCAGCTCTAGCAGAGCGGGAGCTGACCTTAATTTTTAAAAAGGTGGCTTTGTGTGTCAGTGCCACATTCAGTATATGTTGTTTATGTGTTTATCAGACTCAGTGAGTCCTCATGTGTTGTTCTTTCTTTTTCAGGGTGTTTACAACCTCTTAGATCATGGTATCGTGGAAATGCTCATTCAGCTTTCCAAATCAACCCTGTTCCAGAGGAGGACAGTGAAGGAGCTGTTGTGGGGATACACTGACCCCATGCTGGGAAGCACCGTGGGAGTGTTTTATCCAGTATGTCTTTATTCACATTATTTACGAAACTGTTGATGTTTCTACACACTTGCTGGAAATTTTATGTTGTGTGTTGATCTTTTACAAGCACAAATTAAATTAAGTTTTCTCTCTTAAATGGACATTTTGTAGATTTTGTCATTTTTAGATTTAGTTTAAATTAGATTTTGATTTTGTAATTTTTAAAATTATTAGTACTATTTACAGATATTTTTAGTCACCATAAAATTGAATGTAATATCATAAAATAAGTCTTCCTCTATTATTGTTTTGGAAAATAATTTAGTCTTTTTGTTATCATTCTGTCAAAGCAAAAGCTTCAATATGTCTGCTTGAAAGTTGAAGTAGTATCATTATTTGCACTTTAAGGTTATTCTTAAGATGTGAGATTAATAAATCACATTAACAGTTGGACAATGGACATTTAAGTTTTGATGAAAGCAAAAGAAACGAAAAGCTAATTTCACTCTACAGACCAAATAGCATAATTGTTTGAAAGTGCCATTAAGGTAAAGATTACATTCTATAGAAATATCCTATTTTGTGTGCTCCTTTAAATATATATTTATTGTATAAAATGTACTAGCAGTTCAGTTTTCCCATATCTTTTTTTATTTGTCCAGTATAACAACACCTACGATGGACCTTACAACGTCTTCACAGGCAAAGATGACGTCAGCAAAGTTTCCATAATTGATAACTGGCGAAGTAAACCGTGAGTGTGAAGAGATCCGTTACTTATATACTGCAATTTATTGTTGTTTGATTGTTTGCTTGCTTGTTTGTGCATTTGTTTGGCAGTATTATAAATAGTTTATTATACAGCCCACAAGAGCTAAAACTCTTGATTGGTTTACTGTACTCAGATGCTTGTCTGAGTACTAACATTTAATATCTTCATTTCCTAAATCCTGAAAGAGTAACCGGGACAGGAGGCTTTCCAAAGAACATAAATATCCCTCTAAATTGCTTCCAAATTAAGAATTTGTTTGTGAACCAATGTAAGAATTGCCCTTGTTAAAGCTTTTTTTTACATTTAACTCCAAAAAATGATGTCCTGCTCAAAAAGCCTCAAAGAGAAGAATTGCCCACCATAAGACTTTTTTCCCCCCAGAAACCCCTCAAAAATACAGTTTTCCCTCACGAAAACTTCCAGTGATCATTTTTTTCTTCAAAGGCAAATTCCAAGAAAAATGCAAAATTCCAAAACATCTCCAAATAAATTTCTCTCCAAAAAAACTGTAAACCTCCAAAGAAATACACTTATCCCTAAAGCAGCAACACTTCCTCTCCAAATGCCTCTAAGGAAGCAAGTTTTCCTTCTAAAGCCCCAAGAATCAAGAAACCCTCAAAATCAAGTAAAGTAATGCTTTACTGGAGTGGGTTTAACAATAACCAGTATTTATTCAGCCTGTAAAGTGACATGGTGACAGGAAGTGAAGGCTCGTGGTCGTCCATGAGCTGTGACAATTTAATTTCTTTCCTGCAGTTGTCATGGCAACTCTGCAGCGACACATGCAAAATAGGCAAAACAAACAGAAACAAGCAAACACTGCCTACTGCACCTTTAAAGAGGGACACAGACAGGGCTTATGAATCTGGCTCACGGGCATGTGCACAAACATCTGTTTATTTGTCTCTGCTTCAGGACCGTGTCGTTCTGGAACAACACTTACTGCGACATGATCAATGGAACAGGTGAGCTTTATTTACCCTCGATTTACCCTCGAGTTGCGAAGGTTAATGGTTAATGTTAAGTGAGCGACGGCTGCAATATCAGTGGGGTAAAATTCATAACTCATAAACTCTTAAACCTCAGAATTCATAACATTCGTGACAGATAACAACAGCAGCCTAACGATTAATGATTAACAGTTCAGTCAGCCTTTGCAGGTGGTAATCCCGCGTACAGGTGCTGGGTTGGGGTTGCCAGGTAGTGCACTTATGCTGTATATATGTCTGTATATTGTTCTCTCTAGGTATCAGCACTGGCCCTTGTTCGGGCAGTGTCTGAGCTCATGGCAAGTTTTAGACTCTAACCTCCCTGTACTATCTGGGAAACATTATCCAACAGAACAAGAAGCACAGTTGTACGTTGCTCTGGATAAGAGCGTCTGCTAAATGCCTTAAATGTACATGTAAATGCTATTACTGTCTTTTTACTGTACTATTTAAAACATAACTACGTTTCCATTCTGTATCTAGTCTGCAGCTTTTTTCTATCAAAAATTGTAATTATTTTTATTTCTTACTTTTATTACTTTTGTTCATCTATTACCTCCTCTTCTATAAACCAACACTAATGTGGTGTGGTGTTTTGATAAGCTACAGAGTCAGAAATGATTCATGTATGTTATTTGCATGTTATTTATAGATTCCAGGGGTTAAGCAGTAAAATTTGTTTCTCCTGCAAAAATACAGTATTTTAACCGGGTTATTCACCAGCTAGCTCTGAGTTAGAGCAGGAAACATGACTAGGACAGACTAAAAAAACTGAAATGCTGATTCTCGGTGCCAAAACTCAGAGAACCATGCTTTATGACAGAGTAGGTTCTTTAGCTACTAATATAAAACCTGAAGTACGAAACCTGGGCCTGATCTTACACTCAGGGTTCAGCCATTTTTGTCTCAGAGCGACACTTGTTCATGCGTTTATTACAAGAGTTGATCACTGTGATGCTCTTCTTACTTCTTAAGCAGTTTATCCCTGTAACTCATACAGAACGCAGCAGCTTGGATCCCAACAAAAACTAAAAAGAGAGCTCATATCACTCCCGTTCTAAAAGAGCTGCACTGGCTACCTGTATCTAGACTTAAAGTTCTGGTCTATTAAGCTCTAAATAATCCAGCACCTGCTTACATCACAGAATGTCTCTCTGTTTATGTTCTAGCTCGTGATCTTAGATCTACAGATGCTGGCCTTCTGCAAATACCTTCAGTAAAATACAGGAAACATGGAGAGACGTTTCAGTTATTATGGTTCTAAACTGTGGAACTCAGTTCCAGCTTCTATTAGACAGTCGAACTCTGTGCTCACATTTAGAAAACTTTTAAAGTCGACGTTCAGTTAAACTACATCATTGTAGTGTTTATAAATTTGGCTCGTTAAATGTATAATTTACTTATGTCGGCTGTCTGTAACACTTTGAGCTGTCAACATTATGAAAAGTGCTCTATAAATAAAAATTATTATTATTATTATTATTATTATTATTATTATTATTAAATTATTTTTCGTCATGTAATTGCTTTTTCAGAACAAGTGCTGAATATTAGAAATGAATCAGTTTTCAGACTGACATGCTTGTATCTGAACAGATGGCTCCTCCTTCCCACCTTTCCTGGACAAGAAAAAGCCTTTGTCTTTCTTCTCCTCCGAAATCTGCAGGTATGCTTTATTTTCAGCTACAGTGAATCTCAATCTGCATTATTATCTCTCGTTAATCATTTTCCATTGCGTCTATTATTATATACTGTACTTCTGTTGTTTTGACCTCGCTGTGTTTTCCTGCGTGTATAACATCACTGTCATTAAAAGCCTCTTATCTCTGAAATGGTAAATTTATAGGAGGATGAAACCTTATCTTCAGTGCGTTATAAATGGCACAAGATTTTAATTGAAGTAATTGAAGATCATTCATCGCAATATGTCCACATAGTGGGGACAGCTGGTGATTACAAATATGATATTTCTGATGAGATTAGATACAATATAATCCAAAAGAACCACTGAAACCTTTACACCATCAGTATCAAGTTCCACTCTTGATTTAGAGTGTTTCCGTCCATGCTCTCAGAACAATGCACTGACCAGCCCAGAGTCCAGACCTCATCACGGGATTATTTGGATTGTGAAAAGCAGAAAATGAAACCAACTATCTAGAACTGAACTTTGGAGATGTGTAAACATATCCCTGCAGATTTCTTTGAATAACTGAAAGCAAGTCAAAGAGTGGACACTTTAATCATATCGAAGAAAATGTATCATATAGAGTTGTTAAGATTTCCATGTAATTTTTGGAAAATGTGTTTTCTGCTTTTCCCTGATACTGAAAAATGAATGACTATTCTATAAAAGCCATTTTGACTGGGAATTAACTAAATGAATGGTGATCTGTGACTTCTGCACAGTACTGAGATCATAATCTTGTGTACAACCTGAGCACTGAGTGATTTGTGACTTATATCAATATCTATTCTATTCTATTCTATTCTATTCTCTTCTATTCTATTGTAACATCCTCATCTAATTGTTAGTCTCTGCTTTTTGTGAATTCCCCTTGAAGAGAAAAGACCAGAAAAGATTAGTTTTACTTTCCTCTCTAGAGTGGTCAAAATCCAGATGAGCTTTTCTAAGCAGATTTAACTCTTTTAATGCCTGTTTTAACCCTGCTGCCACCAGAGGTCAGGCTACACCACCTCAATACACAGGCTATCTTCTTCTTTTCTTTTCTGGTCTTCACACATTCTCTTAGGTGGAGGTTTGAGGGGTGAGCAAAGGGTGCTCGAGCTGAGACTGCGTTATTATTATAACACATTGACATCAAAAGCACAGGCCCTTTTAAATGCACCTCAATCAAATACTCTGAAACTGTAAGGTATGGACTCTTTAAAGACAAGTACAGGGTCCATAGCCTACATTAAATAGGATGTTATTGAGAGAGGAAACAACCTCTCTATAGCCTACAGATTAAACAGGCTATTACTCTGCTTTTAAGACCTATATATTTAAGACATGATATATGTAAGTTAGCTCTGTTCTGATTGGCTGTCCCTCCATATAACTTAAAGGGACACAGACAGAGCTGAAGTGTTGTTGTCTGAATAGTCAGATATGTATATATAGACTTTAACAGTGTTGCACAAAACTCAAACTTTGCCATTCCTCATCATTAGGCGTGTTTTTTTTTCCTCCTAGGTCGGTTGCTGCAAACTATGAGAGCAATATGGATTTGAAAGGAATCACTGTGTATCGCTACATGCTGCCTGCTTCTACATTTGCCTCACCTACAGTTAACCCAGACAATAAGTGCTTTTGCACTAGTAATGAATTCACCAAGAACTGCTCCCTGGCAGGTGTTCTGGACATCAGGTCATGTGTAGGTGAGTGTTTGCATCACATCCGCATGATGCATCATGAATCAAACACACAGGCTCTAAAAGAAGAAGGCATGATGACAGTAGTAGCTAATTCACGCACATCCTGTTGTTCACCAAGTTCTCTTTGAACACACTTTCACTGTGTGTGTGTGTGCGCGCATATGTGTTTCTGACAGGTTGGTTTTAGGTTATGTGTTCTTCAGTGTTTGACACTGTACTAATTACACACACTTTATGACCCAAAGTACCCTTGAAATGAGTAAACTGAGCTTTTAGAACTTTTAGGTTCTCCTATTGCTTACATCTAGTTGTAATAAAATAAAGACAAGCAAAAAATAAATTAGATCAATTCAACCCAAATAATTTTATCAAGACTTTTTGATAAAAAAATACACAAGGCAAACACAAAAACTGCACTGGTTTATAAAACAGAATGATAGATATCATCAATGTGTCACGTCACGTCCTGTCCTGTCTAGTCTAGCCCCTGTTTTTCCGTTTTCTCTGGCTTCCTGTTTGTCCTGTCACTTCCATGTGCTTTTTGTTGTCTTTTTCCATGTGCTTCTGTTTTGGTTTTTGGCTCCTCCTGTCTCCGCCCCTTGGCAGTCACCTCACCTGTCCTTAGTTTGTAGCTCCGCCCCTTCCTAGGTGTTCCTTGTTAGTCTTTGTCCTCTTATACCCCCTGTAGTCCCCTGTGTTCTTGCTGGGTGTTTTGTTTCCATGTCGGTCGTTTGTTCCCCTGTCTGTTACTTTTGTAGTCCTGTTCAGTTGTTTCTCAGTTGTTTAGTTTCTTTGGTTTTGTTTTATTTTTGTTCATCAAATCCTTGTGTTTATATCCGGCCTCCTTGTCCTGTCTCCACATGACACAATGATAGATATACCATAGACATGACAGATTACATGATGTAAATATTGTGCCTTAACCAGATGGTCACTAATGTCACATTAAGTGAAACTGCCAAATCTAAGCAATATCTAGAAGTAATTCAAATGTATAGATGGTTCTGAGCAATTCTGTGTATGATTTCATACATAGAACCCTGAAATGTAAAATCCAGACCTTGCGGTGACAATTTCCACTAAACGTTTTACAAGATCAGATTGTCGCAGCAGTTTTCCCATAGTCAATTCTTCCTTTGGTGCAGCAGTAGTCAGGCTTGCCTCTTAGTGTGCTGCTAGGAGGATTAACAGGTCCCAAAGTACAAGCAGGTGTAAAACTGCTTCCTGCTTGACTGCTTTTTACCCTGTTCTTCAGGGGTCAAGACCACCACAGAGCAGGTATTATTCAGGTAGTGGATTATTCTCAGCACTGATGTTGTGGTTGTGTTGTGCTGATGTGAGTGGATTAAGCACAACAGTGCTGCTGGAGTGTTTCAACACAGTGTCCACTCACTGTCCGCTCTATTAGACACTTCTACCTTGCTGGTCCACCTTGTAGATGTGAATTCAAAGACGATAGCTTATCTGCTGCCGTAGAGTTTGTGTTGGTCACCCCCTAGTCCTTCATCGGTGACCACAAGATGCTCCTCAATGTATGCTGTTACCTGGATAGTTTTGGTTGGTGAACTATTCTGAACTATACGTGTAACACTAACACACAACCACCGCGTCAGTGTTACTGCAGTGCTGAGAATGATTCACCACCCAAATAATAACTGTCACTGTCGGGACAAAACCTTGCATCTTAATTTCTCTCATTTTTTTCAACAAAATTTTTATATTGTGTTAAACTTTTATGATGTATTGATCAATAAAATGGGCCAAAATTATTTATCAAAATATTGTTTTCCATTAACTTGCATTTTTGTTGCATGTAATCTTTTGGGGATGTTTACATTTGAAAAAATGTAAATCTGCCTTTAGACATGGACGCACCTTTACTTCCCTAGTAATGGAGGATTTTGGTGTGTTTTGCAGGATTTCCTGTGTATATCTCCCTGCCTCATTTCCTTCATGGCAGCCCAGAAATGCTGGACGTTGTTCATGGACTGAACCCCAACCCTGAGGAACACTCTACCTTTCTGGATGTGGAACCAGTAAGAAACTCAAGTGTATTACAATGAATGTTTATTTAACTCAGCACTTCCGCTGTCGAGACACTTTTTGTTCTTATAGTTCCACTACACAGGTGTACAATTACAGACCGTAGGCCATCTGTTGCAGCACACTTTATCAGCCCCCCTCTACCCCATTTGTCATTGGTCGGTTCCTGACCACAGGGCCACAGATTATTGTCAGCACAGCAGCGATATTAAGATGGCGGTGTGTGGAATGGGTGTATCAGACAGAGTGGTGTTACTGGGGGTTCATACACACATCAGTGTCACTGCTAGGTTGAGAGTAAGCACCCAAAAGTTTCCAGCTGAAGGTGGCTCTGTTGTCAGAAACTGGGGTTTCTGATAAAGCGGCCAGTGAACCTAGAACTTTTGTAAACACTATTCAGGGCATGACCCAGTATTCAGTGGAATTGCAATTAAACGTAAAGCATTGTTTGTCTCTCCCAGATCACAGGATTCACTCTGAGATTCGCCAAAAGGCTTCAACTTAACATGATGTACGGCCCATCCAAGAAAATCACGTAAGATTCAGTTTCATTCGTGTTTTTCATATATAAAAACTGACATTTTATTCAGTACTACTTTAAATTTGCTTTAATTACATTCTCTTTCTCTCTCTCTCTCTCTCTCTCTCTCTCTCTCTCTCTGTCTGTCTTGCAGGATTCTTAACAAAGTGAAAGAAAATACACTGTTTCCTATTGTGTGGCTGAATGAGGTGAGACACTTTAAAAGATTTAAGGTTCTATGGCCAATTTTGCTTTAGGACCATATACTTTATCATTCCAGTATTTTCTCACATTCACTGCTTCAAGTATGCTTATGCTTGAAAACATCGAAGGTCGAAGGCTAATCTGCAACTTGTAACCTGCAAGAGAATAAAAGGACTTAAACTCATTCAACTACTTTTAAAATGAACAAGAAGAAAGCTAATATAAAATTCTTACCATTCAATTTTAGGCCTTTAACAATCCAAATTTCCTTTTACTGTCTTATCTTAACCTAAAATGCCTGTCCCATTACCCTTCTGCTAACTTACCTACAGTGGTTTAGGTTTAATCACTCTACTAACTTGCCTATACATGAGGGCCATTACATGCAATTACTCTTACATACATAACATACGTAACTCAGTGAGTATTAGGTCCAATCACTTTAGAACGAAGTAGCATACAATACAGCATTGTATTCCTTAACTACACATCAGAAACAATAAGCTCAATTGCTCTTCCACTAGCTGACCTACCTCGCAGGAGCATTAGGTCTAATCACTCTTCTACTTGCCTCTATCATTTCTCCTCTCTTTTAGACGGCAGCTCTTGATGACGAGACGGCAGACATGATCAAAAGTGAACTTTTTGGACCAATGGACATCCTCAACACGGTGCAGATAACCCTCATAGTGGTTGGAATAGTGGTGTTTGTGGGGTGTATGATTGGAATAGTCATACAACATATCAGGGAACGCAAAACTGTCGCCTAAGCGACATTCCACACAAATGCTGCTTTTGTATGATTTCTGTTTTTCAATGTAGCACTTTATATTAATCAGGTTATCTGAGCCGTGTACAGTAATTTTTGTATTCTGGAAAATGTATTTGATCAGGGCTGGTTTGGGGAAAGTTACCTGAACAGTAGCATTAAGAAAATCTAGTGGTTTCTGAAATCTATTTATTTAATTCCTTAATTTAATAGACACCAAGGTCTGATCAGGTAACTTTTGAAAACAGCATTTCTTGAAAGCACACTTAATTCTGTAGCAGGCCAGTTCACTCAGCTCTTCTGTTTCTTGGTAAAAATGTAACTTTTGGCCAAATCAAATGTCCCTGAAGGGCAAAACAGGGGTATTTGTTTGTTTATATCCTATTTGTCAGTGCTTCTTTCCAGAATGGACGTAATGTTGGTGCTGTTTTGTCTGGGTTGGCAATTTCAATAAAGGAAAGAATGTGAAAGTCTTGGTTGAGCATGTTTGGATCAAATTCTTTCAAATCTCCAAGGTGTCCTTTTATAAGCGCTTCAACTGATTGTTATTGCCACGAGGGCCAAAAGCCGAAAAAACTCGTCTGCAAGTGGAAACCACTGGAAACAAAGTCTTAAGGCTTATTTCATTAACTACTATGAATTCTTCAGAAACTACTGTAAATTATTTGGTAACTACTGTGAAAATCGAGAGGAACTGAAGTGTAGCCACACATACACCTTTAAGGGTTAAACCAAATATTTGCAACCAAAAGAAGGCCGCTCTATTGCACCTATTAAAGTTAAATTATTGGGTTTCCACCTGGTCCGTGCCGCTGAGGCTGGTAAAAGAGACCGGGGGAAGGAAGCTGTGGCCTGCTGGCTGCTCACTCAGAGGCTGCACGGGACTCTGGAGGGTTTGTATGGTGGGGAAACGGGTGCAGCCGTCTGTTCTTGGATTTATGAGCTTTAAATGAGCCTCTGTTGCCTCCTGCTGTTACTCGCCCTGCGTTAAGCTCCGTTTGGCCTCAAATAGGAGAACATTTCATAGAAAAGAGTGCGCAGCAAGCCTTTACCTGAACATCAGTTCTGCCTGTGCTGAGAGTTGAGCGCATTTGTTATGCTTAAAGCATTGCTTTGCCGAAATATCTGACATATACAGTTGGTCGGCTGATCAGCCAAGAGACAGAATCAGAATCTTCATTTTGCTAAGTATGTCACACATACAAGGAATCTGTGTTGGTGAGAGCTTACATGTATAACATGTAACAAGGGCACAGATGTTAACAGGTGGAGGAAAAGTACAGTAAGATACAATAAATAGAATAAAGAATAAGAATAAAGAGCCAGGAGAGGTGCGAAAAAGATACATGAATATCTGTATGTGGATATTCTGTATATAAGTGAGTCTCAATAGGAGTTTAGACTATTATTTACAGAATCTGTACAGCTGTGCAGAAGCGTTATGGGACAGAGCAGTTGCTTTAATACAGTGAGATTCAGTTCAAGTATGAGTGTGTTAATGAGAGTTACAGCTCTTGAGAAAAAGCTGTTAGCATCTCGTGTTGTGCTAGTTTTGATGGTCCTGAGTCTTCAGCCAGAGGGAAATGTGCAGGATGAGAGGGGTCAGGTGTAACTTTGCCAGCACACTTCCTCACCCTGTGTGGTAGATGTCCTGAAGCATTCCTCCTGAAACATTTCGTGTCTAGTTTTAGTTTTTAGAGTCATGAGGCTAATGTAGCTAGCAAGTAATGGAATCATATATCTTATACAATTAGTATGGTGCTAAATGCATTCCTAAATCATTGGTTGCTGTTTTGGGGTGTCAAAAGTATGCACTGCATAGTCTGGTATAGTCATAGCGTAGTGCATTTTATAGATGTTCTAGCTCAAATTGCACATGGTGGCTGTAATGCATAATGCTGATGTTGTTCACTTAGCTAGGACTCAATACGATTTAGAGCAAGCAGTGATGCAATGGTATTCAGAGCTGCTGGAATGAGTCTCCAATGATGCACATAGATTATGAATGTAGTCAGTTAAGTCAAGTTGTGATGACTGCCTTCGCAGTGATGAACAGATGTTGAAAGATTTTTGGTGCCATGCCATCATATGAAAGACAGTAAGCACTAGAGAATAACTTCCTCCAACGTTAAGGCATTAAAATCCTCTCCAGGTGTTTACTGACTTTGGAATGTATGAATGCACAAGAGAACAGGAAACATTTTACATGATGTTTAATGCAATTATTCAGGCATATAACATTAATAAATAGAAATACACAATTTAGGACAACATTTAATGAAAGACATTGACATTTTACCCTCGTTAAAAAGGCAGAAACATTACAATAGCATCAGGCTGTTAATTTATTTGTTCTGTTTGTAAAGAGGAAACGGTAAAAATGTAAAAACGGAGCCACTGCTTCTCTGCAAATCGCAGATTCCGTCAGAAATTGTGCCAAAAAAACTCTGCTTACATGAGGGATCTGCTCCACTTCAGCGCAGCTAATTCAGGAGGTGAATTTAACACACTAACTCACTCCTGCTTCCCTTAAGGTGAAATTTTAATTTAACTAGCAGGTTGTATTTGAGAACATTACCTGAGTTTGGCTGGACTGAAATGGAACCGAGTCCTCAACTGTTATTATTATACTATGTTCAAAAACACCAACACATTTTACAAAATGACATAAGTTACACAGAACAGCAATCAGTGATAAACAAAACAAACAAACAAATCTGTACATGTACTGCGCTAACATATCTCTAGCATTTCTAAACCCCAAGCATAACCTAATATGAACAGTGAACCTGTAGAAGGTGACATTTATTGAGTACAGAGAGACAGTGGAAAACTCCTGAACACAGTTATACAAGAATAATACAACTGTCCATGAAAACAAGCCCCTACACTCACTGACCACTTTATCAGAAACCCCACCCTTGTACAGTTCTCTAGAAAAGGTTTCGGCACTCCTGGTCAATTGACACATTTTGTTGACTTTTTAAATGAAAGTAAGTTACACGTCCTCTACCGAGACAGTAGCACAATAACTGTTTATTTTCTGAATTTATCATCATATCATATTGGCTGGTGCAAAAGTTTGCATTTCCTTTCCTCCGTTGAAGATGTCTTAACTCGGTTTCACTTAGAACATCAATAAAACATGTTTATATCTTTGCATAAGACTGTAGCTCCACCTTGCGGTGAGCAGTTAGAGACTGTATCACTGGTCACCAACACTCTTCCTGGAGATCCACTTTCTTACAGCGGTTAACCACATACCTCACACATCTCCCCATTCCTAACACTAAGGCATCTGATCCATCCAATCACTGTCTGAGTTAATTAGCTGCTGCTGGTGACTGGACTTTGCAGAAAGGAAAGATCACCAAGACCAAGGTTGGCGACCACTCCTGCAGCTCATCTGTTGATGCACAGTTTGTGTTGGCCACCCTCTAGCCCCTCGTCGATGGACAGTTTCTGACCGCAGAGTGCTCTCCTCTCAGTTTAGCAGTGGCACTGGTCTGAAAAAACCCCAACAACAGTGCTCATCTTGTACACCCATACCAGCACCACACACACTCTACCAAGATCACTACGATGTCAGTGTCACTGCTATACTGAGGATGATCCACCACCCAAAAAACATCTGGATAACAGCAGCCCTGTGGCCAGAAACTGACCACTGATGAACAGAGTAGAGGGATCAATCTACACAGTGGACCTATACATGAGGTGGAACTTTGACAGTGGTCAGTGAGTGGAAGTGCAAGGTAAAGGACGGCAAGAGAGATGGTATAAATACTTGGGTATTAATATTATAATAGTAGTTTAAATATATTTATAACTCTATCACTCGGTTCTGTTAGTTTCTTAAATACATTGTAGGCAGTTTATAAGTTTAAACATCCATTCGTAGTGAACAATTCCAAACTATCTGAAACTCAAAGTGCGATGTTGTTACACTGTCTCAAGCATGTTGAAGTAGAAAAGCTAAAACCTACATTATGAACCTTCTGTATGAATTTTCCCAGAACAGTTTGCTCGAAATTCCCGTGTCTGTTTCTCTCTCTGTCTTTCTCTCTCACACAACATCTGCGTTACAGCTGGGTTAATGTACTTTGGCCTGTCCGGCATGTTTTCATTTTGAATGGTAGATTATTCTCCTGGAACCCGTTTGGAGAGCGCAAACAACGATTCATGAGAAGCAAAATTTTTCTGTGAAAGAGATAAATTCACCAAAACAGTGAGATCATATTTACTACCAGTTTGTTTGGGACATTGTGTGATTATCAGGAGAGTATAAAGCTGTATTGTAGCTGTCTCTAAAATAGCCCTGATGGTCAGTCTGAAGTACTGTAATGGAGTGTGTTGAACTACTGTCCACTGCTGTAAATCTGACACAAACGTGCTGTGAACTGTCATCACCAAAGTGTGCAGAAGATGAATGATACGATACTAGTGTGATTTTTAAAGAGTTGTGGTATGCTGAGTATAGCAATATGTCATATGGCACTTTATTGTATCGGCACATTATGCCTCTAAAAGCACACTTTCTCCATTTTAATGAATGCATTTTGCACAAAACAACTTTGTGGAGTAGACAGCACAAAACTGACTGTTTTTGTATTTCTGCCAGAGAGTGAAAAGATGGATTCTAGAGATTTAGTAGACTTCCAATTGGCTTAATATGCATTAGAAATATTAATAAATAATTAAATAATAAAACACTGATACCTGAAACCTCATCCAAAATATCTTAATACTATGTTGTACAAACCCTTTTCTCCCATTCTGTGCCATAAACCAACACAAATGCTGATTATAGAGACACTGCTGTGCTTCTGGCAGCTCAATCGGAGCAGACGAGAAGCATATTTCTCCTTCAACTGTGCATGTGTTTCAGGTTTAAGCCTGGATCATTAATACACCTGGATCTGACATCCTGTTGAATTTTCCCTTACAGAGTCCCTAAACTGCGCATACACGTGTACTGTAATATACTCGATTAGTAAGTTGCCAGTTTGTAATGAAGCATTAAACGCAGCAAGAGCTTTCCACCCATTTATCAACATGTCTTCATATTTAAATGGTTAAGATATAAACAAAGCCGTTCAGTGGTTTGATGTGAAATGCTCCAGCTCTAAAGAAACTTACCCAGGCAGAACTGTTTACAGTGGTGCTGAGAACCAGACGTCTGAAAGCTTCCTTACAGAAAGTTGCCATATTATGTTTATGTACACTCTGCCTGAAGCCTGAGACATTGTTTTATGATACACTATATTGCCAAAAGTATTCACTCACCCATCCAAATCATCAAATTCAGGTGTTCCAATCACTTTCATGTTCACAGGTGTATAAAAATCAAGCAGCTAGGCATGCAGACTGCTTCTACACACATTAGTGAAAGAATGGGTCGCTCTCAGGAGCTCAGTGAATTCCAGCATGGTGCCGTGATAGGATGCCCCCTGTGCAACAAGTCCAGTCGTGAAATTTCCTCACTACTAAATATTCCACAGTCAACTGTCAGTGGTATTACAATAAAGTGGAAGCGTTTGGGAACGACAGCAAATCAACCACAAAGTGGTAAGCCACATAAATTGACAGAGCGGGGTCAGAGGATGCTGCGGCACATAGTGCACAGAGGTCACCAGCTTTCTGCAGAGTCAATCACTACAGACCTCCAAACTTCATTTTGCCTTCAGATTAGCTCAAGAACACAAGTGCACAAAGCAAGGTCCATAAAGACATGGATGAGTGAGCGAGAACTTGACTGGCCTCCACAGAGTCCTGACCAATAGAACACCTTTGGGATGAATTAGAGCGGAGACTGCGAGCCAGGCCTTCTCATCCAACATCAGTGTCTGACCTCACAAATGTGCTTCTGGAAGAATGGTCAAAAACTCCCATAAACCCATTCCTAAACCTCATAGAAAGCTGAAGAGCTGAAGCGATTACAGCTGCAAACGGTGGGCAGACATCATATTAAACCCTATGGATCAAGAATAGGATGTCACTCAAGCTCATATGGCTGAGAAGGCAGACGAGCAATATAGTGTAGTTCTGAGAAGGTTTTGGTCCAAAACATGTTTTTCAAAATCCATTCATGGTGGAGTGGTACATGTGGTGGGTGCTAAAGGACAAAACAGTCCCTCCAAAAAGTTTTTACTACTATCTGTGCCAACTCAGAAGTGTGTACTCCACTGCTGCGCTCCCTTCATTGGCTTCCTGTTGCTGCCCACATCAGATTTAAAACTCTGACGCTCGCCTACAAAGCCAAGAATGGACCAGCCCCTCCCTACCTTATGGCAATGGTGAAGAGTCGATCTGTACCTCGAGCCCTTCGCGCTTCAAGTACAGCTAGACCTGAACTGCCATCCCTGAAGTCTCGTGGAAGACAAGCGACCAGACTCTTCTCTGTCCTGGCTCCCAGATGGTGGAATGAACTCCCACTGGGCGTCCGAACAGCTGAGTCTCTCGCAGTCTTCAAACGCAGACTGAAGACCCATCTCTTCGTAATGCACTTAAGTGAGTAAGCACTAGTAGAGGTGTAAGTTGTGTATGTACTTGTGTTGTGTTGCACTTATATTGCACTTATAATGACCTTATAATGACCTTTTCTTTTCTATAGGTGTGAGCACTGGGCTGGGGTTGCCAGGTAGTGCTCTTTTTTGCTCTATATGTGTGTATTGATCTATCTATGTATCAGCACTGGCCCCCTGTTCGGGCAGTGTCCGAGCTCATGGTGAGTTTTAGGCTCTAAACTTCCTGTACTAGCTGGAATATTATCCAATGGAACACTAAGCACGGTTGTAAGTCGCTCTGGATAAGAGCGTCTGCTAAATGCCTTAAATGTAAATGTAAATGTGTAGGTTCACTGGTGGCTCTGGGTAGTAAATAAAATGTATATCTGTGTTGTAGACATTGCGACACCCTGGTTCCCATCACCACCACTGTAAAGAAATCAGTCAGAGTAACTTTCTCTACAATAAACCATTTCACATCAAACCAGTCTGTATCATGTAGTTTACATCTCAACAATTGCATTATGTATAAAATCTAGAAAAGTTCCCTGTTAAAAACAAATCACATGCTGTAGTTTGTTAGGACAGAAGAAGGTTGCACGAGCGAGCTAAAACATGTGTGCGCATATGTGTGCGGTGGATCACAGTCATCTGGTCAGCGTACCTCATGCATTTAACAGTTCTGTACAGAAGCGCCCAGCCTACGGAGCTGGAAGCTTGTGGAGCAAAGAAATTAGGTCCATATTAAAGGAGTTGCGTTAAAGTGATAGTGAAAAATAAAATGTAAACAATTTCCTCCTTGCCCCAAATGTAGTGGATCAGCCAAGACATGACCTACGAAGCTAATGGAGCTAACATTATATACACATATACAACTCAGTATGGTCTGATCTAAGTGTGGGATGATTTCAATAGGGAATTAACACCATGCTATTTGACCTGTGTAAGCTCCAGCCCACCAAACATATCAAGGCTGATCAAGTACCTTTAGTGTTAAGGAGAAAAGTGGGTAGATGTCAAGGTATCCCTTTAATGCCTCTGTGCTCCTTGCTTTTCCTTTCATCTCCATTAAGCAAATAGGGTTCACTTTCTCCACTCTTTTCTCCATACATCTCTCTAGTTCTTTTCAACACTTCTCCTCCTCTCCTTTTGTCCAGTCCTCTCTTCCTGGGGTCAGTGGTTCCTGCGGTTGCGGCTCTTGCTGTGGTCTAGCAGCGGTTTCAGTTTGGCAAGGTCACCTCTCAGTGGCCCCTGAAAGCTCTGGAGCTGTTTGCGCTCTTTGCAATACTGCTGCATGGCCAGCGTCTCCGCGGGGCTAAAGGCTGAGGCCAGGGCTTTGGGGCTCAGGCCCAAGCCCCAGACTGGCCGCTGCTTTTCGCTGAGCACGCTGACCACGGTTCCGGCCAGCACGCGCAGGCGGATCTTAGCCAAAGTGCGTTTGAAGCCGTTCTCCGTAGCCAGGCAGTAATAAAGACCTTGATCAGACGACTGCACCGAACGGATTAGCAGGCCATGGTCAGTGGCCACCACACGGTCACTCAGTTTCACCTGCAAAACACAGTACACACATAAACAGATGGATTAGATTGAACACACACACACTCAACGCTACCATTCACAAGTTTGGAGTCACTGTTTTCAATACTATGAAACAAGTTTCATTTTCATGAAACGGTAAAATGTCAAAATGGTAAAATATGTGTTCTATGTTCTACTGTGAAAAAATACGGGTCTATTAGATTTGCACATCATTGCATTCTGTTCTTATTTACATTTTGCACAGCGTCCCAACCTGAATTAGGATTTTACTTGTTTATTTTATCAGTTCCATTTTACCATTTACCAAATATTACACATTGTACTTCTACAATTACAGACACTGCAGCACAGCTGCGTCTGGTCCACTTGCACCAGCACAACACACACTAACCCACCACCACCACGTCAGTGTCATAGCTGGACTGAGAATGATCCACCTCCCAAATAATACCGGCTTCGTGGTGGTCCTGTGTGGTTCCTGACCATTGAAGAGCAGGGTAAAGGGGGGCTAATGAACTATGCAGAGAAACAGATGTACCACAGTCTCTAATGCAGACCTACAAAGTGCTCCTTTATGGTAAATAGAGCTGATAAAAAGCGCGTTGAAATAAGAAAGTGTTTTTTTATGTCATGGCTGACTGATGTATATTGCTGTGCAGAAGTCAGAGACCTTCCTTTTATTTCACAGTCAAAACTGTCCACTTGTAGCCTTTATTAAAGTGTCCATTCTCTTTTCTTTTCTTCTAAGACAAGACAAACTCTACAGGGATGTTTTTCCACATTTCCACAAAGTGAAGTCATAGACGCTGATTACATTTTCTGCTTCTCACAATCCCAAAGTAATCCCAAACACATTCACTGGTGTTGACGTCTGCACTCTGGGGTGGTCAGTCCATTGTTCTGAGAACACCAGCAGCTTCTTTGTTTGATTTGCGAAAGTTCTTTTTGTCTATTTGTTTTTCCTCAGTAACGGCTGCTACTGTGTAAAGGCTGGTGACTGGATTTCTCTGGAACCATCCCCTCTTAACTGTAGCAAAGTGGGATATGGGCCATATTTCAAATAAAATCCAGGTGTTCTGGCTGCGGGACATTCAGCTGCTCAATATTGGTTTTATTGTAAGTATTAATTGGCATTTGCGGGGATTTGAGATGGCTCGAGTGATTGATTATTTGAGGGCTAAATATTTGTATATGTGACATGCCATCTTGCTCATAGATCCCAGCAAACTGTTTGCTGTAACACTAATAGTTGATTACTAATAGAGTAATCAATGCTTATTGTGAATTATTTACAATATATGATGGTTATGCTTTGTAATGCAAAGCTGTGCCAATGCTGAATATAATATACTACCTCATTACATCACTGTTATTAGACTACTGCTGTTGTAGCTGTAATGCTTGTACACGTGGACTGTAGCCCCTGCGCTGCAGTTGGATGTATACCTTCATATGTATTGTTAAGAGTATGACTGCTGTTAGTTTGATTACTGGAGCTTTGTTAATGAAGCCAAATGGATGCTGTTTTGCAGTTTGTGACAGGCTTATTGTACTTCATATCTGTATGTGCTGTAGGCCTACTGATATAACGTGCTTCTGTATTCTTCTTCTTTACAGAACCACACCAATACTTAGTATTAAGCATTAGGCCGGTCTGAGCAGATATCACAGCGGTTGATTCATGGTGGTAAACCCGGTCTTGCATGGTTAGTAGTCACATTTTCTTTGTATCTTTTAATGATTGAAAGCATCGAAAGCTCATGTTCTTTCTTTTGGCTTAGCTGTCCTTCTGTAAGTGGTGCAGTATATTCTATATCTGATCTCATTAGTGATGTCTCCTGAAAAACTTGTACTTAATGGCTGAATGAACTATCTCTGGCTTTTGCACAGCACTGTATGCCGGATTCAAAAATGACTATCTGTCTAAAGCTCCTTTGACTCCTTTGCTTCAGGTTTGTTTTTTCTTTTTTCAGAAGATCCTTGCGGAAAACTGATTTTGAACAGCTGTTCCCTTGATTTCTCGTCAGACAGCTCGGTGTTTGTTTTCTTTATGCTGTCCGCACTTGTCTCGCTCATCCTTCAAAATAAGATACACAAAGAGTAACCGAAACAAGAGGCACACGGATGATGTTGCTGTTCTTGACAATGTGACGAAAAACTGCATTGAACTCTTGTAAAAGCTGCATGAATTCTGACTTGACTGTTCAGATAGAGGTAGCACTGCCACATTTTGGAAACGTATATTCGTTCAGTGCAGTGTATGAAAGAGGCCCAGGTCAGAATTGGAAACCTCAGATACAATGTGTTTCTTGCTGTTCACGTGCAGACAAACAACAAATCCATGAAGCAGATATGGAACGGCAGATTTGGGTCACTTTTACCTGCAGTCTGAATGTACCCTAATATCATGTTAGCACTCTATAATTTCATTTCATGTGTTTGAAAGAGTTTGTAGGAAGCTGCAATAAATTAGGTGGCAAGGTGGCACTTTGGATAGTGCTGTCACCTCACAGCAAAAAGGGCCTGGATTTGATTCCTGGCTGGGGCATCCGGGCTCCCCTTCTGTCCCTTTTGGAGTTTGCATGTTCTCCCTGTGTCAGTGTGGGTTTCCTCCGGGCTCTCTGGTTGCACACAGTCAGGTGAACTGGAGATGCTAAATTGCCCCAAGGTGTGAGTGTGTGAGTGAATGTGTATGTCCGCGTGCGTGCTCTGCAATGGATTGGCGGCCTGTCCAGTGTGTATCCTGCCTTTTGCCCTGTGAGCCCTGGGATAGGCTTCAGCATCCCCACAACCAAGAAGGATTAAGTGGTTTAGAATTTGAGTGAGTGAGTGAGTGAGTGTAATAGTCTTGCTGTATGCTGTATCCTGTTAAAACAGACAAAACTATTAACAGCTCTGTTTTGGTCAGTTTTCATGGATAATCACTACATTTGGGATAAATGGGAAACTATGGGAAAACTATGGCTTTAATCCCAGTAAAAATATATGAAACCTAAAAAATGCACATCCATAAGCATACATTTCTCTCCTCTCTCTCACAGCACAAAGGAAGCACTAACAGTTTCTTTTCTGTTTTAAATCGCTCTCCTGGGACGATTGCCTCATTTACTAAAGCGGAACAGCTGAGGGTATTTCAGCTAAAGCGCCGGTCCGTGACAGAAATGACAGGAGTCGGAGAAGAGGTCTGAAAACAGCAAGGAGGTTCTGAGTTCTGGAGGTTGACGTGACGAGATGTGACACAAAATGACAAACTTCAGCATCTTTGTGCATCACGGCAAGATTCAGAGTGCTGATCTACAGGGAGCTCCTCTGACTCGCTGAATTGAGGTCAGACACAGTCCTGCACACTGCCAAACCAAACTGAAGGGTCTGTTTGGTGTAAAACACCTGTTTCCAATGGCCTTCTGTCTGATTCAGAAGTGTTTTCCCTCCCTGTGCACAATTCAACCTGCATTTCTGGTAAAGAGAGTTCTGGGGGAAATGGCGTTTGTTTGGTTGATCTAGTGCAGACTGATGAGCCATTGTAGGATACATCCATTATAGGTTACTTTTCCTGTAAAAGCGCATCGATGCATCAGTCTAAAGGTGTTAATGTTGCCAAATCTGTCTTATAAAGCTGACATTTCCAGTACTTAAATTCATTGTTAGTTAAACTAGTTATCTACAACTAAGCTTCTCAGCTAGCTTACAGACTAAGCAGGCTAACCACTCTACTTATATCACAAAGTTTAAACTGAGCTACTACTACAACTGTATGATTCACAGTAAAACTGCAAAATAAAAAAAATAAAAAACGTTTTACATGTTTCAAATGTCTGAGCTTTTCTTCTGCCTTAAGTAGCATTAAAACGGCAAAATGACTTGCAACTAGATTTTACGCATAGTTTTCTTCTACTCCATTTAATGGCTTGGTAATGTAATTAAACAAATGAATTAAGCTTGCATTACCATGTTATTTGGAGCGTATAGGCTCAGTTTCTGGCCAAAGTAATATTCCAATTACACAAATTAAGCTTGAAGTATACAGCCACTGCTGTGCAAACTATTCCCCTGCTCAGGCATCATAATAATTAGATCAAAATGAACTGGTTTGAATTGCTGTGAAATTTAATATTTTATGATTCACTGAATTGCAACCGTAACGCACAAAAGATATTTTAGAAGCACATAGAAGAGCACATTTTAAAATATTTTATTATTCAAATTTTATTAAACTGGCTTTACAAGATCAAGTTTAGTGTAGACACATGTTTAAGAACTGATAAAATATGCATGTAGGCCAAATTTAAAAAATCATAATTCTGGAAAACATGTTTATACTAAATATTTCAGCTAATGTTAAAATGGCAGTTTCAGAAGTTGGGGTAAGCTAATGCTAGAGCTAATGTGAAAATTCACAGTGGAGTTTGCACTGAGAAGGACTCACACAAAGTTCTAGAAAACCTTAATGTAATAACAAAAATGTCTGTGCACGTTTGAGTGCATTAATATTTTAAATAATTAGCTTAGCGTAGTGATAGTGCCTAATAGTTTGAACATAGAGAGCTCTGATTGTGACTTTCACATCAGCTTAATAAATAAATAAAATAAACAATGTCCTTCACATGATCAGAATAATCTTTGTAAAAAAGTCTTGTAAAATAGACAGCAGAGAGACCAAAGTGTCCTACTGTCTAAGCTCCAGTTCACAGTGTAGTAAGCCGAGTTGCTGTAGCTCAGTTTCTCAGTATGTTTGCTCAGTACTCGGTGAGCAGTGTGTCATTTTCAATGAAACGGCTTTATTGGAAGTTATTTATGGACAGAGTTGCCTGTAGGGGCTGCATTTCACCTAGCACAAACCAAGTATTTTTGTGCAGCGTGTGTATATACCCCATAATGCTTTATCTGAAGAAAGTCACAGTGTGAGTCACCATAGAACAAGAATTCTAAAATCTAACAATGCCACGTTCCTACAGAGACTATTGTGGAAAGAGGCAGATGAGGAGCATGAGAACAAAACTATGAAACATACTTTATGTACATGTGTACAAAAATGGAATGGAACAAAATCCACTCGTCTCCACTGCAACTCTACTCAATCCATGGCAACTAGCCTGATGTAGCTAGCTAATGCACATCATTTAAAATACCATACCTTTTAATGATGTAAATGTTAAGGTACATTAGCTCAATTACACTAATAACTACTTAATTCTAAGTAGGTTAATCTTAAGCACTACTAATAGTTATGACTTTGCTGTTCTCACCGCAGATTTGTTCAGAGGAGCTTTGTTGAAGTTCTTCCCTTGTTGGAGAAAGTTAAAGAACTTGACTTTCACACTAGTGACTCGAGACTCTATGTGGACTCTCAGCCCTGAGAATCATGACTCGATTTGAACTTGCACCCCAGTAACACAAGACTAAACCTGGACTTACACTCCAGTGACATACGACTGTGCTCAGACCAATACCTCTGAAACACAAGACTCACACCCCAGTGACTCAGTGCTTGGCTTGGATTTAAACCCCAGAGACTAGGCCTGGATCTGCACCCCAGTGAGTCAAGACTGTACTCAGACAGTTTTAGATAACTTTAATGGCACTATACAAATGGCTGTGCACATATGGTGCATTAATATTTGCTTGATTCGCTTACATGAGAGCCAATAGGTATGTTTCCTAATAGTTTTAACATAGAGCTGTGAGTCTTCCACATCAGCTTCAGGAATGAAATGAAAACAACACCAACCACAATACTTGGCCTGGGCTCAAACCCCAGCTACTCGAGACCTGACTTGGACTCAGATGAAGCAATTTATGAATATCTCTGGTATTGTGTTATGCAGCATGGTGTTAGTTTTCTGTGTAAAAGCCTCGAGGATTGCTGACCTCTTTCCGGCGGTCATTGTCTCTCTGGATCAGCCATCGGACAGAAGCCTGAGGTGATTTGGGCAGACACTCCAGAAAGGTGGTGTTATTCTTGATCCCATACTGGGACAGCTCCACTGCATTCCTGTAGGCTGATACAGTACAGCAGGCGTTCAGTAATCCAGCAACACACACACACACACTCACACTCACACAGTCATGCACACACATATTTAAACATTCTCTCACACGCCCACATGCATCTGGTCATACTGGAACTTGCCAGCTCACACAATGAGAGAACTAAACAGCTGCACGTTGACATAAGTCAAAGTGCCAAGTTCACCCATTACACTGTATTTTCTAGTTGCAGCTAATTTCTTGTTCAATATTACACACGTCTAAAGCTTCTGAATTACTAATCTGGTCTCACTTTCATCATTCCTGCACCTTTCCTCCCATGATAAACATACTCTGGTGCATGTAGCATTCATGGACCCATAACCAGAAACGGAAACGGAAATAGAATTTGACCTAAATCATCATCAACTATTTCAATGGAGTTTCAAATAATCAGTTATGAAGTTACATACATAATGACTATGATTTGCATTCGATTTATATTCAGCACCAGCCAGTTCCAGTCTACACTTCTTTCTACCTTCTACCTTTCATTTGTGTTTTTGGTTTTATGAAATGCCGAAAACATGAAAAAATGTACTATGTTTTTCTTTTTGCAAAACAAGTCTGTAAATACCACAATAAACCTTCATCAGATTCAAATCGGAATAAAATATCTCCTCTTCTACTTCCAGCCACAAATGTGGTATGGACCAACAGTTTGGAATCTGCTCTGTCCAAACAATTTCTCCAGTGGCGGCATAAAAGGGTTAAATCTATTGAAACAAGGCAGATCAGTGTCTGAATAACTTAAAGAGTTGGCACCTTTACATAATGGGCCATGATGTCAGTGTGTTTTGGCATTAATGTGATTTTCTTGATGCTCTGTTCAGCCGGGAATATTTCTCCCAGCTGTACAGAGTATTTTCATTTTCTTGGATAATGAACAGTGTCAGGTGCTGTTTCAGCGCCAACCAAATGGTGCATCAGTTTAGTGACACCAGAACCAATTATTTTACATCAGCAGATGCTTCAGTCCCTGGCTGCAAATTCATTTACAGAAGGAGAGGGAGAGAGAGAAAGAAAGAGAGAGAAAAATAAGAGGTTGTAACAGCAGTTGAAATTATTCAGTTTGAATGAATAAGTAGGGACTTTCAAGCAAAGTGTCAGAAAACCTTGGTGTGCTGAGAAGTCTAAATCTGCTCTACTCTAACACACAGAAGTTTCATTGCCTACATTTCAGGATGTATATGTACATTTAACAACATTAAATGTTTGTTTTTTTGTGCTGGTTGTAGCTCATTTGCATCTGACTTATCTCAATTATATATACACAATATGTAGTGTTATTGCACCCAGAAGGAACCAACTGATAGGAATGAAACTTGGTGGGTAGGTTTGACATCATGAGACACGTGAATGGTTCAGGTTTCACACGCTGCCGGACCATATCACTGTACCTGACTGACTATATAAAGTCATCCTGTTGCTTGTGCTTTCTGAGTCATGCTGTTAAGTTGGTAGCATCCTTTGCAATCGAAGTATAACTCTGAGAAAAGTTTGAAAGCAATTCAAGCAAGGAAGAATTGGAGAGGAGTTGCACTGTAGGGCTCCAGGAAGCAGCATGGTCTTATCAACATATTGTGTGCCATACCAGTTGTTTGGATACTACCATAGCACGCTGTTGGAGACAGTGGATAGAACAAGGCACGCACCAGTAACATGAAGGAACTGGGAGACCTACACAAACCATGGAGAGAGGGAGCTGACGAATTGTTCGACATACACGGAATGACTCAACAGCCATTGTGGACATTCAGAGAACAGTGATGCCCCCCTATTATGAGCTCCACTGGCAAACAGCTGCATGGCGCCGGACTACATGCATGCAGACCGTTATGACGACTGCCCTTAGCTCCATGTCAACGTCGTCAGAGACTGCGATGGTGTCATGCTAGACTGTCATGGAGTGACTCAGAATGGCAGCAGTTCATCTTCCAACCGACCAATGAATCCGTGTGTGGAGGCATTGTGATCAGCACCAAGATGAATGGTATGTTGTCACATGTCCAGAAGGCCTAGAGTCACCTCCACCCCTACTGCAATATCTACAGTAACTGTGTGAGAATATTCAAGCCGTATGGGACGGATTACTGCAGGATACCATTGCTTCTGGGTGCAACTATTCTTTTGATGATTAGTGTATATTGCTTTATCAGAAAAACAAGTTGTGTTTGAGGATGTGTTTTTGTGAAGAGAAGAAAACTGTCTCATTGAGGTTTCATACCTTTCAGATTGAACCCTCGGCACTGTGTGAGCGGATTTCCATACATAATGTCCTGCCTTCTGCTTCTCCTGAAACCATAAGGACATTTCAAATCAAATATTTACACATATTCAGTTTCATTTTAATGTTACGTCTTCACGGTTTATCAGCAGCTATCAACATTTGGCAAGTGTACTTTCTACACATACACTGAGCAGATTTTCTCAGTATCACATTTGCTTTTACTGTGAAAACACTTTTGATGGGGCTTTGCAGTCGTTCACACTGTTCACACTGATGTTTTTTCTCTTATCAGAGAGCCAAAAGCTACAGTACTACAGAACAGAAGCACACACACTAACCCCAACACATATACTACACACGCCACAGACACATTAGGTCTTTTTTCAATGGAGCGAATGCTGAACATCTGAAGAGGAACAAGTTTACCACTAGCTGACAGTGGCGGCTAACGCCAACTTATTAGAGACCCAGACACTGGTCTGTACAACACAGAACATTACATACATATTAAAAAATCTACAAACACAAAGCTCATCATAATCCACATTATTTTTAAAACCTTATACTAACAGAGAAAAACCCACTTTCCTCTGAATAAACACACACACAGATTTGTACACAAACATTATTATTGTGATCTGGAGAGATGAGGAGAAGTGCAAGTCTTTAGTACTAACCAAGTAGTACAAACAGAACTCAAAGACACTAGAAAAACAAGAAACAAAAGATCACCAAGAACTAATAACAGGGCTACAAAACAACCAACAGGAAGACAAACCACCAAGCAAGCACAAAGGGTACAACAGGGAGTCTAAACGCACAAGGACTAACAAGGAACACCTGGGAAGGGGTGGAGCCACAAACTAGGGACAGGTGAGGGGCATGACAAGAGAGTGGAGACAGGAGGAGCTATAAACCAAAACAAACAGAAGCACATGGCACAGGACAACAGAAGGCACATGGAAGTATATTTTTCAAGATGGCGGCGCGCACAGACGCAGCAGCTCGAAGCTCTCCGTTCACTGCACTATTTTTTCTCTAGTGTGCAATATTTATTCTTCTATATATAAAAAAACAAAAAAACACAACAAACAAACTCTTGATGTGCAATAATTATAACACTATAAGCTATCCAAGGAATGTGCAATAACCAAAAGCTACCTCACCTGTCTATTGTCTTTTGACTGTCTATTGTCTGTTTTAGAATTTACAGTTTTTATAGTTATTTCTTACATTAAAAAAAAAAAATATATATATATATATATATATTAGGCAATGTGCATATATCTATATTACATTTTCTTCCCTCTCTCTCTTAATTTTGCACTTGTATATTTTAGCTCTATGTTTAATTATTTTGTGTGTAAAGTGCCGTAGGATTGCTGCTAAATTCCGTTGTACACTGTGCAATGACAATAAAGGTATCTTATCTTAAGTAGCAAGGGAAACAGAAACAGAAAACAGAGACAAACAGGGACAAGACAAGACAGGATGTGACAATTATCATCATTCGATCTTTACTGGTAAACTGAATTGTTTGGTTTCTGACTTCTCATTGCACTCCGAGTTGTTATTTTCCATCTGAAGTGCCTGATTTAATTTAATAAAAGACTGATTAGATAAATTAGGTATTGACTGGTAGCTGTAAAAACTGACCTACATTGAGGAGGGCTGTTTAAAATATGTTGTATATTTGTGATTATTCGAATGTAATGACAAAACGCTAACTGCTCAGGAGAACAGCTTTTCACAAGTTTGAATACCCAAAAAGAAAACACACAGTATAAACTGTGCCAGAGTCTTTGCACAGGGCACATTTTATGTTTCTTTTATTCCATATCTTTTAAATTCAGCAAACTAAAACAGTAAATGTGTAGGATGTGGAATGTGTAGAAATGTGTTCTCTTATTTTCACTTCACCAAAAATCATAATCTGGCCAGAAGGGCCTAAACTGTTACAAACGACTGCACATATAATTTACATATCACGACTTCTTCACAGGTCTGCATGTGTGCATGTGTATACCTCTTCCCGGTGGGGTAGAAGCGGGAGCAGCTCAGTCCGTCCCAAGCGCAGTAAGGGTCACGCGCTAAACAGCAGTCTGCACACGCTGAGCCATAGGCATGGCAACGATGCAAAGATACCTGGGATACGCCATACTCCGAGCTGACGTACAGCTGTTGCTGTAAAACAAATTAGTTCAACACGTTCACACGTTATACAAGCTCCTCGTTAAACCATCACAAATCACAGAGACAACATAATGGTCTTAATCACATCCTCACTGCAGACCTTCATCAGCACCACTCAAACCCCCCACCACACACACACACACACACAAACACACACACATACACCCCAAATGGAGAACAATCAAGACATTTCTGGTGTCTGATTGTTGTCTATAACATAATGGACTGCTACAAACAGCAGCTTTGAAGTCTGAATTTGTCCATACTTTTAATCCGTGTACATAGATGACAGTCTGTCATACACTGTCAGGACCCACAAAAGGAAACATGCTTGAGGCAAGTGTATGTGTAAGTGTAAGTGTATTTAAGGCATGCAGTCTGGACCATACAAACTGGTGGATCATATGCTTCCCTTGCTTGTTAGCTACTTTAGCTTTGTAGCTCCAGTGCAAAACTAAAAACGCAAACCTCAGACACCAAACATTCCTTAGCTGATTGATGAAAACTCTAAATCACACTTTTACTGAATTGCTTTAATACCACACAGTAGCAACATGAACAGCAACGCTAGGCCATAATTCCTGCAGTACTCAGTAACCAGAAATGAACCACTAATTACAACTCCGTACCTTCTTAGAGGAAATTCTGAGGTCGGTTATGGCAGCCCGGTTCTGCGAGTGGAAAAAGAAAATGAAAGTCAAATATCAGCCCTCATTACACATGACCACAGAATCAGCTTTACTCAGCAGCAAAATGACATCCATGTGTGGACCAAAATATTTCAAATGTAAGCTAATACGCATAATTGGATTTGGGAGCCGAATTTACCCTGCAAATATTAATGATCTCAGCAGTATAAATGATTTGTAACATCATGACTGTTAACCAAAGTTAGATCTTGAGAATTAAATCCAAAAACAAAAATATACTCAGTTTTGTATGACTATCATCCTCTATGAAAATTAAAGAGGCTGTTAAGACTGATATATGTCAATTAGCTCTGCTCTGACTGGTTGACCTGTACTGCATCTCATTCTGAAAAAAATGACCAGGCATGAAAAAATAAAACTTCAGCCTCCACACAATGTTCATAATAACAAGACTCCCCATCACTTCAACAGGGATGGCTGTGGCTAAACTACTGGAAGATGAATGGCCATGGCTGAATTAATAGGACTAAACTAGTCAATAGACTTCTGTAGTGGTGCATCACTACACATTTGGCATCTTCCCCATATTATGAACTTAGTATCTAAGCAGACTTTAGAAAATGACCTCAATCACACCCTATATGCAGTATCAACTATATAACCTATATAAGAGAGGAAGAGAGAGAGAGAGAGGGTGAGCGAGAGAGAGAGAGAGAGAGAGAGAGAGAGAGAGAGAGAGATAGACTTTAAGCGGCACAGTTTTCATGCCCCTCACTAAAATCATTGGTATTTGACAAATCAAGTGCTGAGATGGGAGTGGTTGTTAAAAAAACATCCACAGCAGCCGTAGAGACCATGACTATGCGTCACACCCCCCTTGCTGGTATGTGTGCACATAAGTAAGCTGTTTCAACATCTCTGGCCAACTATCACAAAGATAACATGACACTTTTCTACAGTGAGCTGAAGTGATATGAACGCGATTTCTGAGGTTAATAATTGTCTGTAAAGCAATGGCAGATAGCTAAACTGCTGTAGGCTCAGTGGGTGGGGCTAAACTGCTACAGGTTGAGCAAGTGGTGCTAAACTGCTGTAGGCTATTGGGTGGGGCTAAACTGCTGTAGGCTAAGTGGGTGGGACTAAACTGCTATAGGTTGAGAGGATGTCACTAAACTGCTGTAAGTTAAGTGGATGGGGCTAAACTGTTGTAGGATGTATGGGTGGTGCTAAATTGCTGTATGCTGAATGGGCAAAAGGTTTAATGTGCTGTCAGATGAATATGTGGTCAATAGATATGTTTATGGTTGTGACAAAACAGGCTGTTTTTTCAGTTCAGTTTTCATATATAGACTGCATGGACTAAGTGTCTAAACCTGAAAAAACTAAAACTCAAAATTCCAAAAAGTGAACTTTTAAATGTCCATTACATGAGCTCTTATTCAAAACTTATTATCCTTACTATAAATCATTCAGTAACCACTATTAATTATGCATAATCTTCTATGAATATGTAAGCTGTGCAGTCAGGACAGTAAGGAACTGAAGTGTGCACACAGGCCACTTTTGAGCTGAGGGTTTGTTATTTGCACCCTGGCTGTAGTTCAGACCTTAAACACTTCCAGCTCCTCCAGAATCAGATCTTCTCCCAGCGAGCGGTTTGTGGGCAGCACCACCACCTTCTGCACTGTGCCTGTATCTGGAGGGGGAACAGAGAGACAGACAAAATCAGAGAGGGAAGAATTAATGTAGCCAGACAGCCACAATAAAGAGCACAATAAAAAGGCTCCACTGGTCACAGACGCACATAAAACCATGGAGAGGAGGTTTTCTTTGAGAAGTGGCTGCTCTATGGAAATCGATCAATTCTTCTGACAAGTGAATCTGTCAGTACGCGTCACAGACTGGGGAGATGCTAAACAACAACGACAAATTTGTACACATTTCTCCCTGTGCTCTAAACTGTGCTGTGAGTCACAAATATTATCCAAACCTTTCTGTGCAAGGCTGTTTTGCCTAAGGTTGTGGTGTCTGTAACCGCTTAGCCTGATGCCTTTTTGTCTGAGGCCGTTTTGCATAATGTCCAGTTTTCAACTAATAAAAACAAACTTCAAACAGCAAACATGTCTTTATTGTTGAACTCTATCAGTAGAATTGGAGGAATCCTGTGAATTTTAATTGTTTTTAAAGACACTGATTAACATTCAAGCTCCAGCTCTGTTGTTGAAGAATGTTTGTGACAGAAAAGCCCATCACATGTCTCAAATCAAATCAAATCACTTTTATTGTCACGTCACATTTTCACAGGTCTTAGGTGCGTAGTCCCTTACAGTACAAAAAATATACATTAGACAATAAATATATACAATACTAAGCACAAAATCTTTGTTTATCCTAATATACATTATAAATTATAAATTAAATCTATTTAATTAACAGTAATATAAAGGTATGAATGAAAGCTATGAAAGCTATGAAACATTGTGTCTAATTATGTTGTTAGGAAAGCTTCTTTCACTGCAAATGTGGTGATGTCACGCCTCCGGGCTCTCCCGGCTCCCTCGCTCTCCCAGGGGGCTTCGCTCGATGACGTCATATGCACATGTCCCCAACCGTACAATCACATCCGTTCGACGTCACCCAAGTTTTAGGCCTCCAGCTGTCATTGATTACACTTCCCTTTATAAGCCCCTCCATGCCGCTACCTTATTGCGAGGTTTTGCCCCAAACGCTGTTTAAGCAATTCTGAGCGTTCTTTCTGGTTTTCTACTTCCTGTTATCGACCCTTTTTTGCCTTTTGACCTACTCTCTTCGATCTTCCCCTTTGGTTCTTGTTCATTCTGGTTTCGACCCTTCTGCCTGATTCTCGTTTCCGCCTCTAGCTCGCCCCCCTCTGGCCTTGTTTACTCCGCTGCCTGCTGATCCTGATCTTGTCTATCCCTGTATGTTGCCCGGTGTTTTGCTGTTTGTACTGACTGTCCGATTGTTAAATAAAACCAGCTTGCTGTTTAGCTCAGCGCACGTCGGTCCGAGTTCTTTGTTTCTGACAGGTGACCTAGCCACTTGATGTATTGCAGCACAGTGCGCACAGTATGTACTGATTAACACTTTTTTACCCAGTGTAGTCAAGCCCGGTTCCATCCATTAGCTAGCTCTTCCCCAATCACAGTGTACTGCTAGCTCTTTTCAATCAGCTACTAATGCAACTTAATTGAATAGCTTAATATGCTAGCAAACTGACAATCTCCTGATGATGGGGTTAATATTTAGGTGGTTGCACCACACTGGAGCCGGCTTTGTGTCTATTTTCAACTCTTGCGGCACGTGGTATGCTAGAGATCACTGTTGCATTCAGTATGAAACATTGTGGAGTGGTGTTGAGTCACATCGGATGTAAAACCAGCGTCAGAATTAACTCCAAACCAGCCAGACTGAACAGGAATCTGTGGGTGTCCACTGTGGCTGGTCGAGTTGAGGGCAGTCTGGTTCAGGATGTTTTTGTGTTTAACAAGGTGCACTGGAGAGAGTTCTGGAAATCCCCAACTCTGTTCCTCCGTCTGAGGCAGAGAAGTGGACGCCGTGTCTGGCTGTTGATCAGGAATTCAGTGAGAGAGGGAAGTTGATGAACACAAACAGCTGGGAGCACCATTCTTTTCCCAAAAACCAGCACTCAACTCCTCACCTCACCTCACCACACACACACACACACACGCTTGGTGACAATACAAAGAAAAGACGGATAGAAGAGACAATACATCTCTCTCTCACACCCTCCCTTCTCTATATCTCTCTTTCTTTTTGTCTTTCTGTCTGTCGCTTTTTTCCTTTCTCTCTTTCTCCTTATCTACATTTCTCTTCATCTCTGTCTTTGTCTCTCATTCCATTTCTCTCTCTCCCCTTTCTTCTTCTCTCCCCTTTCTCTTTGTCTTTTTGTCTCTCTTCCTCTTTCTCTCCCTGTCTCTTTATCCTTTTTCGTATTCTCTAGGCTTTTTCTTCATCATACTGTCTTTCTGTCCTCCTCTGTCTCCCTCTCTCTGACATTCTCTCTTTTTTCTTCTCATATTCGATCTCCCTTTCTCTCTCTTTCTCCCTCTCTCTCACCACCTTCTTTATATCTATCTTCCTCTTTCCGTCTTTACCATACTTCTTGACTTCTTATCTCTCTGTCCTCCTCTGTCTCCCTCTCTGTGTGTAACATTCTCCCTCTTTCCCTCTCTCTGTCTCTGTCTCTCTCTGTCTATCTCTCTCTCTCTCTCTCTCTCTCTCTCTCTCTCTCACTCAGACACAGCAGGGTGCAGTTTAATATCCTCTATTTAACTATCTGCTTATGAAACACTTCCATTGCGCTGTATTAGAGGGTAAAGCTCTCTTTATTAAATGAATATTAAATAATAAAATGCTTTTGGTTTTTCCTCCTTCATATTCCCTTTCCATTTATCTCCATCAAGCTCCCCTCCACCCTATTCTAAATGTAGTCAATCAGCTAAGACATGTTTGCTATGTGAAGATTACATCTTTGGTTTTGCACTGGAAATACAAGATTAAAAGAATGAATATAGCTGATGAATAACGGAACTTTATATACCTTCAGATATACTAACTGCATGTCTACATCACCAAAGAGTCGCCTCAAACCATGTCGAGCTGTTAAGTATTCTCAAATAGACATGCTCATGTGGTTTCTAACACTGTATGACATACGGATATCTATACACATGGACAAAAATATGTCACATCTCTGAAAACAATAACATCTTGAAGCATGTACTGCCATTGATATTGATATATTGCTATTGATGTATAGCGTGTACTGCTATTGATATATTGTGGAAATATTATTTGTCAGAAAGTGCCAATTCACACAGTGTCACTGTAGCTACCTAACTAGTTAGATGGGCTAATACGCATTAGGTTTCCAGAGTTGTATGTTAAAGCTTGTAAGTTCTATTTAAGTGTGAATTAAATGGAATATTTAGGAATTCATTTTGGGCTTCAGACGAATCAGATCAATCAGTCAAAACATACTGATAATGGTGTCTTCTCAGGATCATATTAGTATATTAATATTGCATTTGAGACCTGAACATCTGGACCTCGTTTTGAGTCTGAGCGTGTAATGTTAATACGTGAAGCTGTATGACGTTATCTGAAAAACTCACTTAAAATGTTCAGATTATTATTTCGTTTTACTGGCTGACTCGCAGCAGCACACCTTATTTTAGCACCGTGTTTTATTCTCCTCAGGTGGTAATGCTTCTTATTTTGCAAATTCTTAATTTAGCATTAAAAGCTTATATAGTTCAGCATTAAGGTACGCTACCTCACTAGTCCCAAATGTTTTAACTGAGAAATAAGAAATGTTATGTGGTGTTATGTAGTGGTAGTAATAAGATACATGTAATATACACAAAATACATGTAATATACACAGTGCAAAACGTGTGTGTATGTGGGTTTAGAGGGAAGCCGACACTCCCGATCACTTAGGAGGTGAATACTGCCCTAGAGGTCAGAAATGTGTGTGTATCTCACCTGTGCCAAGGAACAAAACCTGGTAGTGTCCATCAGCCGCAGTCACCTGGTCCACAGCAATGGAGGTGTATTTATACTCAGCATGAGTTCTGACCAGCAGGGGTCTGCGGCCCACCGGGTAAACAGGGTTAAACATGAGTGGGTGATTCCTCATGAATGTTACAACATCGTCAGGAAACTCTTTAGTGCTCTGGACATGAGGAGTGAATGCACCACCAGGACACTGGTAGAGAGAGAGAGAGAAAGGAAGAGAGAGAGAGAGAGAGAGTAAACATCATGTGTACATGTTTGTGCTTTTGTGTGCCCACAAATATCTATTGTTGTTGATCTTAATAGTCTTGACTGCAAGTATTAAACATCCCTTACATTGCTTTGGCAACACTGTAAATTAAAATTCACGGTAATAAAGCCATCTGAATCTGAGAGTGACAAAGAGAGAAGTAAACAGAGACAAAGAGTCCAAGAGTAAATAACTAATTAACTCAATGGCCTATTCCATAAATCTCATCAAGATCATTATTTTGTTTAGAACTGCTTAATAGAAGCGCTGTCGATTAGCAGCTGGTTTCATTAAGCAAAAGAGTTTGTGTAAACAAGGAACCTCTCACACATACTTGTGTAAACAAGTCCACTCCCCATCCACTTTATCGCAAACCCCTCTGATTTAGCTCTACCTTGCTAATGTTAGACATCAGTACATCAAACTGATGTACAGTTTGAGACAGTAGCTCATGTGCTGATGCACAATTCTAGTCCTTTATCAATGGTCAGTTTCTGACCACAGAGCTGGATACTTTTGGGCAGGGGATGATTCTCAACCCAGCAGTGACACTTAGTGTGTTTACATGCACTTAACAATAAACTGCAGTCATTAATTTGTTTATCGTGTTTACGTGCACTTGAGTAATCAGATAATGGGAAAACTCCAGGTCTAGATGAGTCAGGCAAACAGATTCCTGCTTGCAACTTGCCAATAAACTCATAGAATATGTGACGTAAACAGAAAAAGCAGTGTCACTTGTTTTTCATCGGGTGAATTTACCTAAAAATATGAATGTACTGTATATCATCTGGAAGATGAAGAATATTAATATCTTAATTCCTTCAACCAAAGCATTTTGTTGTCATTTCACAGGTGCCATTTTAAACATTGCTTGCTGTTTCCAGGACAGAGCTGTGTTATTGCACATGTCATGTTCAGAACAATGAAAGAGTAAAGAGTAAAAGATGAATGACCAGTGACTGGAAGTACAAGGTTGGTGTTTCTAATATAGTGGCCAGTGAGTGGAAGTACAAGGTAGGTGTTTCTAATAAAGTGTCCAGTGAGTGGAAGCACAAGGTTGGTGTTTCTAATATAGTGGCCAGTGAGTGGAAGCACAACGTAGGTGTTTCTAATAAAGTGGCCAGTGAGTGGAAGTACAACGTTGGTATGTCTAATAAAGTGTCCAGTGAGTGGAAGTACAAGGTTGGTGTTTCTAATAAAGTGGCCAGTGTGTGGAAGCACAAGGTTGGTGTTTCTAATATAGTGGCCAGTGACTGGAAGTACAAGGTAGGTGTTTCTAATAAAGTGTCCAGTAAGTGGAAGCACAAGGTTGGTGTTTCTAATATAGTGGCCAGTGAGTGGAAGCACAAGGTTGGTGTGTCTAATATAGTGGCCAGTAAGTGGAAGCACAAGGTTGTTGTTTCTAATATAGTGGCCAGTGAGTGGAAGTACAAGGTAGGTGTTTCTAATAAAGTGTCCAGTGAGTGGAAGTACAAGGCTGGTGTTTCTAATACAGTGGCCAGTGAGTGGAAGTACAAGATAGGTGTTTCTAATACAGTGTCCAGTGAGTGGAAGTACAAGGTAGGTGTTTCTAATACAGTGGCCAGTGACTGGAAGTACAAGGTAGGTGTTTCTAATAAAGTGTCCAGTGAGTGGAAGTACAAGGCTGGTGTTTCTAATACAGTGTCCAGTGAGTGGAAGTACAAGATAGGTGTTTCTAATACAGTGGCCAGTGAGTGGAAGTACAAGATAGGTGTTTCTAATACAGTGTCCAGTGAGTGGAAGTACAACGTAGGTGTTTCTAATAAAGTGTCTAGTGAGTGGAAGCATGAGTTTGGTGTGTCTAATAAAGTGGCCAGTGAGTGGAAGCACAAGGTTGGTGTGTCTAATAAAGTGGCCAGTGAATGGAAGTACAAGGTAGGTGTTTCTAATAAAGTGGCCAGCGAGTGGAGGTACGTGGTCAGTGTTTCTAATAAAACTGTAGGATACTTACTGTTCCTGGGCGAGGGTACGGGATGCGCCCCTGAAATGCCACCCACTGGAAATTTGGACCCTCTCTATGAGCGAAAGGCCCATTAAAGACCGTCAGGATGTCAGCCATGTTGTACACACACACTGCTGAACCCTTAAACACGGAACTGGAGGGAAAGACACATGCAATAAAGAGAAATACCAAGAGTGTCAGAAGACGCTATTATAAAACTCACAATGGGCCTAATTATCTTGACCGCACTGATCCAGTGAATCCAAGTAACATTGTCAAGGAAGGAACAATGTATCTATTCATTAGAGCATTTCACCCTTGATCCAGAAATAGTTAGACAGAAATCCTGCAGAAATATGTATTAATATGGGAATGTTTGAAAGAGCAGCGACAAAAGTACAGATGAATAACGATTAAAATATAATTGGTGGTGGAGCACTTTGTCAAACACAACAATATAGCTTTTGTTAATGACTTCTGATAATCAGATGAATGTCTAAAAGGCTGTACAAAGACTCTCTGGTCTCTTTCTCTAGCTTTATGAAGAATGCAGTGTGGTTTGGCTGCATGTCACAGACAGAGAGAGTGCTTGATGGAGCAGGGATGGAGGAGAGGAGTAAACGCAGGGTGTGTGTGTGTGAGGAGATTTGACTGTGAACAGAATCCAACAATGAAGCCGACGTGTGTTTGGGTTGGAGCTGAACTCAGAGAAGCGGATCAGGAGGATATTGAGCGCATAGAGAAACGTGATCAGAGCAGAAAAATCTGGGGGTCTGCTATAGCAACCTGGATACAGTCACAGTGCTGCTGACATGCACACACATACATTTGTCCTTCACCTGTCTGTGCCTACATGTAATAATCTGTCCATATGTCCATATGTATATATATATATATGACTAACATTCTAAAGTATTCACACCAAGTGTGTACCACCTAGGAACGCTACCCGACCGACATGCAGCAAACACATACCCACTCTTCTCCATTCCTGCATTTACTCACTCACACACATGCACATTCATTGTCAGTGGTGAGTGTGATGTTGCTGTTGGCATTACCTTGTGGAGGTGAAAACTCCGAACAGCAGGAGGCCCTTCGGATTGTCTGTCTCCAGCAAAAACACACTTTCTGCAACGGGACAGAAACACACACTCAGTTTTGACTCACCTTGACACCCCACTGCACTGCACAGCTGAGGTACAGAGAGGAACGCAATCCAGACACGCACACACACACACACACACACACACACACACACACACACACACACACACACACACACACTAGTGTGTACAGATCAAGATAATAAATGTCGGTTATATTCATTTGTACTGTTTCATGATTGGTTACTTTGCATCTTCAGTACTTTACAGCCAAAGGATTAAACGAACTGCATTTCCTGATTCATACTGGATTAAGAAGTTTCACTGCCACCCCATTAAGTCAATCAGTACCTTATTTTTTTAAGCTGCTACTTTTGTACTTCTTCTCGAGTTGTTAATAAATAGTCAAGCTCCACTACCCTGGCAAGAAAAGTGTCCCAACAAACTCTGCCTCCATGGTAAAAATCATAGTTTGCAGCCATATTGCAGCTGTATTCTCCCAGCTTGTGGCCCAGTCAAACTCCACCTTTATAGTGAAGAGTCTACCAGCTCCTAGTCAAGCACTACAACCATAGAAAAGCTACTCTGTCTTAGTTGATGACGGACAACTCATTGGCCAGTGGGAAAAGTTCAAAATATAGCAAAGCAAATCAAAAAGACATCAAACGATACAAAATAAACGTAAAACGGGGGCCCGAGATGTGCACAGTGTTCTTACACCACACACATATGCATTTGTTTAGGAAAGGTATTTTTACTCCAGTCATTACTTCACTGCAGGATACTCTACACACCTCTGCCAGAGAATCACCCAAGAGGTTTTGTGTTTTCTATTGCATATTGTACACTTATCGTCAAAGGAACAATTGCACCCAGTGTCAGATTGCAATGCGATTCAGAATGAAGATAAATGTTACCAGGAACAATAAATTATGAAAAATTTTGACTGATATGGGCAATATTTATTGAGCTACACATATAATAATAATCCATCCCATACAGCTTACATATTCTCATGCCGTTTCTGCCGATTTTGCAGTAGGGGAGGACGTGGAGTGACACCCGGCCTTGCAGGTACACAGATTCGTTGGTCATCTCCACCAAGACAAAACCAGAACTAGTCTCTGAAGACATCCTGCTCCCATTCTGAGTAACTCCATGACAGTCTGGCACAACACCATTGCAGTCTTTGGCAACATTGACGTGGTGTTAAAGGCAGTGGCTGTAACGGCCTGTGTGCATGTAGCCTTGCGTATTACAGCCGTCTGCCAATGGTGCTGGCACTAACAGGATGACTCATGGAGGGCATCACTGCTCGCCGAATGTCCACAATTGTGGCTGTTGGTCAGTCAGGTACATTGATAGGGTCTATCCTTGTTTACGTCACAAGCGCAGCAGAATATGTAACGTGTCTCATGATGTCAAACCAGCCCACCAAGTTTCATTCCTCCCGGTTCGTTCCTTCTGTGGGCAACTCTGAGTGCAACTATTCTTTTGATGATGAGCGTATGTGTGTCAGTGTGTGTCAGTGTGTGTCAGTGTATGTGTGTGTGTGTGTGTATATATGTCTGTATCCTCACCAAGCTCATCAAAGTGTGTCTCAGTGCCGTCCTCCTCCAGAACAGAACAGACCATTCGGGCTTTCAGAAACGTGGTCCATTTATTCACCAGACTGCGCTGACCACCTGTATCGTTCTACACACACACACCCACACAAACACCACTTTACAAAGGGCACTTAAAAATAAATATGAACATTTAATTTTTTTCATAAGATATGAGATAGTAACATATTCATGTGTGTGGAATAAATGCATACAATGATTTAATACATGAACAATGAAACCAATTTTGTTGCAGATAAAGTATAACATAACGCACATGTGCTTAGCTGTGCACTACAACGTCATACATTTCACATTGTTAGTGTGAAGCCGTAAGCCTGAATACTGTATACAGCATCTAAAGTTCATTTTGTTGCGCAATTAATCACATTTAACTAAATATAATGGCCAAAATGTTCCATATGACTAGTAATTCAAAACGGTTGAACAGAGCGTTAATGAGTTGGTGCAGCAATGGCCTGTGCAGTACGTGCTCTTAATGAGTTGAGCTGTTGCTGATTTTCCTTTCTTTCTTGCGGCTCTAATCAGATTCTTTTGATTCTTCTTGGTTCATCAGCTCACTCAGCTATGTTACACTGGGAGCTTCAGGATTAAAAGCTGCTCAGTGTAAAACTGCTATCAACATGTGTGAGAAGGATGTGCGTTGAATGCTTTTCACATAGAATCAAAGCACAGCACAGCTATACCAACGGCACATGTGCACAGATAAACCCAGGTTGGGCTAATTTAGCCGTCAACGTTTTGGAAAGCGCTGACAGATGACCACATGACTTTTGAAGATTTCTACTTTATGGGGATGAGTCCACCCACCACTCTTCACCTTCTTTGAATGCATCTCAGTTTGGCACAATGATGAAAATATCTGGTTTTATACCTAAACTTTGATAGTGAGAATCTGGATAGAAGACATAGCTAAGACAGCCAGCTTGCTAGTGAGTAAGCAACCCGGTGGCTAATGTGGATGACTGATACACTGATATTAGAGACTAAGAACTATAAGCCTACATTTCATGTTAATTGTAAGCTGCTGTGTTACATTACATCAAAACGAGGAACAACAAACTGCTTCAGATTTAGTTAATATGGTTTCTGTTCTTTTCCTTCACTTCATGACACAAATGACATGGAATTGGCCATCAGCAGTGAAGCAGTGAAATAGTAATTGCTCATATTAATTGCTGATCTTATACTGCAAAATACACAGCACTGTAATGGGGAATTTTCAATGGATTCTCTGTGAGCGTGCAAACTGCATGGCTACGCTCAAGTTGTACTTGAAGTTTTGGAATGTGTTATTGTGCTACAAAGCAAAGAAGTTGAACTCCTCCTTCACTTTAGACATTGTACTGTTTAGAAGTTGTATCTCAGTTGTTTCTTCCTGAGACTAGCTAGGGGATAACACAACAGTGGACCATTGTTTATGACCCTGAAGCTACAGGGGTAAGATACCAGATGTGAGGTGAACAATTTGACCGTATGTGGGTTTCTTTCCTGCTCAGTTATTAGGCATGTATGTTAACACTCTCATTGTTCATTTATATCACATGTAGGTGTAACCAATGGATAGTTTGTTCTTCATACTCGTGGACTGACACCCTTTTCGGGGGCTATTTAACCTTCTGTAATCCATGTTTCATGTGGAGATCTCTGACTTCTTACCATGATCTTCTCCCTGGCTGTGATTCTTAAATTCACATTTTACTTATGAATTTATCTGTGGATTTAAGACTTGTGGACTAACAGGTGCCCCCTCTAGATTTTATTCCAGTCAACTTTGACCTGTTATGGACGTGCACATCAGAATAACCCTAGAAATGCTGATGATAAGGCACCAAACATGTCAGCTGTGAGGGGTGCTAATAGAATGTTAAACTATGTTTTTCATCATTGCAAAGAGCACTGATTTATGCAGGGCTGTTTATTAGATGTTAGATATTACATCACCTTGTGAAATTGGGGTAAAAAGTGAACAAAATGTATGAGAGTACGGCCCTGCACACTGATCTGTAGCTACAACATTTAGGTAACTGTCATGGTTGGTGGTAGTGGGGTGGTGCATGCAGCAGTGGTTAGCCAGGGAGCTAATATAGCAGTTGTCAAGCCTACTGTAAACAGTGAAACCATAAAAGTAAAGATAATAATACAGTCTCCTGACTGACAGTGTGTCATGCAGTCTTTAATTTTTGTGTTTATGTATAGGCAGTGGGGAGGAAGTGTTTAAGGTTCATACTTAAGTACTGCAAAAGTCAGCACTGTCTTCATTTTGGAGGCTCGGTGCTGCTTATGAAACGCCAGATCCTTCAGAGGTTAGCTTAGCCAGATAGCACCAGACAGTAGGACATTTTGCTTGGGTGTAAAGAAGAGATTGAGAAGAGCTAAAAAAGGCAAAACTGACCTGCTGCTTGCCAAATAGCCAATATTTATCCATATTGCTAATCTTTAGCTCTCGCTGGTTACTTAGCGTACTTTGTCTTCTCCCTCATTCAGCAGACAAGCTGTCAGCTTCATTAGGTATTCATATTCATCATACAGCTCAGTTCACTGTTGCCTTTTTATTTATGTAGGTATTACTGCTTATAAATGCCTCTAAAACTATAAAATATCTGTGAATTATATCAGTGGTTGTTTCCACACTTACAGGACACACTCGTGCAACCATGGTGTGTATGTTCTTGGTGTTTCCGCTGTTGTCTGTCAGTCTCTCTCGGAAGAAGAAATAAAGTTTGGCATCATTTGGATCCGATCCATCTGGGATCAAGTGGGCATCGATAAACACCGGCTCTGGTAAGAATAAAACACAGAGACAAAGTCAGTCACAGTTTAGAAAAATATAGAAGGGAAAATATATATGATCAGAGTCTCTAGAGTCTCTATGATCAAAGCATCTAGAGTATACATACTTATTATTATTATTATTATTATTATTATTATTATTATTATTGTTATTATTATTATGAGCTCTCATCCGCCTTATTCAAAAAGTTAACCACTCCATGTAATGTGGATTTGAATGGGTGTGCCTAAGCAGCTGTAGTCTGAATGACCTAAACAAAAACAATTCATTCAAAACGGGCCGATTTCAAAGCTTAGTCTCCATATATGGACTGTGTGAACTGGGGAGTGATATGGATGTGATCTGGTTTGTTTTGAAACTTCAATAATTCTTTTATTTTAAATACGTATTCTTCTATGATATGTGCCTACATCAGCCCAGTATTCAGATTAATCCGCATACATATAATAGCAGATTAGACCAGCTGATCATCAGAGGAGGTCTAACGTTTTGCATCTGTGCTAATATTCCCCCAGTTTCACACATTTCAACCTCATCCTGAGCTCAAACACAAACCATCCTGACAAAACATCTCAGACAGGACAGCAAAACCTTCAAGGAAACTTTAGACACACATGTGGCATATTTCACTTTGTTGTTTCAGGCAGCACCATGTGAGGCTTTTCGTCTGAACCCAGGCCACCTCTGTGTCCTATATGTGCTTTAGGCATGTTTTTATGCCTGTGTGGCTCAGAATTAGTTTCACTGAAAATACCTAAAAAGTACAAAATAACTGATATGCATTTAAAACTCTTAAAACTTACAATAAATTGCTCAATATAAAGTTATAATCATCAATTATAAAGACATGTCCACCGTCTGAAGTGTACTTCTTTCATTTCAGACTGGAGCTATGAGGCTAAAGTAGCTAACAAGTAATGGGAACTTATACCCCACCAATTAGCATCGTACAAATTGTACACCTAAATCATCACTTGCCTCAAACTGCTTTAAGCTCATTTTTTTTCAGTACATTTGTCCTTGTTTATAACATAATGTGTATAAACTGGGTATAAAAATATGTACATTGGTGTGGGCTCCTGGTAGTATATTATAAAAAAAAACATTATTTATAAAACATCTAAGCTGGTTCATAATAACTAATCATGAACTAATCAATAGTTAAAGTTTATTACATCATAAATAAATAACAGCTGGTATGTATGTTACAAATGAATGTTAATGTAATAATTTATGCTGAATAATTCTAAATTCCTGATTAGCTCATAATTAGTTAATTGTGAGGTAACGGCTAAAAGATGTCTATAAGCTATCATTGTTATAAAGTGTTGCCAATCTCCTTCAGGTAATGAAGTGGTCAGTACCGCTCAGCCATTTGGAGTTGTGCTGGTCAGTCCTCACTGCATTTCTGTTGGTCAGACTCCTGAAGATAGCCGCATCCGTCCCCATGAAGTCAATATACATGCCTGAGAACAGCTCCTGATCTACATGAGAAATTGAGAATGGGAGATGAAGTGTGTGATGATTTATGACCTGTCACCTCATTTCCTCTTCTCTATCTCATCCATTTTCCATGTTACATTGTTTTCATTGTTTTGGCTGTTATATTGTAAAAACAATACAGAAATCACCATCATTTCAGTTAAAACTTCATGAAAAGCTTAGTGTCCCTGAACCTATTACGATCAGTGTGTGGGTGGTACCCGGTACTCACTGAGCATGACTGAGACGGTGTTGACCCGTGGGCTAAAGGAGCAGCGGCCTTTCCCTGACTCTGCACGCGATGCAATATGGAACACCTTTTCCTGCAGAAAAATATAATCTAATTTTAGTCTCTAATATTGATCATTATGAGACTGAGGATATACTAATGTCATAATGTCATTGATGAGGGGTTCTTATATCATCGATAGGAAATTTAACACACATATTTATAGCATAATATTTATCATTATTTGACAGTGGCATAAGGTTGCATTACTGGACAAACTCAAAAATGTTTATAAATAAGACATAAATAAATATTTTAATAATATTCTTACAAAAATCTCATGAGGAGGAATAGCAGACATATTGTAGATGTTTAACATTAATTTAAAATCAAATCAATCAAATGAAATCACTTTTATTGTCATGTCACATTTTCACAGGTGTAAAGGTGAGTGAAAAACGTAGGTGCGTAGTCCCTTACAGTACTTAGAAACAAAAAAATGTACATTAAACAATAAATATATACAATACTAAGCACAAAATCTCTGTTTATCCTAATATACATTATAAATTATAAATTATATATATATATATATATATATAACAGTAATATAAAGTTATGAATAAAAACTGATATATCCAGATGTACACATTTCCATATAGCACTATGGTAAGACTGAGGTAGATGAGAGATGCAGGGTATATACAGGGCATAGAATATTGATATATATATATATATATATATATATACACACACTACAGATATACAATATGGATGGAACTCATTTATTTGCCAAAATGAGTTCAAAGTTTTTCCTGAAAATGAAAAATGAATAACTTGTATTTGGCCATTCTGACTTAATTGAAGGGTGGTCTCTGACTTTTGCATAGCCTTGTATGCAGAGATGGACAGAAATGAAGTACGTTTACTTGGGTGCTGTATCTAAGTACATTTTTTACTATCTGTATTTGACCTGGGTGTCACATTTCTAAAAACCTATGACTTTTACTCCACTACATTTGAAAGACAAATATTGTACTTTTGACTCCATTACATTTCTACAAAGGCTCTTGTAACTCAGCACTAAAGCTCTAAAGTCAGCGGACGAATTATCTGTTCTAAAACTTGACAGGCCATATTGTGTTCATCACAGGAGAACAGCCAGTCACATGGAACTACTCCTACACTGGTAGTCAAGCAGTCAAGTTCAAAATTCATGCTTCGTATTTTAAACAGTTGAACTTGGTGACTGCAATAATGACTACTAATATGACAGATGATAAAGCTTCCTCACCAGAGAAACCATGGCCATATTTGAAGTCCATATTTGAGGTTTTGATTGAAGCAAGATTTGCTCTGTTTACTGCACACAAACTTCATCAATACCTTCAGAAATTCACTGTCCAACCTCAGAAAGCATGCTGAGGTATGTAAACGTGTTTTTAATTTTAATTAATAATAATGCTGTGCTTATGCTTGTAGTAGATTCAATTTTCATGTTATGGACGTCTACAGTCTTTATGTTTGTACAGTCAATATGTTTGTAAATGTGTGAGGAATCATGACAGAGGTAGACACGCCATGTGAATGTGTGCAGGAAGCAGAAAGCTTGGAAACCAGCTGGGACATTATACCCGATCCTGTGTCGATCCACTTTGTGAATTCACCTCTGACATATACTAATTGTTAGCTAGTAAAAATGCTGAGTTAAAGTTATTGACTAAAGTTCTTTCAGAAATACATGTTTTAATCTTGTAAAATAAAATCAGTACTATTAATAACATCACATGGAGGCAGTGGATTTAGTGGGTTCTGAAAAAGCATTCTGGCAACAATACAACAATGTGAAGTAAATGTACTTTTGAATATGTAGCTATTTTTTTAAATCAACTACTCCAGTACTTTAGCTCCAAGAAAAGCATGTCTGAACACGTTTCACCTGTACTGGAGTAATATTTGACCACGTGTATTACTCAAGTAATGTGTACTTTGTCCACCTCTGATTGTATACATAATTACATCATTACATAATTACATTTAACTAATTATATAATTACAATATATTGCATAGCAAGACCCCAATAATACCTCTAGAGCTCTAAGTGATCATTAACTACATTCTTCCAACAGCTCTTCCTGCTATCCCTCCACTGAAGTCTTTTTTTTCCATCCATCTTTCCTTCCTATGCTTTATGTTCATTCTTTCATGGATCATTAAAAACAATTCCAAAAGGAGAAGAGGAAAGGAACTTCCATCCCAGAATCCTTCAGTGCGGTAGCACTGGTTAGCTGCCAGTCTCCTGAGTGGTCAGACAGATCGTTTGGGGTTTTCGGGTTTCCTCTAGGTTGAGCAGTGTTGTGTGTGTGTGTGTGTGTGTGTGTGTTTCTAGCGATGTCTGAGAGCCGTCAGGTTGCGGTCCTGCCACTAAATGCTTTCTGCTCTTTTTTGGCAGTATACCACATCATCCTACACATCCTACAAAGTGCTGTGTTCAAGCTGTGTGCAAGTTCAGAGCACAAACCAACACACTAATGGCACATGGTATGTGGGGTGGCCCTGTCACTGTGATGAGTCACATATTTGGTGATTCCCTCTGAGAGAGAGAGAGAGAGAAAGAGAGAGAGAGGGAGAGAGAGAGAGAGAGAGAGAGAGAGAGGATGAGAGCGAAAGAGAGAATGAGAGGGAAAGAGAGAGAGAGACTAGAGCTAAAACAGAGCAATGCGCCTTTCAAACAAAAGCAGAATGATGAAGAGCAAACAGCTTGGAGCCTTCTCTTCTCTCCTCCTTTATCCTCTCTTTGCTCTTCCTCTCTTCTACTCTATTCTCTTATCCTGTCTCCTCTACTATTCACTTTTCTCTTTTTCTTTTTTCTTTTGTGCCTTCTGTTATCTTCACTTTTCTCCTCTCCTCTCTTCTGTTTGTATATTCTCCTCATCTTATTTCTTATCTTCTTCTCTTCTTCTTCTCTACTTCCCTTTTCTTTTCTTTCTCTTCTCCCCTCTTTTTTTCATTTTACATTCTCCTTTTCCGTTCTATTCCCTCCTCATCTACATTCTTCTCTTCATTCCTTCTGTCTGCTTTACTTTCTTATTATCTTCTTTTCATCTCTCCTCTTTAATTCTGCTTTCTGCTT
>CM067474.1:12006144-12025440 GCA_034552555.1 Semaprochilodus insignis | reverse complement strand
GTAATATATATTTACCTATTTTTACCTGATCTCAGCTTATAAGGTTTATGTGGTTTTATATACCAAACACAATCAATTTATTTTTACCTGGCTACTTTCTATCCTGTCTTTATCCCTTTTAATTAAAAAAGGGTTTTTTTTGTTACTGTGCCTTTAAGAGTGATATATGTATATAGAAGCTGCTCTTTTTGACTGCACTAATTACTGTAGTGCCTCATTCAGAAATAAGCCCATCCTGAAATACACATTACAGCATCAATGTAAATGAGCAAGTGAATATTCTATATACATGTATCAGATTTAAAACATGCTTGCCTACAAAGTCAAGAATGGACCACCTCCGCCCTACTTTATGGAAATGGTCAAGAGTTGGTTTGTACCTCAAGCCCCTTGAGCTTCAAGTACAACTTGGCTTGGCCCATCACCCCTCAAGATGCATGGAAGACAAGCATCCAGACTCTTATCTGTCCTGGCAACCAGATGGTGGAATGAAGTTCCTTCCACTGGCTGTTCGAACAGCAGAATAATCGATGTATATATTGATATGCTTTGTTTTGGCACTTAACATTTCTTCTCTCTGGGTATGAGTGCTGGCTTGGGATAGCTAGGTAGAGCACTTTTGCTGTATTTAGCTTGGTATTCTTCTTTCTAGGTATCAGCACTGGCCTTTGTTGGCCAGAACGTTATACTTGATTTAGATTCTCTACATAATGGTCAGTTTCTGCTTTACAAGCTGGAGTATGTTGTTGGAGCTAATGAAAACTAGGTAGACCAGAAACATAACCATCTTTAGCCATGTTCAATATCATACTCCAGCTTCTCCTCCGGATCTTTACAGCCTACAATCAGTCACTGGTGTATCTCTCTCTGGATCTGGAACCCAGTGCTTCTGTTTAGTCTTGTTTGCAGACTTGTCCTGCTTGTATCCTAACTTCATTAACTTGATATTCAGAGAATTATACAGAAACTAAAATTAATTGACTGCAACAATTTCAGTGTGGGTGTATGTTGTAAACAAGTTGTGATAGGCTGCACAAGTACAAAAATGGATGCAAATGTATTGGTCTTCTGACAACTCAGAGTGAACTGCTATGTGCAGTTTCCAGGCTATGTTTTAGTTTCCATAAAACATAGCCTGCTTCAAATCTCTTATTAAATAAAGGCATTAGCTTTTGATTATTAGTATTATTAAAATCCTTCAGGTTTAGCCCACTTGCAGTAATGTTAGTGATGAAGTTATATTTGATGGACATACAGATAAGACCATTGACATTCCTAATGGAGTGCAGTGCACTAGTCTGAAATGGTGTGCGCGTATGATGGGTGTATATGATTAAGTGCAGCAGTGTGGTGTTTTTCTAGAGAAGACTGAGTGTGTTCGTCCCCTCCTACGCGGTGCTTAGCTCTAACACACACGTAATTAATGACAGAGCAGCTTGGTCTCCCCACACAGAAAAAACGTACACGTATGGACATCACACTCTCTGTCTCACACACATACACACACACGAAAGCAGATTTGCATCCACTCACCCACATATGCATATACACACAATAACACAAAGATTAATGAATGAATGGCTCTTTATCTATTAGAAATGAATTGTTATCTCATGTTAGAGGAGTAATGATACTGTCAACCCACACTTTGATGAATTATTCAGCAGTTACTACAGATTATTCAGTATCTACTATGAATATACAAGTGACTACCATTAACTATTCATTCACACTATGGATTGTTTAGTAGTTAATTGCTGCTATAATATATGTATATATATATATATACATACATACAATAGCAGCAATATATATGTATTAGATGTAATTAAATCCATCGTATGTAGCCCTCCAGTTATATGATCAGTCCTCAAGTTTTTAATTCTTACACACAAGTTCTATGTGCAGCACAATGGAGGAGACTGCCTTCAGCATTACATCATTGATTCCGTCCTTCAAAACCACTCAAACTGAGAGTGTAGTGCAGCACCAGTGGTAGGGATCATGCTCCATTACTGTAATCAGAGATGGGAAAGAAATTTCTACTGTATATTACAGCAGGAGTTTAAAAGGTATCAGCACTCTTGCTTACTGTGGGATCTTTGCCAGCCATCTGACACTCGTCAATCTTAGTGTTGGATGCCGGCCAGAATATCTGTAAGAGGAAAAAGGAGCAGAGATCAAAAATGAGGAACATGAGGTAAAAATAATTAAACAAGAAAAACACCATATGTGAATGAGACTCAGGTTTGTAAGTATTACAAGGTACGAGGTAGAGATTAAAGGATTTCTATACACCTGCAGTGTTTCTTTAGAAACCCTTCTCTCTCAGGCAAGCTGGTGTACAGTTGGCGTGTAGCTCATCTTTTGATGTAATGTTTGTGTTTTTAATCCTCTAGCCCTTGAACAATGCCCAGGTTCTGTCCAGACATCTGCTCTTGGCTGGATATTTTTGGGCAGCAGTGACAGTGACACTGACTGAAACACCAGTAACACCGCTGAATCTGATAGACTCATACAAGCACCACACACGCTAGTATGTCAGCGTTGGAAACCAAACGATCAATGAGCTACAGATGACATATGGTCTGCAGGCTGCTATTGTACACCTATATAGAGGACCTATACGGTAGATGGAGCTAACAAAATGGCCAGTGGCCATATAACAAACTCATAAAGCTCATCTTCAGTTCTCTAAATGCTTCTATTATTGTTGTTTATTTAAATTTACAATTTGATAAGAACAAAAAAATATACACCCAAGCGGGAAAATGTTTCTTTATGTGCAATTGGTCAAATCCAGGAGGACCCCATTAGAAACCTTTTAAGAATAATTTTCATAACTTTTGAAGGACAGCCATTTACCCATCAAAAGCATCTAATGGAGTCACTTTATTACAGTTATAATGAAAAGCTACGCTAAGAGTCTTTGGGTCATTATTTCACTAATGGATCTATCCCAGTTCCCTCTAGGGACAATACAAGCACTTTTCTGTGCACATTTTACCTGGCAATTACAGCGCTAATGGCACAATCACACCATAAAAACCTGTGAGAGTAAATATACTGCCAACTAGATTCCAGCGAGAAGAGCAGTCTTTTTATGTGTATCCAATCCCGATATTCATTAACACTGAGGTCAGGAATGCACAGACAGAGGATAAAGGCACATAATACAATCTCTAATTGTATACAGGTGGGGATACAAAGCAGAGGTTTCTAATAAAGTTGCCAGGGATCGTAGAGTAAACTAATAAAGATGTTGAAGTTGAATTACAGCCTTTAACTATTAATGATGTACAAGGAATTTGTTTTGTGGCATGAGATTTGTTATTATGAATATGAACTCTGGTATAAACATAATATCTTGAAATGACAATCCCAAGAGGATCTATTCCACCAGCAGTTTATTGCAGTCTATTTATTAACTGTTTGAGTCTGACCTTTAGCGTTCCCTGCGTAATGTTGTTGATGTCCATAGAGAGCACATGGTCTTTGCAGCCCACATACATGCGGTCCTGGTCCTCATCCACAAACAAGATTCTGTAGTCCATTGCCTTTTCTGACAGAGTGTGGAACTCAAAGGCCTGAGTTGTCTGCAGTTCTGTAAAAAAGACACACAAACACAGTGCACTAAAGTAATTATGTTGCATATACACACTCATCATCAAATAAATAGTGGAAACACAGAAGGAAGTGGCAGATTGCAGTGCTATTGGGAAGGAAGATAAAGGTTACCGGGAACAATAAATGATGATACATTTAGACTGATATGGGCAACATTTATTGAGCTACACATACAGAAGTAGTGTCTCTCAGTATGGCGTAGGGCCACCATGTTAGCTAACGCGACATGCCAGACATCTCGGCAGGGAGTTGTAGAGGTTCCTAATGGTGTCCTGTGATAATCCATCCCATGCAGCTTGAATATTCTCACACACTTCCTGCTGATTTTGTGGTAGGAGTGGAGGTTGAGTGCCACTAAGCCTTCTGGACCTGTGACGCGTGACAATAAACCATTTATCTTGGCGCTGACCACAGTACCAAGACCGTTTTAAGTTGCTCTTCATCACCATCATATAAACAGTACTTAAGGCTCTCATCTTTGAGAAATAGGAAACAATAAAGCTTCTCTCTTACATCAGATATAAAAAACAGCTGTTTGTGTTAGTCCTTTCACTGTGAGAAGACAATACTATTACTGTTAAAGGATGTGTAGCTGTCTACAAACTGGACCATAAAGAGAAGGAAATAAAAAGGAATCATTTTGAGATGAAACAAAGAAGGCTGTGATGCTTTCAGAACAATGGCCTGACCACCCCAGAGTCCAGTTTTCAACATCACTAAATGTGTTTGGGATTAATTGGGTCATTAAGGCAAAAAAAAAAACAACCAACTTCTAAGACTGAACTTTTGAATTTTGACTTCAAATTAAAGTCAACCTGAAATCAAAATAGTATAGAATACACTGGATCGTATGATTAGCTTTCGTTTCTGTCTTTCTGTCTGTCTGTCCTTTTTGGACTAAGTGTAAAATAATAACATGTGGGTTGTTTCAGCCCTTGTTCATGTTAATACAAGTGAGGTAGTGCAGATATCGGACAGTGCGTGTGAGAGACTGTGAGGGGGTCAGCTGATGGAGTGACCCACACACACAAATGGACACACACAGTCCATCTCTTGTTCAGATCTTAGGTAATCATACCCATACAGGAATGATTTAACATAATTTCTTTTTTTCCTGAAGCCTTTTTCTTTCGTTTTTGTTGCAATAGTGTAAGAAAAGTTTGTGTAGCGCGGATGCCAATGGTATCTAGATCATAAAAAGTAAATAATACACATTAAAATAAAGTTTTTAACAAGTACAGAATTTTTTCAGTAACTACAAACAATTCACCTCCTAATATTGTAGCGCTCCATTTTTTTTCTTTTTTGACAAAACCTGGTTATTTGTTTCCTTTAGTTCTTCTGCTAAACAGACAGATTCTGCTGACCATCAGAATCAGCTACTTTTTTTAAGTAGAACAGCTACTTTTCAGGATCCAATCAAATCCTAAAGAATCAAATCATGTCCCACCCACAATTACTTCCTGCCCAAGTAGACTGTTTCCAGTGACCCTCCTCTATGCCACTTGGCAATACAATCATGGTAAAGAAGAAAAATGCGTTCTGATTTCACGTTGCTTTAAAGCTATACTATGTCCATTTGAGGTTCAGCAACTTAACCTTTCCTTAAGAAGATGAATGTGAAGATTGTGAGTGCATTGAAAGAGCATTCAGAGAGAACTCTTGGTGAAGAACGTGTCTCCTGAGTATGTAAGTGAGCTACTGCCATCACATCTTCATCAGCATAATGTTGATTTCGAGATCATGTGAGATCTCATCATTGAGCCGGACCTTCTTTTTGAGCCTGTGCAAGTGACGTTAATACATAAAGACGTATGGCATGATCTGACCTGATGCCTCTGACTTTTACTTCATTATTTCAGACTTTACAAGGTGACTTGCCCCAGTCCACTGTGAATGCATCACGTAGATGGTAAGCTTAGGAATTCTCAGCGACCTTCGAAGCATGTATTTACTTCTAGACCTTATTTACCAGTGATAGTACAGAAGCCTGTTGATCTTGTTACAAGCACATGCCCTCACACGCACACACATACGCAGATCCTATAGAGGGACTGAGTACTCTTCACTATACCATCAAAGGCAACAAGAGTCAAGCTCATGAATATTCATAATCCATCCTCCTTTCAGTCTTTATAGAACCACAATCACACAGGCACACTCGTTCTTTTCTCTCGCTTTTTTGGTTCCTCTCCTCCCTCTCTTCTCCTCCTATCTTCTTTCAAAACCTTTCTTTAAGTCGCCTTTCCTCTTTTTTTCTTACCCACCCTTCAATGTTCAGTAAACAGTTTTCCCCTTCCCTCATCCAGTCATCATCGTTTTTTTTCCATAGGAAAAGAAAAAAAAGGGTGTACGGTGCCTCCTTCTCTGCCTGAGGCTGTGGATGCTTTAAAATGGCCATGCATTCACTGCTATAGCCCTGGTATACAAAGCCTATGGATCTTTCCCACCACTTGCGTTAAAAGAGCTTTATTTTCTGCAGTCCACACAAATCACTCTGAAGTGAAGGCAAGGAAAGCTCTTGACACATGCACACAGATTTGTTTTTGTACTTTGTCCGGGACCTACATGCGTCCTACATGTATCATACATACATAAAAGTACAGATTAAAATCATGTGCCCCTTATGTATTATATATATAGATGAAGATTAGCACACTGGGCAAACCTGAAAAAGGTAAGAAAGCAAAACCTACAGAAGACTCAGGAAAAATCTTTGTTCATGTGTCACTAGACAATAATGGTGTTCATGTAAGAACACCCTATGAAGACGCTGCTTTTCTCAGGTTTGCCCAAGACCACCTGGATGTTCCACAGTGCTTCTGGGAAAATGGTCGGTACACAGTTTTAAATTCAAATTTAACTTTTTAGCACAGATGCACAACACTAAAGGACACTGCTCACAACACCAACACATACCAAATGTGAAGCATGGTGAAGGGAGCATTGTGGTGTGGGGCTGCTTTGCTGCTTCAGGGTCTGGATGCCTTTTATTCATTGAGGAAGCAACAAATTTAAAGGTGTATTGCAACATTTGACAAGAGAATGTAAGGGCAGCAGTCCATGACCTCAAGCTTAAGAGATGAAAGGATGACAAAAGACAAAGACTCAAAGCACAAGTAAATCAACTAAAGAACGGTTGATAAAGAAGAAGATTTGTGTTTTGGAATAGCCAAGTCAGGGTGCTATTGAGATAGGGAGGAATGGTCCAAAATCCCTCCTCAACATCGGGCACATCTTATTTGCAGCTACAGAAAATGTTGGTGGTGGAGGTGATGCTGCTACTGAAGGAACTACAGGTACTTAAATTCAAGGGCTCACTTACTTTTTTTCTCCTAGCTTAGACTGTGGATGTTACTCAATGTGAAAGACTTGGAAAGTCTTACTGTTTACGTGCTATTAGTTTGATTAGATTGTATTTATGTGTAATTGTGACTTAAATAATAATCAGACCACTTACTATTAGTAATCAATGCAGAACTGCATCCAAGAGTTCACTTAGTTTTTCATGCACTTGTATAATGTATGTTTCACTTTGTGTTCTAGGGATCATATGAGAAGGCCTTTTTCTGCCAAACATAAACTGCTGAATGAATTGCTGCCAGAAAGTGGTATCTATTATAATGTCTGATCAGAGTGCATTGCTCCAAAAGAGTTCAGATTTATTCTATTTTTTTAAGCATATCCTTATTAATGCTTACAGATACATAATTAATGCTTACAAATACAAAGCCAAACATCATTACCCGTATCATATACACACACTCAGTGGGTGCTGTGTCCTGCCTGACCTGGCTGAGGCTTTATTAAAGAAGAAAAGCTTCATCAGAGTGATCTACCTAATGTTGCTTCAGTACAGAGAGAGAGAGACATTACATCAGCCAGACTTCAAAGCAGAGCAGATAACATCTGGACAAACTCAAAGAGGGATTATCACAGCTAAATAACGAGGGAGAGGGAGAGGGAGAGAGAGAGAGAGAGAGAGAGAGATAAAGAAAGAGAGAGAGAAAGAAAGAAAATGAAATATGTATATAAACAAACAAATTAAGACAGGAGTAAGAAAAGAAAAGACAAAAAAGGAGAGAGAGAGCTAGACAGAGAGAGAGAGAGAGAGAGAGAGAGAGAGAGAGAGAGAAAGAGAGAAAGGTGTACTACTAGTGGTTCTTTAGTAATGAAGGAGGAGGAATGATTCCTGCTGCACATCTTGCTTGTGTAAAGATCAAAACACACAGTCATGGACCACAAAGTGCACTCAGCCTGCAGTGTCAAGCGGAAAGCCAGGGATATATTTATATAGAACTGGAAGCCCGGAGGAATGGCCATGCTGTTACTTTTATATGTGGACATTGCAGCACATGAAAAAACAAGCCTGCTGCCATTCCTGGTGCTATTTCCTGAAGCTTCCAGAAGTTTGTAAGCTAAAATCATTTCCAGCTAGAATGACTTACAGTAAACACTGTTCATATTCAGAAGTCCTTCATACTTTCCCTCTAAAACGTTCCCCGGGGAAAGAAATTGTTTCTGCTGAGGTTTCGTTTGGGTTTATGAGGTTAAGTAACTATTATTTCCAAGTTCCTGTTTTGCGCTCAGTCAACCGGACAGAACAGACGGCTTATGAAAGTGTGGGTCAGAACACACAGCGGGAAAACATCACATGACCTCCCCACCCTATGAATAAACGGAAATACACCCGTCCTCTCCCGAGAATCTTGAGGTGTCAGGTATCAGTCCACGCTGACCTCAAAACTCCGGAGAGATGAATCACCCATAATGCTCTGCCACAGAAACCCATCTGAGTCAATATTCCCAGCAGAAACACAGCCAGGTGCGTCTGCACCTGCGGCCACCAGGGGGGAAAATGAACTGTGTTTTCTACACAGCAGAGGAACGCCAGGGAAAACAATTCTATCCAGGGGATCAAAGGTCCTGTCCACACAGCTCTCTCACAGACGACTCCCCAACACGGATAAACCCATCGAGAGAAAGCTATCAACAAACAACAGCTAACCCTGCAAGTACAACTGACCTAGCAAATACATAGTCATCCTGTCATGCCATCATTCCGCAATAAGGTGGACAGGAACCGTGTTTAAGAGGTTCCTATATAAAAGCCAGGTCTACAACATCACCTTTAATCCTGTGTCATTGAATTCTCCCCATTTCACTTGTGTTCAGGTTTGCTTCAGTGACATAGAAAGGTGAGAGCCGTGACCTGAGGGCTGTCTATTACGCACAATCATGGGAATAGCGAAAAGTTGCACCATTTGGAATTATTTCATAATAAGCAGCTGAATTAATAAAAAACTACTTGACTTGACTTGACTACTTGACTTGAATTGGTAACAGACGAGGTGATCATAATCAGGTATAAAAGGGGCTTCACCAAAGTGTCAGCAAAAGACGGCCACGGCTCACCACTTTATGGCAAACTTCACAAGAGAATCATCAAACAGTGAAAAGGCACATTTCTCAATGCAAGACTGCAAAGAATTTAGTGTATTCAGGTTTTTAATTCTATTCTTCCCAAAATCTCAGTCCATGTAAGGCAAGGCAGGAGGCCACTGTTGAATGTGCATGACCTTCAACTCCTCAAACTGCAAGCCCTTAGTAACCATCATGCTACCGTGTTAAATATAGCCTGAGCTCAGGAGTATTTTGGAAAACTGTTGCCGCTGAATCACTGTATCAAAAATATACAACTTGAAGAAAGTCACACATCAATTCTATGCTGAAACAGCGCAGAGTTCTCTGGGCTCAAGCTCATCTCACCTTGATAGAAAGACAGTGGAACAGATGAGCTCACGATTTAGATGCTCTTCCTCAGACATGTCCTTGACTGGCCTGCCCGCATTCCAGATGCAGGTGAACTTTTTGTAATTGTGTTGCATCAAGTACATTTTTCATATACATTTGCTAATACATTTTATAAAATATAGTTGAGTTGGTCAGTAAAAACAATATTTTGTGCCTTTGACATTTAAATATTCAAGAGAATGAACCATTTTTAATAACAGATTCTTGTTTTTATTGCCTTTTACAAACTGTCCCAACTTTTGGAAGACATGATTGACATTAAAGAATGTATCTAATGAAAACAAAAAAAAATCCTCCTGCTTTACGATATACTAGTCAAAGTCTACAGGGTCGAAGTCATGAACAGCATAATTTATCATATATGTAATATGTTGTGTACAAAACGTAATTAGTGGTGTGTATATCAAATATTACATTTAGGGAATCTTCTGACAACACGTTTGAACATTCCATTTTTTACAAGTCAGACATGGAGAAAGTACTCCAGTGAGGAAATCAACGAAGGAGTAGCAAATTAAAAATATTCCAGCAAAAGTGCTGAAAAGGCTAGATTTTTTGGCAACACTGCCCAATCACAAACAGGTGTTTTATGCTAGACAGTGTTTATGTTCAGTGGGCTGAGTGTGAGTATTTGTGTCAGTCAGAGGACTAAAAGGAAAAACCTTTTCTTCCATTCTGTGATAAATAATTCCACTGGAAATGTACATTTCTCAGTTAGAGTGGCGAGACAGTGGACCCAGCTGTGTTACTCAGTGGAAAATCAGACATCAGAGAAATCAGAGCTCAGCTGCACTCTGATACACCTTTACACTAAAACCAAACCTTTGTTTTTTGCACCTCCATCAAGCAGACCCACAACCCCAGTTTTCTGGGTTCGTAGTCAATATGACAAATCAAAGCCGCACTAATCATTGTTTTTCCACCACAGTCCTGTAATGGGGTCGATTTTAATATTGAATAAATCTATGACGTACAAATATCCCCAAACACATGGCTTCTATTAGTCATGGGTTTGACTACATTTTTTGATCATGAGGTCAGAGAGTCCTGGAGACATTTGTTTGTCACCAGTCTTTCCAGGAACTGTAGCAGGGGGAAGCCCAAAACCACATCTGAAATGTTCCCTCTCTATAAGGCGTGCTGCTCAACTACACCCACCGTCCACTTCATTAGGAAGCCCTTGCACTTTCTTTTGCACTTTACTCAATGGCTACTTATTAGGTGCCCTGTTTTGCCCTTTTACCCTCTGTCCACTTAACTAGAAGCACCTAGGCTGTGGCACAATGTAACAGCCACATCCATACCCGATTCATCACTGGTCAGTTTCTGACCGAAGGGCTACTGGTGTTTTATTTGAGTGATGAATCATCCTCAGCACAGCAGTGACACTGACACGATGGTGGTAATGTGTGTGTGTGTGTTTGGTGCTGGTATTAGTGCATCAGGTGCACCGCAGTGTTTCTAAATGTTAGTGTGCTGAGAGTGGTCTACCTCCCAAAAATATTCAGCCAAGAGCGGCCCTTTGGTCAGAAACTGACCACTGATGAAGGGCTAGAGAGTAGCTAACACAAACTCTGCAACTGATCAGCTAATGGACTACAGTCTGTAGGCAAGAAGCAAGAAGGCCAGGGTGTGGCAGTATGCAAATGGTAAACCATGTAGCATATATTAGATGACCTTGCAGTCAGGGTAACATACAAACAAACGTGTGCTCCACTCAAATCTTTGGCCCACACACTTACTGTGTAAAACACCAGTGAATTTTGAATCTTGATGAAACAGATAAAGGTCATAGTGCAAGTCAGTATTGACGGCAGGCTGGATTCTTTGTCGGTGATAAATTATGGATAAGCTGGTTCAAGTTGAGGCGAGTGTGTTTTGCGAATACTCCTAAAACCAGCCAACAGTGCCCTAATGCTCCAGCCTGGGGCTGCAGGCGTGTAATATGGATTTCTCTACGTGGGTGTTTGGTCTTGCATGTTAAACCACACTGATGCGGTTTTAGATGTATCTTTAGGGATCTCTGGGCAACTGAGAGAGAGAGAGAGAAATAGAGAGAGAGTGTGTGTGTGAGAGAGAGAGAGAGAGAGAGAGAGACCTCTGGCCTACTCAGACTCTTTTAATAATGGATAGTGGAAGATTCTCTGAGTTAGACAGAAAACCACTGTAGCAGTTCTGCTTTACTGCTACGTCTCAAGGCTGAAAGATGTAGAGAGTGAGAGTAATGGACAAAGAAACAGGACAAAGAAAGAAAAATCCACCAAGAGACACATATGAGACAGATGGAGAGAGAAGCAGTGACCAACTGACAAAGAAAGAGAAGCAGATGGAGCAAAAGAGAGATAGAAGGATTGAGTGACAGAGATACAAAGACGAATAAAGAGGCAGTAGGAGAGGAAGGTGGACAGAAGCAGATAGGTGAAGACAGTTACAGAGGGAAGAAGTACTGAAGAAATGAACAAGTAAGAAAGAAAGGTCATGTGTTTCCATTCGTTCATCTGCAGTCTTCTACCACAGTCCACTGCGGTCCATTACACGGCTGGCCGCTCTTTCGCTGTGTGTTTGGCCCTGTGGGAAATATCTCAGGGTTAAAGTGAACTGCGAGTTGTTCTGAGTGATCAGCAGGGAAGGGCGGAGCCCACCTGACCACATCAATAATCCAGAGACACTCTTCCTCAGGCAATGACTACATGCTTTTGCATGCTTCTCCAATACACAGAGGACAAAAGGGTCTTTCACCCGGCCCGCTTGTGCAGCGTGTGATTCATTTTGCCGCTGTGTCACTGGTAGCATTCCTCTCTGAGTGATAAAGTTCAGTTCTGCATTTTCACTTTTACAGAAGATGAACAGTGACCAGTATCCTGCAGCCAACTTGGCGATGCACCGTTAGAGACTGTAGTCCATGTTTTGATGAACAAATTGTGTTAGCCATCCTCTAGCCACTTATCAGAGGTCAGTTTGAAACACTCTTGGCTGGACATTCTTAGATGGCATATCAACATTGTAAGTGTCCATTCATATGGTGGACCTACGAGATAGTTGTTTCTAATCAAGAGATCAGAGAGCGTAAATACAAAGTAGCTGTTTCTAATAAAGTGGCCAGTGACTGGAAGTAAAAGGTATGTGTTTTTCTAATAAAGTGGCCAGTGACTGGAAGTTCTAATAAGGTGTTTCTAATAAAGTGGCCAGTGACTGGAAGTTCTAATAAGGTGTTTCTAATAAAGTGGCCAGTGAGTGGAAGTTCTGGTTAAGTGTTTCTAATAAAGTGGCCAGTGACTGGAAGTATGGGTATGTGTTTCTAATAAAGTGGCCAGTGAGTGGAAGTACAAGGTAGGTGTTTCTAATAAAGTGACCAGTAAGTGGAAGCCCAGGGTAGGTGTTTCTAATAAAGTGGCCTGCAAATGAAAGTGTTTCTAGTTAACTGGCCAGTGAGTGGAAGTACAGGGCACACAGTTAGCCATATTAACATGTTTTGGTCATATTGATCATATTAATATATTTTGGTATTCCATTAGAGAAAACCTAATCTCTATCTACTGCATCTGTAGCACACATTACCATAACCATTACCATCCCTATACTGAGGAAAGAACAGAAAACCAGTCTACTTAAAACACATTTCTAACAGGAGCCTAGAGTTTCAGAATTATAGGGAAACATGTTTAAGCTACTGTCTGTGCTAATTTGAGATGAGCCAGATCAACTTCTTTGTAGCAGCATATGTTCAAACTTAGTGGATGCCTCGCTTAGCAAACATAATTACTGAGGTCCATGCTAAAACAAACTTTCTCCCTGGATCTTGTTCACTTAGTTTGTGCGAAGCTGTTGCAGACTTTGTTTCTGAGATCATGTACCATAGAGAAAAAGGTTACAGACCAAAGTTTCCTAAAGCCAGAGATGCCACAGTGACACACAGTCAATGTGTTTATTTGTCCACTCAGGCTGACAGCAGGCTCTGTTCAACCTCCCCGGTGTCCGCACGGTGAATTTCAGTCAACTCACCATACAAGGCGCATTTTACCGCTTTAGTAAGGCCGTAAAAAGAGATTAACTGCGGCTGTGCTCTTTTATGAGAGCTGGATGGTGTTTAAGAGTCACTGTGCCAGCGCTCTGGTGGAGGTGGCTCACTGATGTCACTCTAACTCACTGGATCTTCACTCCCACCCCTCAGAAAGAACACCACCATCCATAAAACGCCCTCAGAGGGCAACTACTGTAAGAAAAGACAGATTTACAATCTGTCCCCCACATTTTCGCACATGATCCGGAGTATCGCAGTCACATGAACCAGCCTGACCCAGCATCACTGGATATTGCTGCAGTCTATATTTTTTTACACATTAAAGTGATAGTTTGGTGGGAAATGATTATTTTCTGCCTTTCCACATTTGGTGTCCAAATTTAGCTTCCACGGTTTGGTGCTGGAGTCTTTTCATTTTTATACTTAACTTCTTGGCACAGTGGGGGTAGCTGATCAACTACATCTTGGGTAAGTGGGAAATGCAGGAATTCGATTTACTTGAACTTAGTGAGCTATCATAATGATAATGTTTGTTGATGTGCATTCATTTACTGACTCTCACCCCATTCAAACTGTAATGATGGACTCAAGAAGTCAGAGCTATGGGCCCCTAATTGCAGACAGGGTGAGGAAACTTTGCCGTTTAATGAGGAACTTCATAAAAACATGAAGACTATAGCAGCAAGCACAGCATGCCTGCGTTTGATTGCAGGCTCCTGCAGAGAGAGGCTGTTTTCCATTCATAGCCCAAATCCAAAGTCTTCCAAACTCGATTAACTTTCCATGCCTGGGCCGGCCTCCAATTATAGACTCCCCCTCCCATTGGCCGGATCCCAAACGGGCATACGAATAAATTAACTTTATGCAAATTAAGCTTTTTGTTCCTTTCACCAAGTTAGGCCGTTTGATGCTAGCTGTTGCCAGGGGAGACTGGTGGGCGGAGTCCAGTCACCAGCCTCGACAAATATTTAAGTAGGGTCTTAAAGATGCCCAGAATCCGTGTTTTCTCTCAAGATTGAGAGGGGTCACACCATAAAGACTTGACTTTAAACCTCTGCCAAACGCCACTAAGCTTTTGTAGGACAAAAGCGCGGTTTGTTGGCCTCGTTTCGCTTGGCTACACTCTAGTAATACAGTGTGTAAGTGATTTCACGCATGGTGTTAGACCCTAAGGCTCTGTCCAGGCAACCTAAACATTCTCACTTACTCATGTGCACAAAGAACCCTGTCCTGGCTTAGCGGAAAGAGAGGGGGAGAGGGAAGGAAGACTGGGTGATTGACAGGTAATATTTTGTTGGCAGAGAAAATATCATTTGGTCAGGTGAACCCCACGGGATGGTTAGGATATCAGGGACGACGCTGGACCACCCAGGACGAAATGAGGGAGGCGACAGAGTCGTCAGACTGTCTGTCCACTTGACATTACCCACATTCCTACCCTAGATTTGGCAACACAAACACACACATCTAGTTTCCGAGTATTCACAAACACGGACAGAAGGCCTTTGGATATAGCCAGCATGATGAAAAACAAACCGGCATCAGTTCCAAACAAATTGCGAAGGCAATAAACAAATAGTCACCAATCAAACCAAGTTTTATTGCTGAATTGTTTTGTACAAGTTACGATTAAATAAACAACAGCTGATGCTCACATGATCATGCAGGTAACAGTGATTGTCTCTGAAGATGAATAGGTTGTACAACACATAGACAAAACTAAAGCAAACAAAAGAAGAAGCCGGCAAACACCAGTTACTCTTTACACGGTTTAAAATGGACCAATAGAAATGAGGAATAGAACCAATAGAAATAGTACAAAAGTACTTACAATTAAATCTGTTTACATTAGTGTACTATTTTCCTTTTCTTTAAAAGTTATTTTTGGAGACTCAGGATGATATGACTTTGATTTGCTATAGTGTATGCTTATATAATATATAAGTCCATTAATGGGTCTTTTTTCCCTCTGCCCTTTGTAAAATGAAGAAATCAACTTTTCATTGTGCAAAAATCCATCACACAAAATTGTTGCTCTTATGCCAGGAAAAAAAAGATGCATGAGAATATAAATTTGACACATTTGTCCTGATTCTTTTAGTGAACAAAACGTGTACAAAGACCTTAGAAAGACAGGAACTACATAACATTTCACACAAATGACAGCCATTTTACACCCAAGTTATAAAGTCAGCAGGCTTCAACACTCAAACCTCCTTAAAGCTAAAAGAGTTTCATTATGTGTTCTTATCAACAGTTTGGAAAAGAGAAGGTGTTCTGCATACGGTGGAAGACACTTTGATGAAGCTGCGTGCTGAAGATAAATATACCCAGAGGATTAGCACACAGCTGCTTTAGGATCACTAAAGCATTTGCAGGATTTTTTTGCACTTTATTGAAAAGTGAGAGTGAAAAAAAAAAAAAATACTCTGAGGGAAAAAAAGACGCATGAGAATACTAAATTTGATGCATTTGTCATGATTCTTTTAGTGAACAAAACGTGTACAAAGACCTTAGAAAGACAGAAACTACATAATATTTTGCATTAAAAATGAGAATAAAAATAAATAAATCAATAAAAACCTATTTGAAAAACATCACACCCGTCCTGCTTTGCGTGATATCCAGAAGGTTAAACTTCTGNAACGTGTACAAAGACCTTAGAAAGACAGAAACTACATAATATTTTGCATTAAAAATGAGAATAAAAATAAATAAATCAATAAAAACCTATTTGAAAAACATCACACCCGTCCTGCTTTGCGTGATATCCAGAAGGTTAAACTTCTGTGTGTTGTCAAGTCCACTGAGAAAGTCATCACGACTGACCTCCACCATCAGCACTGACACCTTTAACCTAGGACACCGTCTGCCTGATGATTTAGGCATGCGGTTTGCACAATGATAATTGGTGATGTATCAGTTTCCAGAACTTATTAGCGACATTAGCCTCGTAGCTCAAGTGCCTAAAGAATGAGGGTAACCATATATACAAATATTTTTTAAAAAATCAAAAAAGTGCATAAAAATGCAAATCGGTATCTCATGACACACTGATAAATACACACTGATAAAGAATAAAAAATAAATACGTACTGATACTGAATAACTACATACTGTCCTGCGGATACTACCATAGCACGCTTTTGGCAGCAATAGATGGGAGGGAGAACTGACAGATTTTCCAACATGCACGGAGTGACCAAACAGCCACGACTGCGGACATTCAGCCAGCGGTGATGCCTTCCATGAGTCATCCTGTTAGTGCCAGCACCAGCACCAGCAGACAGCAGCATGACGCAGGACGACATGCACGCAGACTGTTAACACACGTGTCAACGTCGCCAAAGACCGCAATGGTGTCGTGCCAGACTGTCATGGAGTGACTCAGACGAGTGCCGCTTTTGTCTTGGTGGAAACGACCAACGAATCTGTGGTCAGCACCAAGATGAATGGTTTGTTGTCACGTCACACGTCCAGAAGGCCTAGTGTCACTCCACCCCTCACGTTGATAAATCATCAAAATCAAAGCTTAAGAAAGCTTATTTTGGCTGAATGACTATATTTTCAAAACCGAGGCGTTTTTATTACAAAAGACCAGATTTTCTCCAGCCAGTTTGCAATGACTTCATGCACTCTTAAAGTCTAAGAGGTTTAATCAGGCCACACATTTATAAGTTATAAAGTCAGCAGGCTTCAACACTCACATCTGTTGGGTGTTCAAACCCCCTTAAAGCTAAAAGAGTTTCATTATGTGTTCTTATCAACAGTTCGGAAAAGAGAAGGTGTTCTGCATACTGTGGAAGACACTTTGATGAAGATGCGTGCTGAAGATAAATATACCCAGAGGATTAGCACACAGCTGCTTTAGGATCGCTAAACCATTTGCAGGAATTTTTTGCACTTTATTGAAAAGTGAGAGTGAAAAAAAAAAACAATACTCTGAACATTTCAGTTCCCAAACACTGAACAGGCATTGTAGCTCTGTTTTCTCAAGGCAGCTAAAACCGATAGCAAAGGTGTGTTCACCTCTTACTAACCTTCACCCATCTCTCTCTCTCTCTCTCTCTCTCTCTCTCTCTCTCTCTCTTTCTATCCCCCTCTCTCTCTCTCTCTGCAGGTTCAGTTACAGTGCTGTATTTCCACGCTGGTGTGTAATGGCCCCTGCTGGAGCTGAAACTCTATCCTCTACCTTTCCCTCAGCGTAACGATCACAGCGCCCCAATTAGCACCTGGCCTCCTCTTCACTTGTCACCGACTCCTGCTAGGCAACCCGTGACCTTTGCCCTTACCTTGGCCCGGGTGACCCTCCAGAAGAAAATGACTGACTTGTATGTAAAATAGGCCCTACTGAATAGGGACTGTCAATAGCACATTCAGGCAAAAGGTAATCGAGGCAGTTTGTTAGGAGCTTCATAATTTCAGTCCAGCTTGCATGCTTTATTTTTTCCACCAATTTTATTTATGTGTATTTATTCATGCAGACTTTTATGACAATGGCATCTCAAATTTAATAAAAAATACAATTAGGGGATACAATTAGTCCTGCAATTATTACTAAATAAAATATTATATATTTGATTATTGACATTTTTTGAAAACAGAAGAGCAAAAATGTAATATTTTGTATATAATAGTTTCCTCAGACTTGCAGTATCTTAGACATTCACATATCGCTTCAGCTCCTTTCACATTGACTTTATCATGAAGCTAGAAACGAGCAGCAACAACACATCCAAACAGAGCTGGAAAATCTGCCTGCACATCACGCAAAAGCAGTGATTTAGCTTAGAGAGTTAGCTTTGCCAGTCAAATTGTCCTTTCCTGTGACAGGTATTGTGATACCTTGCCCAGCAGCCAACGCTCTAATTATGTAGCTATAATGGCCCATATTCACAAAACTTCTGAGATTAGGAATGCTGATCTAGCATCTGTTTCCATCAGTAAGATCATCTTAAGAAGACATGAATCTGATCCTAAATCATCCTTCCTACTTTAAGAAGCTTCGTAAACATGGGTCATTGTTGATGCTAATCGACTGACGCAGTCATAATGCTTATCCTGTGGCTCTTGATTTCTAGATAGCATGCTCTCCACATTTATCTCTGAGAACTAACATGCTCTCCATCCAGACCAGAAAGATCTCCACATGCAGGGTGTGTTTAGACTAATACGGCTGAGTTTAGCACATGCTTATGTACAAAAAGATGTTTGAATGGCTTAAAAACCACTTATATAGAACCTATACTTACATATAGCCTAAACCATAATTAACCTTCTGCTCACTGATCAGAGGTGACCGAAAAATTGTTGTCAGTTGACAATGAGGTTATTTGAAATAACTACTTGCTTTGATAATGATTCAATTGGTTTCATTCCACAAGACATCAAAGATTACTCACAAGTTTTATTAATGATATATGTTATTGGGAGTAAGATATACACGTACAATAAACATCACTGCTACTGACAGACACGAGTGTGTTTTCCATTATATCACTGTTATTCAATTCAATATCCAATATCTGTTCAAATGAATTTACAGCATTTGTAAAGAAACTCAGTGACGATGTTCCATTGCCTTTAGGAATTTCAAGCTTTATTCATAAATAATGATAGTTGTAATAATGAATAAAATAAAATAACAATAATATTATAATAACAATAATATAAAAATATTTGAATATTCAATACATTGTTCTACAGAATTTTATGAAAATATGCAATAGTTACAGATACAAAGAAATAAAATTAAATTAAATTAAATTAAATTAAATTAAATTAAATTAAATTAAATTAAATTAAATTAAATTAAATTAAATTAAATTAAATTA
>CM067474.1:11902247-12002731 GCA_034552555.1 Semaprochilodus insignis | reverse complement strand
TACTAATACAGTCACATGACCAGTTACCTCACATTTACCTCAGAGCTGTTATTACTGTATCCACTGTTTAGAGCTAGCTGCTGCTAACGCTGCTCAGCTCACCTGAAATACGTTTAGCCTAGCTGTTAGCTACCCTCGGCTATTTCACTCTAAAACTGAACCTCTAAAGCGAGTTCATCTTTTATTAATCTTCAGACCTGTATATTTAACTTTCTGAGGCTCATTCTGATGAACACATACCCCACTACAATCACTACACCCACATTTATACTCAGAGGTGGCTGCAGTTTGTTCCCCAGTGTTACCCGCCGCCATGTTCTTTGGCTGAAGCAGGCTGAGAGCTGGTGAGGCCGCGGTGCGTGATGGGATGCAGTACACCACGAAGATAGCTCCACTGTATACTAGAAATTCTGACTGGAGCAGAACACCATCCGGGTGTCTCCAGTGCACTACAGGTCTTCAGTTTGGTCACATACAGCGTACTACACACTACTTTTAGCCAGGTTTAGTATGTGAGTAGCATGTAGTATGCCATTTTGATTATGAACCATGGTGTACCATTCAACTACGGTATTACAGAAAAAATAAATATCGTAATCCTAAAAAAATGGTAAAATCCCTGCCATTTTTGTTGCTTTGCTAAATGTCTCATTTTACTCTAGCTCTTATAACCCTAAGCCCATGCTTTAAGGTTATTTGCATGGCTTATTTCTAGACTATTTAAGTCAGGAACAGGTTAATTTACCATATATACACCATATATAGATTAGTCAACCCTTTCTAGACTGATGAAGGCTAAACAAGAGCCATGCAAACTACACACAAAGTGCATGCTTAGGGTTCTAAAGGTTAATATATCATTCAGCCTTTTCCATCATTAGCTAGAGCGTAAACATCACTTAAGAAAAAAACTTTTCCAATTGTGTTACTTTCCGTAGGACTGACTTCACTGCAAACATATGACATCATCACAGTGCAACACTGGTGGCCTACCAGTAGAGGAATTTTGCCTATTCATCACGCTATTTACAAAACATTCCCATTTGGTTTACGTCATATTTTAATAGTAACGGACATGTACACAGATTTAAGTCAGGCTTCCCTTTAAAAGCTACAAATCTTCACTTACATTAAAAGAAAAGAACGTTTTTGCTCTCTTCTGTAATGTTATCATTTGGGAGGTACTTGTTTTTCTTTGGACAGCGACGATATACAGTATACATAACACATCCAGTCATTGTTTGGAACATGGAGTCACTGTTGTATATGTTAGCGATGAAAATCGGAAACTGAGTTTATCTTATGAAGATCCCACAATTTTCATGTTCAGCCTTTCCCCCAGACCATCCTCCGGGCACACTACCAGTCAAAAAGTTTGGACACGGCTACTTGTACACAGTTTTCCTTACTTTGAGCTTAATGCTTTGCTTTAGAATAAAAGCAAAACTATAAAACATCGAACTATAAAACAGCACTCATGGAATTATGCAGTCAGCTTACAAACCTCCAAAATGGAACTTTACAGTAGAATAAAACAGCTTTCTCAACTTGCAATGGATGTTGACATAATTTTTTTAAGCAATTTTGGATGAATTCTATTGGTCTGTCCATCATTAATAGTAAGAAAATTTAATGGGTAATTAGAGCTTATAAATTGTGCAAAAAAAGTTTTTTTGCACAACAAGTTATATACTAGAGGTGACGATATGGCAAAAACAATATTGTGATGCATCAAGAGTATATCGTAAGTATCTCCAAAATGGCAACTTTACAAGAGAGGGCAAAAACCTGATTGAATGTGAATGTAAGTCAATGGAACCAGATGTTTTTTCCAAGCATGTTTTGGATATTTCTGGTGATCTGTTCATCATGAAATGTCCACCCAATGTAAACAGCAGCTCATGTGATCAAATGATGCCAAAAAATAAAAATCAACCAAAATGGAGATACATGGTTTTCATTGGAGAGCGACGATATGTGGCATACCAGACATCTCATGTGTTTCAGACATCTCATCAGTTGGAACTGTTAATCATAAGCCTGTAGAGTCTTTAAAAACATCCACTTAGTTGGGTGTGTCTAAACTTTTGACTGGTAGAGTATATATGGTGGCTTTACTGAATAGTCACAGAAGTGCACACACTAATTATGATGCAGTAAAAGGTGGGGGAAAGTTGATACCAGCTAATACATTTGAAATCTTTCTGAAATACTTGCAGATTAGTAAATGTGTAGACAGTGTTAATGCTTCATATTTCTACCAGGTGACCTGTCACCTCCTTTATAACATCTCTGAAGGCTCTCATGATTCCAGTTTGATTTGGGTGTAATTAATCTTGGTAAATGTTGTTCAGAATATTGTTCTGTTCATATATTACACCAGTATCCCAGGCCAGGATGAATCCCAATTGACCCTAGCTGTTTAATAAAAGTTGGAACACAGAGGATACCTTTCCTTTCAGGACCAGACTATCTATGAATTCTGCTCAGTCATACTTAATAGAATAAGCTATGTCTGTCTGTTCATTGTCAATTGATGCTGAAATATGTTTACCTGGTATCAGAGATAAGCTCACCTCTAAGTTTCATAACACACTGTTACACAGTGGACACAAATATTCAGGACTCTAGGAAAGAGTAAATGCAACAATGGCAAAGTTATTGGTAAATGATAATTATTATCAATGTCTCTGCCACCCTGCAACAAACCAAGCTGGTGAGTAAGCTAACTAGGGCTGCCTTAAATGCCATTTTTAAGCTCCAGAGCTTCAGCATTAAGCAGCAGCAAATATTCAAAGCTTCTAAGAAAGTAATTTAGAAAAGCTGTGTCCAACGTCTCTGTTGAAAGTGCTGTGAGTGTCTTCAAGTGCTATAAAATTTCAATTTCCAGGCCAGCTGCTTTCCTCTGTGGTGTTTACAGTGTGTCTTCGCTCCAACAGGCCCATGAGCCTCTCTAAGTTGGGGCTACGGGGGTAATAGCACAGTGCCTGCACAGGTTAACTACAGTTTCATGGAACTTGAGGTATGAAGGGCATACATCACTACCCTTGTAAAGGTTTCAGTATGGCAGGGCACTGTTTGTAAGCCACCTGGGGAATACATTGCTGTCGCTGCGTTGTTAGCAGTTCAGTTATTTAAAGAGACGAACTGTTTATGTTGGGCTGCTTTAGCTTCATTCATACTAGGACTAATGCTGAATAGCCATCATTATGGGTGGAGTTCTGAGTTTTCTGAAGTAGAACAGAGGGCTGTGTTTTTAGCTGTTAGGGCTGGAGAGTTTCTTCTCACAGTGTTTGGCACTGTTTTTAGCAAATTAACCATAAAGCTGCATTATGGATTGTAACCAAGAGAGTCTAACAATTGAGGAAAAGGGACTGAAAGTGTGTTACAATGGGTGTGGACACTGCATCTTTCATATTTCATGGTGCCATTGTGGCGATATTATGCTATTCATGGTGATGTATTGCCCTATATTGTTGGAGAATGACTTCAACAGGTTACATCATCAAAGTATAGGACCCTTTTCTAGAGTATCTTGAAGGTTTGTGGATTGCATGCTGGCTTGGTAGGCCTGGTATGGACGGTAGACTGCATTCAGATCTCCTTTAGTATTCCTGTAATAAGTAAAGATGCCCGGGCACTTCTGCTGCTGAAAATATACGGCTGAAAATGGTACAAAATGTTTCAACAGAAAGAGAAAAATGGGCTAAAGTTTTGACTGGAAGACAAAGATTAAATAAGCCTCCAACAAAGTGTCACAGCTAAACTAAGTAATAAAGTTATTTTTTTTTAATTATAAAGAATATGAATTATTTAATTGTTATATTGAAAACAAAAAAAAACAGCTATACAAAATGCTGCCCCTGTCAACTGTCTTGCATCAATCAGTACTAATGCATTCAATTTGAGCAATAGCAGAGTAAAACCATCAGCCATGCGGAAACAATTCCTGGTTTCAACAAGTCCTTGCTAGCGCACCCACATTATCTGTGGCCACAGTTATAGAAATGGCAAAGCAATACACTCACAACAGAGAACAATGTGCAAAATCTAACTAACAAATCATGGTTAATGTCCTCTGCTTCCTTGTTCCTACGCAGTGTGACTTTATGACCTTCTTTTTTTTTTTTTTACTTTTTGGGGTGTCAACCAAAGATTTGCATTTTTATGCATCTCATTATGTTTATATGTATTAAGTCTATTATAATACCCACAAAAATTTCATTTTGTTTTGATGTGTCTGTCGTGTTCTTTCTCTCCTGCACAAAGCTACACAAAATTAATTAAGAGACAAAGAAATAAACAGAGTGAAAGCAAGCAAATGAAAGAAAGAGAGAGAGTGAAGTAGAGTGAGTGGGAGGTTGCCTCAGGTTACACAGCCTTTTCTTTATCTCAATAGTGAATTTCTGTGCTTTAACTCAATCATTTAGCACAGCATAAGTCCAGACATATGCCTGCAGAAACATACACGCACATGCACACAATGGCAACTTGTACGTTTCAGCATGTCTGCGTGTTGACAGCTTGGACAAGCCTGGAGGTTGTAGTGAACTGGAATTCCCCCTAGCTATGTGACATATTGTGTATGTGTATGCGCTGTTGTTTCCATTAGTCCATCTTTTCACATCTCTAATGTCCATAAAAACAGCCTTGGGTGGAAAATCAATACGGCTGCACGGAAAAAGAATAATTCAACACCATCAGTGTTAGTTTTCACTGCTGCACTCATTCCCCTCACCACTCATTCACACTTAATGCTGACCCAGTCTTGACTTTGTCATGACCACGCACTGACCCTATACTGACCCTATGACCCAGACAGAACCCTTTTGAGCTGCTGTTAGCTGCCTTCTGGCTAAAAGGAGAAGCCATTAACCCTTAGGCAGGCTTTTCACTGTGAAACTTGGTCACAGGTTGTTTAACAAGACATAATAATCATCGTGCAGTTTTGAAAATCATGTATAACACTGTCACTATTTCACTTTAAATGGCTTTTTTCACCATTTAGCACAATTAGGAATTTTTCCATCATTCAAAATGACATTGTTCAGGATAACTACATTGTACATCATCTGTGGGATTTGGAATTCCATTCTTCTGCTCTATATAACAAAACGTAGATTCATCGGTGTAGTTGCAGCTTTGTGGTGACATGAAAGAAGACAATATTTATGACAATTACCAGATGAAAATGAAGTCACTTTAGAGGATGGTACCAGGACAACTAGGATGGTACCACCTTCGTTTCTTTTTGAGGCTAGTTTCACAAAGTTGAGAAAGGAGGAACTTGTGGACTTGAGATTCAAAACAAGTTGTAAAAAGCTCTACATTACTCTACATGGGTTAGATGTAGTTTTAAGCATGTTTAAAACAATTAACAGGCTAAGAAGCCCCAGTTCTTTCTAGTGTTAAGAAAAACATGATTCGTCTCTCATTGAAATTATTAAGTAGGTCAATGAAACAAGAGAATTTCTGTGTGTATCAATCAATACCACATTTGCATCTGTAAGTAAAAGAGGACATATTTTATTCTGATCTGAATTTGATGAAAAGTTTTTATTTTGCTTACGGTCTTGTTTTCCAGAAAAGAAAAAACATCATACTCTGGAAACCCTCCCAAATCTGGGTCAATATCTGGCTCCTTTTTTGTCCTGGTTTTAATCTTATCCGTCTAATGTCAGTAAAATGGATTTCAGTATGTCTGTCTGGGACTGCAGTACTGAGGCCCCGGTGTAAAATCACATATGGCTCTAAACCTCGGGCTGATCTCTCTGTCAAAGAATCTGGAGAATGTTTTACCTTGGCCACGGCCAGGTCCGAGTAAAAACCGGGTCTGATTTTTCCGCTGTACACGTGGAGGGCTGTGATTAAGATTAAAATCAGAACGTGGGACGGGACGTTTTTGAGGGCCCAGAAGCATGCAGAGAATTTCCATTAAAATCGCTTGAAGGCTGGACCTTCCTATTCAGTGCAGGGCGAAGCTAACCTCAGGAACAATAAACTGTATGATTCAGCTTAAAATACAGAGTCAAACCTCAGCGTACACACAGAGTGATCAGGTGTATTTGGCACGTTGTGGGGACCATATCCACCAAGATGTTTTGAAATTGAAGAAAAGTTATTGTTGTGGGTACAGACAGTCTGTGGAAAGAAATAAAAAAACATTCTTGCCTTGTTTTTCTCATTTTTGACATAAAAACAAACAGAATAAATGTCAAAAGTGCAGCTTTATACTTCCTGTATAACGATTACTTACAGAAGGTCAAATCAGATACGACTGATTTTCTTTTTCTCTTCTTTAGTACATAATATCACATTATACAAAGTAAATGAGTGCTACTTGACGACCACTGCAATACACACTAGCATGGGAGCAGTTACAAGCACACTCATCGTCAAAGAAATAGTTGCACCCAGAAGGAAGTGTGGGATTTCAATGCTATTCAGAAGGAAGATAAAGGTCACCAGGAACAATAAATGATGATACATTTAGACTGATGTGGGTAATATTTATTGAGCTACACATACAGAAGTTGTGTCTCTCAGTATGGTATCGGGCCGCCATGTTTGCTAATGCAACATGCATATGCCTCTGTATTGAGCTGCACAGGTTCTTGCAGCCCATGCAGCTTGAATTCAGTTCCTGCTGATTGTGCAGTAGGGGTGGAGGTGGAGTGACACCAGACCTTCTGGACGTGTGACGTGTTACAACAAGCGGTTCATCTCGGTGCTGACCATGGTGCGTCCACACTCGGATTCGTTTGTCATCTCCACCAAGACAAAAGTGTGACTCATCACTGAAGATGACCCGCTGCCATTCTGAGTCACTCCATGACAGTCTGGCACGACACCATTGCAGTCTTTGGGGACATTTACGTGGTGCTGGCACTAACAGGATGACTCATGGAGGGCATCACTGCTCGCTAAATGTCTGCAATATGTTGGGTCAGTCAGCGATAAGGCCCGTCATTGCTTACGTCACATGTGCGGCCAAGTATGAAACTTCATTCGCATGTCTCACAATATCAACCACATTTCATTCCTATTGGTTGACTCCTTCTGGGTTTAACTATTTGGGCAACTATTCTTTTGGCGATGTACTAATAAGTGTGTGTCTGCAGTAAGTAAAGTTTGCTGGCTAGCAGTCGTACCAGCATAGTAATTACTTTTAAATTCCCTCTTAGAACTGCAATCACAGGTTTCACCACAGACACAATCACACACTAACCCTCAGTGTGTTCACACTAGCAGACGTCAAGTCATGTACGCCGCCCTAAGTTTGTCTCTTGTGGGTGTGGTCGAGGCCGCTGGTGTTGTCACATGTAGGAGTGTACAAAATCCAGGAAAGCCAGCCAATTTTTAAAAAGTACATATTATTATTACTGACAAACAAATTTGTATGGATACATAACTGCTTGCATTCATGGCTAGCTTTATTGGCCAGTTAGCATGCTGGCTAACCTAGCTAGCTATCGAGTGACCTTATTCACCAACACTATCACTGCAGCGCTGCATCAGCACAAACAAATTAAACCCCTCTATCATCATTCGATACATTAACTGTCATTTTATTCCATCAATGCCACATGAAGCTAAATAAGGCCTGAGACTCACTACACTCGGTTACCCTCTAACCATCTGTCCCTACGTTATTGTATACTATCATAATCGATTCTAATCCATTGTAAGATTCCAAAATTGATGCAGCTGAATAGTCATCTTCAAACAAATGCCTGCATCTTTACAGCAGACAGGCTAGCCGTTTTGGCTCCATTTCTAAAAGAGCCTTAAAGGCTTAACTTTGGCCGGTCTCGCATGAGAGAAATGCTCTGAAGTGGCAAATTGTGAAACTCTGAATGTGTGTTTGTGTCCCGCAACTGTAGAGGGATCATTCTCAACAGATGCCGAGAATGCCTCACATTTCTGGTGGAAGCCAAACCCAAAACAACCCACTTAACATAGAAAACAACAAGCATGATGGCTGAAAAATGTTTGACCCCAGTCTCAAAAACCACTCGGCGGTGTCTGGGAAGGGTGTCTTCTTTCACTGCCCTGCCTTTGATTGTTATTGCATGGGAATTAAATTAGATGCTTTGCGGGATATATTTACAAAGTTGATTCAATTTGCAGCTGATGAAGAAAGGTGATGAGCGGGGTTCATGCACTTACCTATTACTATTTTATGTAAATCACGCTGAGCTGAAAAATAATGGCGTTATCTGCATACCAGCTTCCAAAAAATACAGTAATGTATCACTTTGCTAATGAGAGTTTCCCCCCGGGGCTAAACAGCTTTATGACACACGTGGGTTAAACCTGACTGGCTAGACTAAATATTGGACAAAATAAAATACAGCAATCATAAGAAAACATCTGGTCGTTCATTGACTCATTCTTTGTAGCTCATATTCTATTTTTTACCATGTATTACCAAGTCTTTATTTATTATATCATGCTTTACTGAGACGTATAGCCTTGTTCTGCCGTTTATTTTTCCAGCCAGGCCGCAGTGGTTTCACTTCTTTCAGAGTTTATTATTGTGTTTGGGTCATCATGACACTGCATTAGCTGGTGAGGACGTGAATTGAGCAGCCTACAAGGAGAGAAATCTGGGATATGGCAGCGGCTCTTTCTGTGGAATGAGTCTTCATGTCTGGCACTATGAACTCTTAATGACCTGGAGTCAAATCACATGAGTAAACTGTTTGAAAACCGTTCGCTATTGTGACCTCCATAGCTTTGTCTTGTCTAGCTTACATTCACAGTAAATTTACTGAGGACCCCTGCTTTATACTTCCCTCGCTGGCCACTTTACTAGAAACCACTTCGTACTTTCACTCGCTTTATGTGCCCCACTTACATTATGGTTATATTTATATAGCCCCACCCAGAAATTAGTTCTTTCATACCTAGTAAGAGATGGTACAGTGCAGCTCAGTTATTGTCAAGACATGTACATTCATAGTGTGATAATAGGCTCACTGGACAAAAAAATTAGTGACCTGTGACTGAAACATACCTAACAGCGTGTAATACCTCCATGAGCACGAATAACAGCTGTGATTTGATTTGGCATCAACTGGACTAGTTTCTGGATGTAGGCGAAATCAATGTTCAGCCACTCTTGCATCACAGAATTGCACAGGCCAGATGCCTTCCCTGGCACAACTCTGAGAAGAGCTTCCTGTAGACTGGAATTTTTGCCACTGCTGGTAGACCCGTATGACCGTACGCTTCGGTACACCTTCTAATTCAGCTACTTCCTTTACACTATGCACTTTGGCACATACATATACATATACATATATATTATATACATATATAACATCTGCATTTGTGACCCATTTACCACACAGCGAACGAGACATTCACTGCACTGTTTCACCTCTTCTCAATCTATGAATCCCGTCAAACACATCCCAGGTATTTATAGCCCCATTATCCTTGTGCAACGGCATATCCAGAAACTTGAATCTACTGCCACCTTACACACTCAAGGTGATTTTTTTTTTTATTGAATTATTGATTTAATGATTTTAATGATTCAAGCATGCAGTTTGCCCCCTGCTACTTGGTGCCATTAGCTTCTGTTACATGCTCGCTGCATTTTTTGCCAAGTGAGCTTATGTTGAATAATAAAGCATCACTGTTAGTGTAGATCGGGTATAGTTTTTTGGTTGTGTAATGGAGGTCTGGAAAGAAAAGAGCATCTGATTGATAGTATAAGCAGAAACTTCACCAGCTTCAGTCGTTTTAACATTGCTAGATAGCTGAGTTAACATCATAGCACCAGTCACAGGCTACTGCAGCATGGCTAAAGTTACTCAAAAACTGAATTTGCAACCAATATTTTGTTGTGACGTGTATAACTGTGATATATACTGTATATCAGTTTTTTTCAAGAATAAAAACGGTAACAATATGTTGCCTTAAGTATTATCAATAAAGTCAAGCTATAGAGAAAGACAAAAAAGCTTAGCTTCACTGGTAGGAGGCTATCAGGCACAGTGGTGAGGTTCAGGTTTTTGCACATGTCAGTGTCACTGCCAGGTTGAGAGTTAGAGTGGCCCACCACCCAAACACATCCAGCCAATCAAGAGTATCTTTGTGTTAAGAAACTGACCATTAATGAAGGATGACTAAAACAAACTGTGCATCAACAGATGGGCAGTGTCTAACTGTACATTGGCAAGGGGCAAATAGAAAGGATGTGCTTCATGATAAAGTGCCCAAAAAGCGTGTTTTATGGGGGCCACCATATTTTTTCAAGTTTTATAGCTGTTGGAATTGGAGCATCCTAAGCATTCTCTGCAGCTGCTGACCCACTTGACACCTCTTCATCTTTTTTTACTCCTCCTTTTTTTCCCCATCATCACACTCTCTTTTATGAGCTAGAGGAAATTTCACAGCCTTGTGCCTTTTTGCAGTTCAGGCTCTAAACTAGACTGAATCACCTACTGTCCTCAAGTATGTCTCTTTCATCTTTTAAGTTGAATAAGATCCAGGAGCTTCTAACATTTTCCACTGAATCCTTGCATACCCACTTAATCCCCCCATTAACATCGAACTGTGACTTTTCAACTGGTCTGCACTCATCACTTTAAACAGCCTTAATGTTATTCAACCTGCACTACTGTTTATACTGGCGCTGTCATACTGGCCACTTTAATCCTGCATCTTAATTCTGCTAGTGCACACGTCACTTTATTGTCCTTATTGTCTTCAGTGTCTTACTGTCTCTTTTATGTCTATCTCAGGGCCCTTATTTTATTCTATCGTATGTCTTGCGTCAGTCTATTTTATGTTTATTGTTTATTACATTGAATATACTCTTGTTCTTGTTTTAGTTGTAATCTATTTATCGTTAAATGTTTATTTGCTACACCTTGGGACGGAGAGTAACGCAGTTTCAGTCCTCTGTATGTCTGTACATACTGAAGTATTGACAATAAAACTACTTGACTTGACTTGATAAAGTTTCAGACACGTTTTTATGGCCGAGAGTTTCCAGCCCGGTGCATAGACCTCTAATTCTGAAAAAGGTCTGCTGCTTTCCACAGCTGAGGAGATATATGACACAGGTCTTCTCCAACACTGTGATTTCTCGCTGTCAAAGCAAGACCGATTTTACCACCGTCCCAGGAGCATCACAGACACAACACCAAGTACTTAAATCATGGCTAAAACCAAACCCAGTACATGAAAAACTGCTTCCAACGATGATGTGCATCCCTACAAGAGATCTTCATTCTCTCACTGCATTAACAATCTGATTTCCAATACACTTAAGTGCTTAAGTGGTTTCTGACACTGTATGACACACTGTTATCTATAAAGGCTTCCAGATGGTTGCTCCTGTTTGTAGCTGTACAATATAATTTTGTCTGATTTTACAGGTCAGATTTAGCATCATGGGCTTTGCAGCATGTCTTTCAGTAATGGTTAAAACAAAATCCAGTGTATGAAAAATTGCCAGTTCCATCTGTCCAGACACTCACCCACCCAAGACTGCGAGTGTAACCAGCATGTGTTTTTCGATTATCCTCACTCAAGTGAAACACAGCAAACGTCAAGGCAAGAGACAAATCACATCTCTCGACATCTCGTGAAGTAATCCGGCAGTGAGATTCATCCATTACATCTCCCCTCTTCCATGACTTGTTCTGGAGATTTCTCCCAGCCCTAAGGACTTCTTCAGGCCATAGTTTAAAGGAACTGCTAAGCAAAAAGTCAAATATACTCAGTTTCCCCTTAAACCAAATGTAGCCAAGCAGTCAACAAATGCGTAATGTCTAAAGCCTGGGTGACAATACATGACTTTTACCCCAATTTTCGCCTGACTCTCAAACCGGTTTAGTCTGTGCTTGCTGGCTCTAGTCAACATCAAGCAGTGTGTGAGAGATGGAGACTCTTGCAGATGGAGACAGTTGTATTTCAGACCAATCTGTTTATAATTCCTCTCATAATCTCTTTCATAATCTGTCAGGACTTTAAAACTTGTGCAGTGCATCCAAGGCTCAAGGCTCAAACCTGATGTTTTGGTCAGATGCGATCTCTCTGACATGATGTGAACCATGTGCTCATTATTAGGAAGAGACAAAGATGGAAAAGGGTCAGATGTGTTGCTTTTCCACCATTTAATGGCACTACCTTCAAGTTTAGCACTGCTGTCACTTNTATCAGCAGAATATCCACTATGAAAATGGCTCATGTCAGATTAAAAAAAAATCCGATTTGTGCCCATTTTCAACTGGCAATGGGAACGTAACCCAAAGTATGCTTCTTTAGTTTACATTGGCACTACAAGGCTAATGTAGCTAACAAGTAATAGAAACTATGCATGCTAACATCATACACACTTGCTTCAAACCATGTTGAGTTGATAAATAATGTTTATGTGGTTTCTAACACTTTCCAAGGATGCTTTATAAAACTTTTCTAAATGTTTGTCGAAGTAGACTACAGAAGCAGAATTTGTTACTTCATAAATTTGTAAACTTGTAATTTTGTGTAACATTTTATGAATGTTGACAAAATTTTCCATTCAGTTTTAGCTAAGAATGTGTTTGTCAATATAAAATTTTGGCTAAAACGTATGCAGTTTTTTGCAGAACAAGGCATCATCACAAGCATTTTGTCCCCAAAAAGTCTTCCCAACAAGCTTCCCAACAGTCTGTGTGAATTTGTCAGTTTTTGTTCATTTTCTTTTACTTTTTCCATCTACTGTTCATTTTACAATAATATTTTTGCTTTCAAATGTTATTCCTACCCAAAAGATGCATGTGAATCCTTTTTGCATGTTTTGGTATTCCAACGGTGATGGTGTTTTGTGATTCAGTTTGTTTTTGTGATTTAGTTCATACTGTAATATTATAATCACTGATTACCGGCATCTTTGTAGTCTTAAAGACAGACATAAATCAATGTAATTCCTTTAACTTTCAGTTCATGGTGTGATTAAATTTCCAGTTCCAAACGGTGTTAATAAACAGTTCACGGTTGGAGAAAATAGCATGATTGTTCTCTTAGTATAGTACATGTAACAGCATGCAAGAATGTGTAGTATTATAATACAGTATGTAATACTGTAAATAAACAGCTTTACTGTTATTACACTTAATGGAGAAACTGCCAGTAAATAATTGCAATTTCACAGTGGTGTTCATCATGGGTTTAGCAGCATGTCGACCTGAGATAAAGCTGACGCCAAAATGACAGACCTATCACATCTTTCACCATCTCCGAAGTGGAGGCTGGCAAAGATAAAGCCATCACCTTGAGGGTGTCCAGCTTGAATATTCATTCATCATAACTCCCTTCTACCATGGATTGTTCTCGAGATGTCTTTCTGCACCTTAAAAACCTCCGCAGACCATAGTGTAGCCAAAACAGAGAGACAAATCCAATCCACATCTGGCCATTCACTCAGGGACTGTGTTAGTCTGATCCGGAAACAGGTTTTTCTCTGCAATAGCTACACACTTGCTTCAAGCTGTTCCAGCTGCACTGTGTAAGAGGTGTTAGATACAGTTTTGTAGGAGTTGTTTCGACCACGTTACACTCTGACTCGATCTGAAACAACTCCTACAAAAGGTCTCAAATGCAAAATCAACATTATACTGATGAGGACATGATGACAATAGTAGATAATTCACTTACATCCTCAGAAGACACGCCCTATACTCAGTGATTACTGAGTATTCTTCCTATTACGTAATATTCCTATATTACTTCACCATACTACTGTTTATAGCTATCTGACACACTTTTGTCCATCTTATATATGATTTAAGTATGATTTATTGACTCAAACATGCAGTGTGCACCATGCTACTTGGTATCATTAGCTTCTGTTACACGCTCGCTTCATAAAAACTTCATATTTCCAGTTAAAAATAAAGAAGCACAGACCAAACATTGGGTAACTGGCTACATTAGAGCTAAAGTGACAACTGTGTAAATTGTATAGAACTATTTCTTCAGCCAAAAAACACCAAATGAATTCACATCTGGCTCATCGATCTGAAGACTTCTAAGAGGTCTGATCTGGCAACAGCTAATCTGCACTAGTATTTGTGTCCAAAATGTCTGTACTGACCCAGGACCAGCTTTCCACTGCAAGCCATCCACTGAGCTTTAACAGGCTGTCATCGCCGTGACCTTTGAGTAAGTAGGTCATGCAGATTAGCAGGGCAGGAGGAGAGTAACGTGGCACTTTTCAACAACCAACAAGGAACTCTAGCCAGTCTTTGCTCCCCGTCTGTTGCATTTTTCTTTTCTTCCAAGCTGCCAAACTCCTAACACCATCATGTCTGTTGATACAAGAGCCACTAACCCAAACCACCAGAGTGAGTGGCAAAAAGAGTAAAAGAGGGCAGGAAATGATGAATAAAAGAGAAAAAAAAAGTACAGACAGGAAATGGATGAGGGAAAAGGAAAGTTGTGATGACTGGAAAGGCACATCATTAAAGTGAGTGACAGAGAATGTAAGAAATTAAATGTTCCACTCTGACAAAAGCAGAAAAAGTCACAAATATAAGAAACAGTCTAATAGCCTATTAATAATGTTCTTTCCATTTACTATATAGATGTGCTTTTACAATCAAAGTGTTGTAACATCAAAATCATCTTTCTGTCTTTTTTAAATAACAGCAATTATAAAAGTCAAAAACAGTTTTTTCTACTAAGAATTCAGCTTTCCAAAAGAGAAAATTCATTTGCTGGCAAGACGGGGAAATTATTTATGGAACTACTCTCAGTGGAATCTCCTCGCCAGGAGCTTTGTGAAGACGTCTTCTACATCTAAATCTTAAAACAATTGCTAAATGAATAAATGGGATTGCAAAGCAAACTCAAACTGGAAGGCAATATCTACAATGTATATTGTAAGATCTGGTACACCTGACATACTGTATTAGACCTAATTAGTCAGGCTGGCTAGCTATCTAGTCTTAAGGTAATTGAAATCTAACATTGTCAAATGAGATAATGACTTTGTTTGCAGAGAGTAAGCTCACTCATTCTCATGTTCAACGTTGAGGGTGGTGAGTGTAGACAGTTATGCACAGGGTTGGTGGGGAATGATCTATAACTCCTATACTTGTTAAGTCTAAATGAATTCACAGACTTCCAGTGGCCAAACATCAACACTATAATTACCGTTTAGGTCAAGGATTATTAGAATTGGCATATGAAATTGCTTCCTTGCAAAAACAGCACAATTTGTTATAAAGAGACAGGAAAAGGTAAGAACATGTCAAGCTTGAACAACATAATCGGCAAAAAGCTCAATGAACTTTGTCATATAATTTCACTCACTCTAGCCAAACAAATGTGACTCCTGTGTGCAGCTCAACCCATGCATTTGGTGAGAGTGAGGCTACTGTGTGTGGGGGCACACACGGAATGTCTTATTGTGATACATTTACAGTTCTAGGCATTATAAAGTTTTTTAGTTTGTATTTAGGCTTTTTCACTTACAATCATTTACTAAAAAGAAAAACATAAAGAAAAGCTTCGCTCCTGATATGTGCCCTTTCAACACTGCCAGTCACTCATACTACATTTACACTACATTATGCTCATTTACACTACATAAATATATTTGTATACGTTTTTGAATTTAGTATTTTAGCCCCATTTTCAAGGTTTTGTTACAGACACTGATTATTACACATCAGAGCTACTCATATTGTTAAAATAATTTTTATGTGTTCATCTTAAAGATCTCTGATTGCTAATAATCAGTATTGACCATATAAAAAAATGACCCCAGTCTAGATATCCCAACAGAATTGATAAGGAGTCGGGACAGTTCTGACTGCAGATGATCGCTATAAAAAAAAAAAGTCAGAATTGGTAATTACCTCTACCTAACTACCTGCCTCTTCATGATGATGACTGTTTTCAGGAGTCGGTTTATAAAAACTTGTATATAATAAATGCAAGACGCAGACAGGGCTACATCAACCACCTAAACACAACACACGCCATTATCATTGCATCCATATTTGAAGTGAACTTCAAACTTCTTTGGCAGTGTCTGCACTGTGTTAATGCATCTCTCCTGGAGCGCTGGACATGGATCAAAGCAAATTCAACAGTGTGGGTACGGAAGGGGGGGTTGGATCGGGGCAAAATCCAACAGTGTGCTTACATTCCCCCTTCATCACTTCCAATTCACCCAGCCATCCGTGCCGGACCAGCTTTTCAGAAAGGGCAGCATCAAAATCTAGTTTCAGTGAAGCCACTGTGGTCTGTAACTTTCCGTGCTAGTTAAAATTGAACAGAGTGACGAATTTTCATTCTCCAAGGTGGTACAACTTGAGTCAGGATACTGATATAGCCGCATGCATTTCACATAATAGTACAGTTTAACTCTATCAGACCAGATGGACAACATGAACAATATGCTATTATTAGAGCATCGCTGCTTCTGAGGTCTTTAGGTGTGCTTATATTTTATGATTATATTTTGTTATCTGATTTTTTGTGGTTATTTTGTCTATTTTGTTTGGTCTTCATCCATCTTGTAGCTGCAGCAATGGTGACGAGGCAAGTTCTAATTGAGTTACAGCTTGCCAAACAAAGAGGCGTGACCTCTTTATTATGTAATCAAATACTATGAAATGAGATTGTTTACTGTCAGTATGTCCTATTCCAATGTGTAGAATCATTTATTTAGTTGTTTATGGGCTAATATTTCCCATTCAACTGTATGGAAGCATTTACTGAGGTTGTTTATGGACTAATATGTCCTGTTGTATTAGCAGGCCCAAAGTGTTGACACAAGGCCAGATGGGTCCATAAAATCATGCTGTTGTTGTTTTTTTTTTGTGCCTCATGAATTTATCAGGCCAGGCTATGTTTTTTTTTTTTTTTTTTTTTTTTTTTTTTGAAGTCTTCAACTGTCCAGTCTTAAACAAGTCAACCTGTGCCCACTGCCGCCTCAGCTTTCTGTTCTTGGCTGACAGAAATGTCAGGCATGGTCTTCTGCAGTTGTTGCAATCTGCTTCTAGGTTTGACGTGCTGTGCATTCAATGTGTTGTGCATAACAGCATGCCATGTTAAGTGCAGCTCAAGCTGACTGGAGTCTATCCGAGTCAGTCACACTATGGCCTGTGCAAATGATACACAAGGTCTAGGAGAGCCTGCTGATCAGCTGTGTGGTAAAACTCTGGGTTCCTAGTGAACTTTCACAACAATGGAAAGCGAGTGGTGGCTCAGACAAAGACGGTGCGGCTGCGTCGTTTGACAGTTGTAGGGTATGCGTGCAGAAACACATCGAACATGCTAATGAATACACGATGGAATCACAATCATGTGCCAGTCACCGGATGAGTCCAACTACTTATCCCGGCTTATAAGTGCTTTTAAGCAGCCTTTAGACGCGAAAACAAGCAGGGCCAAAAACGTTACTGAAGCAATTGGCATTCACACGTCATCGGCTATGATCTCATACACAGTGGTGTATGTGGTTGCACTGAACTCGTACCGAACCACGATGTCTGTGGTGTGAACTGAAGTGTGACTTCTGTGTGCCGTTACACCCCTCATAATAGATGTTGCTGTTACAAATGTTGGTAGTAGTAATACGACATGTGACGTGTCATAAAACAGTGCTAATATGACAAGAGTGGAAACATAATCACAGAACACATAGATATGCATACGCAGAAAGGCTGTAATGGAGGTCTGAATGGGTTAATCAAAAGCTGTTTCAAATGAAATCTTAGAGGTGTCTCTTCAGTGCTGTGTATGAAAGTGGAGAAGAGAGAGAGAGTCATTTAGATGTTGTTTTTGAACTGAAATCATAATGAACTCAACCACTCCTGGCCTAATCTGATGTTCTTTTTACCTCATTTTCATACCACTTTATACAATCTCACTTACATCAGAGCTATGTCATAAATCTACCAGCCAGCCTTTCTCTGTTTCTGTGATAAGAGGCGTTATTCACCACATGAAACAAATGAGAAATAAAAACAGCCCCCATAAGCGATCGAAAGGGTTCCAAGCAATGACGGCCGTCGAATTGGAGACATTTGTTCCACATTAGCACATCCTAATGGGAAAGAACCCAGCGGGGAGCGGGTGGCAGCTGCGTTAGGTTGTTACTGGGTCTCACAGATGACGTCGCGTATCACAGCTGGTTTAGAGAAAATCATTTAGGGGAATATTCAGAAAAGTCTGAAGAAGCTTCTCTGTGGATGTGGCTCTAAAAATGGTTAGGAGGCCTCATGATTAGGGGGAACAGAGGGAAGGCTCACTTTGAACTCACTAAAAGGAAAGCTTCTTCAGAGTAGCACTAAATGTAGTGACAGCCATGAATTTACGTCACTAGGGGAATTCAACAAAACTAATCAATAAAAGACATGGCTAACATAATAGATGTCTGTGTCACCCACAAACATGCTAGCCTTCCATCACTTTATATCCTCAGAAACTAAACATGTCTTGATTGTTCAACTACAGCTTAAGCTAAGCTGGAGAACTGAGTGACCAGGTGATATAGAAGTGAAAAGAATTTTGATTCCATAATTTATAACATTTGTCCAACCACCCGTTTATATATATTTACAGTATGTAAGTATAGACAGTCCACCGCTTTAGAAATTCCCATCCTGCATCTCCTGGATTAGAGTGGTACTGATAAATTGGAGAAGTCTGTAATGCACTGTAATATATACAAGGTGGGGGTTTCTAATAAAGTGGCCAGGGAGTGGGAGTACAAGGTAAGGGTTTCTAATAAAGTGGCCAGGGAGTGAAAATACAAGGTAGGTGTTTCTAATAAAGTGGCCAGGGAGTGGAAGTACAAATTAGATGTTTCTAATAAAGTGGCCAGGGAGTGGAAGTACAAGATAAGAGTTTCTAATAACATGGCCAGTGAGTGGTATGAGGTTGGGGATTCTAAAAAGTGGCCAGTGAGTGGAAGCATGAGGTAGGTGTTTCCTTTAAAGTGGCAATTGAGTGTATTCATGTTGAAACAACATTAACAGGATCTGGTCCTTAAAATGAGTAGCAGATTACAACTTACCTTGAAAAGGGAGAAAGACTCTGGGTTGTGGTGGAGAGAGCGCAGCAATGACTGTGACGAAGAGGAGGAGAGGAAGGACCGCCTGCCCTACCATCATGGACCCCACCAATCTTCCCATGACCCCAGCGGTGAAGAAACACACCTGGATCAGCACACCTGCAGACAGTAGACAAATCAGAACTTCTAAACTTTCATAAATTCATGTTAGTGTTTGTAAAAATAGGAAAACATAAAGGAGGAGAAGCTGCTGTTGTGTGTGCAGTATTGCTTTGAAGAAAACTTAGCTTTGCCATTATTTTTGTAATTGTTTGAAAAAAGTCGGACATCAAACCTGTGATTAAATATTGAATTGAATGTTAATGTAATTCATTATGTAGCTATGTAATTAATTATGTAATTATGCATTCTTATATTAATAATTATGCAATGTAAATCAAACGTACAGCAAAATAACTCCAGACTTGTACAGGGTTACAGAAGTGCAGGAAAGAATAAGAGGCAGTGGCATAGAGGAAGCACTATGTAACTAAATGTCTCCATCAAAAAGACGAAACAGCAGCTTAAAAGTTCAAGCGTTTAGCTTTTCTTTTCCTAGACACACAAACCACTTCAAGCCAGGAAATATCTTCAGCAAAGTGCTATCAAATATATATCAAAGCCCTTTCAAACACAGGCTCCTAAATTCCTAAGGAAACACATCTATTCTCCTGTCCTTCAGTGAGATTTGTTACAGAAAGAGCTTTTATGTTTGATTAATATTGTGGCAAAAATATTACATGCTCAGTCTTTCCAACAATTGATATATAAAGCTTCTGTCCACAATCACCCTCTGAACACTGAACACTGAACATTTTGTGTCAGCATGCCTTTTCTACAAAATGTGTCTTGTAATATGCGTTAGAAGAGGCAGTGAAGCGTAACTTCCTGCCCAGTTCAAAGAAACGACTGCGTTTACTTACCTTGAACAAAAGAAGCCAAGAACACACACAATGTCAGATCAATAATACATGAAGAAGAGTTCACTTTTCTCTGTTCAGGGAAACTGGATAACATCACAATACCTGCTTCATAAATATATGGCAGTGTGTGTGTATTTATATCTTTGTGGGGACGTTTGGCTGCTCCTAATGTTGAAAAACTGCAGCTTCTATTTGAAACAGAAAAAAGACCAAAGCTGATTTTTTGATTGCTGATATTAAAGACATATTGTGTTATATTACATCCCATCATGTCACAATATGCTTCTCAGAATACGTCATGGATATTGATTACAAAGAGACCTTATTTGGTTTTAGTTTATTGCAGTGTGTGAAACGTTTAGGTCAAATCACCGTTTTCATAGTTCAGTATTTTAGATAGTATTTTTTAAATGTGACGCTATTTACGCTTTTTTGTCTGTTCCAGCTCAGCGTACCTCAGAAGTAATAAATATAACGGTGCATGTTTTGTAAAAATGTTTTCAGTATCATGATGAAGGATGCATTGAGACAGATATTCATTTACTTAAGACAGATGAGGAGCATGGGATCAAAACTATGAAATGTACTTACCTCTGTACAGAGGTGCTTTTCTGATGCAACAAAACCCACCCTTCTCCTCTACTTGATGCTACTTGATCCACGGTAACTACTGTAGTTAACATACCCAGCTAATGCACTTCATTTTAAATCTGCTAAATTGAATGATTTCACTGCGAATGTACATTGCACTCATTGCACAACATGTCAACAGTTACTTAATTCTAGTAGATTACTAAGTAGGTATTGGAATCGATATAAGCAAATACTTAAAACTACTTAATACTTAAAAACTACAGCAACTACTTAAAACTGACTGATACATCACTGATCGTGATATAAACTTTTACCAAAGAGAATAATTTAAAAGCATTTACTTGAATCTTTTTAAGGCTAAATTATGCCTCTGTGTATGTGTATCTGGTAAGGTGTCTGCCAACATACTTGCATATCATTGCTCTGTAAAGAAAAACATGTATCTCTATTTTTGTTGATTTTTACTTGCATCATTTGAACACAGCAGCTGCTTTTTACACTGTGTAAAGATTTCATGATGAATGGACAACAGAAATGGCCCTAGACTGCTTGGAAAGACGTCTGGTTCCATTAACTTACATTAAAATTAAATTAGGTTTTTGTCCTCTCCTGTAAAGTTGCCATTTTGGAGATACTTGTTTTCCTTTGGACAGCGATGATATAAAGTGAGCATGTACACTAGGGGGCAGGGTTCAAACCAGAATGTGCAAAAAAATAAAGGAAATTTTCCTGTTTTTCCTCTCTCTCCGATTAGTGATGCTGTGTTTATGTGTTGGGGTAGACGGACGAAGGCAAATCAAATATTCTATTGTTTTCGGTAGAGCAGCAACTTACCACTGACCACTGCAGCAGTGTAATACTGGATGCTGATTTTTTAAAATGCTCAACATCCTACTGGTGAAGTCCAGGCTTACCCATTATTACAAAATAAAATAAAACAACACAGAAGATCCTCCTGTCCTTTATCCACCTTAAATAAGGAAATGACATTGCTAAAGTTCTCCTCTAATCATTCATTTTTGGTGGTAACACAGTCACCATATTGATGTTTCCATGACTGCATGCGACCATCGGTTGGCACAGAACAATGGTCTTTTTAAAGTCAACATGTAAACACAGCATAACACTAGCTTCACTGTTTGTGTATGAATAATTGTGAATTTGCTTGAAGTTTTGGTTTGGATTTAGTATTGTTGGGTTTTCATCCTGCCTCCAGTGCTGTAGGACAGCCGATCAGCGGTTGTCTCACCTATTGTAAGGTTTTTTCATAAACCTCATAAACCTTACTCATATCTTTATGTGCCTCACACATATGTTTAGGCGCATCTTGGCTAAAGAATGAGTCAGATCTAATTCAAGACACACTTATAACAGAAGTCAATGGGCAGTTGCTTTAAAGTGCCAATCTATTGATATATTTCAAACGTGCATAATTCTTTGCAAATATAGTTATTTTATTTGCTATGTAAACCCCCCCAGTGAACCCATCTATGTGTCTTGTGAGCTTTGAAAGAAATATGTTTTCTTTGGGGCTATTTTGCCTTAAAATAATATCCATGTGCCTCTCAAAACTGACAATTTTCTCAGGCAGCATATTCATTCATATTTTGTGATGTAGCTTTTAAAGGCTTTCAGTGATTCCTATCACTAAGTAAGTTTCGCCAGAACAGTGCATTTCACATCAAATCACTTCTTTAAATCCTAACTGTTTAATTATGCAGAAATACTGAAAATTCTATCTAATTTCCCTTTACCGTTGGGGCTGTGTTAGGTGGAGGACATCAGCATATACACACCCTCATCCAGAAGACCCTCATCCACAACTCACACAAAGACAGGAATACACACTACTGTGTATATGTGTGTGTAAGACTGTGAGACAAGAGAGAGAGAAAGTAGACCAAATGGAGAGAGTGAGAGAGAATGAGGAGTGTCCTCTGTGCTCATGGCTTATACATGAAGAACGTGAAAGATTCATACGCACTGTAGAGAAAATATCAGGCAGGCTGAAACCTCTGTGAAACTTTCTGCATTCTCTCAAAGCACTGGATCAAGTTGTATGAGGATGTAAAATGCTCCACTCACTCATGTGCTTTTATAGTTACTGATGTGAGGTTGAAGAAGCTTTACATATCACTAATAAACATCCCATTCAATCCCAGGATAAACCATAGTCATCTACACTAGAGCTGTTCATTTAAAATGCTACTCTGCTGTGCTGGTTTGTGTTGTTGTTTACTAAAGGTATACAGGATAAGGTTTTTGGATAAATGTGCATTTAAAGTGTTTCAGATCATTAATTTTGTATGCACGTCAAAAGTCACCCTATTGCAGGATGTTGTGTATTCAAACTAATGTTAGCTTGCTGGTAAATTCATCAGCATTGTTTCCAACCTGTCTAGTTTTATACCTGGAAACTCAATGTTACATAGCAACTCCAAAGAAAGTGTGCTATTGTTAGGCTGACAGGCTCACTGACAGGCTTGTTAGGGTAAACAGTTTTTTTCCCAAACTTGCATTTTGTAAAGTTTGTCTAACCTAATACAAGTAACCATGAAAAAATACATGGTCCATAAAAGTCCATACAAAAAGCAATACAATTGCACTTAACAATTACAGTATAAATACACATTGCTATATATTATATATTCCAACATGATGAATGCCAAGCCCAGCTACTAAAACTCAGTTGACCAGTTTCCAACTTTTTCGTATGAAATATTGAACTGATAAACCTTATTGCATGATGGCCTTCATAGACTGCATTTTTTCTCATTTCAGATTTCAGAATGGTTAGCTATAAAATGCTGCAATATAGAGAAACCTACCAAGTCAGAACTGTTTAAGGACAGGAACCATCTGAAGAGTTTGTTCATTCATCTAAATCACTTATCCTCCTCGATTGCGGGGCGTGCTGGAGCCTATCTCAGCAATCATTGGCAAAAGGCCAATCGCTAGTCCATCACAGGGCAGACACTCAGACATACACTTTCACACACTCACACCTAGGGGCAAGTTAGGTGCAAACTCCACACAGAAAGTGGCCGGACAACCCAGTCATGGAATCAAACCCAGGCTCTTCTTGCTATGAGGCGACAGCAATCGAGCCCAGGCTCTTCTTACTGTGAGGTGATGGTGCCCCCACTGAGACATTTAAGTCCCCTCACAGAAACGTCACAGAGAATAGGACATACAGAAGACTCATGTGTGGCTGAGCACATATAACGATGACTGTCTCTTATAATAATGGTGAACGCTACAACTGGTGTTCAGTAAAGGTTTTGCTGATGGGAGGCATTCTGGCAACGCACTCATACTGAGCGGGAAAGCTGTTAGATAGCAGTGGTGGTGAAGGAAGAGCCGGTGTAGTGGCCAAGCTTGGAGATGTCAGCAAGCCCAGAGGCTAGCAGCTATTGCGCTATCTACTGGAAATCTAGGTGCAGAAATAAACAAAGATGCTGGTGTCCAAGAGCCATGTTTAGCAGTAAGCTTTGAGACTCCAAAATACACCTGTAAAGTGGACTGGGAGGCTTTCCATGCACAATGTGAACTGGTAGCCAAGTCATGTGAGCTGGCCCACCCACGCAACTCGCTTGAGGCCCTGGAGTTGGTGCTGAGGAGAGATGGTATTGTCAGGAGCTTCACAGTGCACAGATGTTACCAGTCCTGCGGTCAGAGCTGTGGAGGAGTCAAGTGAGTCATCAAAGCTGGAGTGGGTGAAAGAGCTGACAGAACTGATCTGAGGGCTGGCCAAAATCGCAGCCAGACAGTCAGTAGCATTGTGCTGCCTGTGCTGTACATGTGGCCAGTCAGGACATCTGGCTAGGGCTTGTCTGTTGGGGGTTACAGGAAAGTGGAACACTACAGGGCCCTGCATCTGTGTCCCACATGAATGCTAGGCAAAACAGTGCAGCAAACAGTACCTCCGGCAAAACAGTGTCAAACAGTGGCTGAGGACCTGCCACATCTCCATCCTCATTGAAGAGGTTCCCTGCACTGCACAGGTACACATGGGGCCATCAATCACAGTGGCCGGCCAGAAGTGAGACCTACAGGGTTCGAACTGGAAAACACGGCAGTCTATCTCCAAACAGTGAGTTAACACTGATGAAGAGGGGGGGATGGCTGATGCTGACTGTTGGGGACTGCGCCTCTTAGTCCAGATGGCTGAGATACATGACGTGCTTTCTGGGCCGGGACCTTTGAGAAAAAAAAACGGGAGCCCCATTGACTGTCAGAGGTAGCCATGTAGTGATAAGGAGGCCCCAAGATGCCAGTTCATAGCTGAACCTGCAGCATTAAAGTTGGTTGGAGGATCTTCAGGAGAGGGATATGCTGTCAAGGGCAGCATGGAATTTTGTGGGTGATGCCGCCAGTGCTGGAGGAGCCAACACATTGACAACACTGAGGGTGACAAAGAAAGCAGAAGGTGGCTGAGGAATGCTGCTGCTGCTGTCGCCACCCCCTGTTGTGCTGTATGTGCAAGAAAGGACTCCCACAGCACTGACACGCCCGCTTCAGTCTGGCACACCAATGAAGAGGACATCACAGACCCGGTGTTGAGCTGTCTGCCAGGACCAGCTGTGCCTGGCCCCAAGAGAAGAATTGGAGGCGAGGAGGTGGCAACCTGCGACACTTGTGCTGGCCAGGGCAATGGCCAGGCCTACCCAAGCATGCCTCAGGAGGAGGGGGCAGTTCGGTTCAAAGACTTTGTGGTCCTTGGGGTGAAGGGGTTTTGTAAAGGGTGGGGTAATGTATGCTTTTACATGTTGGCTTTGAGTTTTGTGTTCACTAGCATTTACCTAACTAGGTCCATTTGCTGTGGAGGGTGGGGCTAGGAGCGGAGAGTAGACGCCTGCCCCCCTACACACACACACCCACCCCCCGGTTTAAATTATACAGCATTACATATAAAAGAAGGCATGTGTAGTTTAACTGGGGGTTTTGGATAGTCAAGGCGATAGCAAGATATGTGTTTTATCTGTTTATGTTTCTTTACTATGTAGCATTTCACGCAGACTTCATCTCAACCACAAAATTATTGTAAAAATTTGGAAAAATCTGCGGAATTCATCTTGAAGTTGTAAAAATGTATGTGACATTGGCAAATAAAAAAAGGAAGGAACGTTGCCCATCACATGTGTCTCCACATATTTGTATGGGTTTGGTGTGCGTGTGTGCAAGCATATGGAAAACTGCAAAACATTTCACTGAAATGTCTTTGGCAGTGAGCGGGAGAGACAAACAGTGCTGCCTAATCTGGGCGGCGGCTGCTCCACTGTCTCTTACTGGCCTGTAGCCCTCACACGCACACACACACACACAGCTGCTAAAGCCATCAGTGGGTCATCTCTAGCCCAACGCTGAGAGTGCCAAGGTGTTGAGTGTACAGTAGCTTCAATGCTTCAGCAAAATCTGAGATCACACAACCCGCCTTCATATATCTCACTGATCTGATCTCATCTGATACGATTTACTCTGGGCACTCCGCGTCCTCATGTGGCCTCTCACATGCTGTTCCCTCTGATAATGCTTCTCAAATGAAGATATTTCACAGTTATACATTACATCTGCTGTTATAAACTTTATCATCTTTAGAACTCTCATCTCAGGATCTTTTACAGCACTATTAACATGCCAGCAAAGCTCAAACTAAACAATAAAATGAGCTGAACTGAATACAAATAAATAAATAAATAAATAAATAAATAATCAGAGACATTTCAACACAGGAGACAGTTCACTGGCTGATAATGAAGGGGAATATAGGACTGTCACTCATCATGCAGTTTTAACCGAAGATTAACTGTCAAATAAATAATTGCAATCTTTTCTAGTTCACTGGTTGCAACTGTTGTAATACAAGCCTAAAAATGAATTGGAGGTTGGAGTTGCTACCTAATGAAGTTCCCAGTGTACAGTTCTGTGCTAGCGAGCTAAACTGTTGTTGCTGTATTTAATTGAAACCCTAGCACCGTTAGCTTTTACATATACACAAAGTAAATATGATTTGGATTATTACTGGTGTTCTGTAAAGCTTATCCAACCTCATAAAATGAAAGAATTCACGCAATTTTGGGCAGATCGCGTATTTTCTCATATTTATTTAATGTGAAATAAACTCCCTAATAATCAGCACCAAAGCAAACACTGAGCAAGATTATCTGTACTGTGATGTCATTCCATAAAGGTTACCTAAATCTTCCAAAACTGTGGTCATGGATTTCACATACATGCCTAACCACTGCAGCATTAATCTCCTCTTCAGGAATCCCTGGATATCCCAAAATTTACTGCACCTTCCACTGAGAATTCTCTGTTTGGCTAAAGTTAAACAAGCATTAATAACATTGTCTGCCTGTACAAAATGCAAGCAATAGGTTTTTAAAAACCAAATTAACAATGTGGACGTTTTGTAGCTGTAAGAAATGCACCTGTTGCCACTGTTTTTAATGAGAACAATGCATTGACAGACAGCGGATTCCAGTCAAGTTAGGCGATATGGCAAAATGTAATATCAAGATACTTCAGGAAGTCTTTAAATATACATGATTTGGCACAATGTTTTTTTTTGGCTGACATCTAATAAGTTGTAACAAGCTAAATATTGCCAGATTTTAAAAATCCTGTAAAAAACTATCCAATTACTTTTATTCAGCATTTCACACACTGTGCTGTACTAAACCAATTAAACAGGCCTAATTATACTCTCGTTTTGACCAAACCTGCATTTGGAAAGTGATTTTTAAGTACTGAAGATATATATAATATCACCATAGTGATAAATATTGTTATATTGCCCAGCTCTAACAGCAACACAGAGCAAAGCATGACATCTACACCCTGCTGTAGTTTAAAAAGTTCACCAGCCCATGCGTCTGCCAACAGGATATGGTGTGGGGTCAGGCCTCAATCATGTCAATTTTTGACAGCTTACATTCAGAGTTCCACAATCTGCATCAAAAGATAAAGTACAACAGCAACTTTGCTTGCTTTTAATTGCCAGTAGTTTCCACTTTTCAGATTTCATGTTTGAATGAGTTTCACATCCATCTCCACCCACAAACAGACCCATTACAAAACCAGGAATGTGAGCACTTGTCTCAAACTCTGAATTGTTAAGCAATCTCAAAGACCCCGTCAATACCTGGCCACTTCATGTGTGTTGGGTATATGGGTAATGTATCAGGATGAGACCAAACCACATAAACAATGCAAGTGTAAATGTACACAAAACGCTTAAATGTAAATACAAACACGGTCGCTCAAACCACTTCCGGAGACGCATTTCAGCCATGTAATAGCAGCGAAAATGCATCCATCTTTCCAAGACACAGTCAACAACCAGGACCCACCCAGGACAACCAAAACACCTCCTCAAGCAATATGTCACTGGGCACGTGACCAGTGTCTGTGAGGAAGATCATCATGGAGAAGGCACATGGTTGCAGACCAGATGCAACGAAATGCTATAACAGTATGGACAGACACTGCCATCCAAAACAATAGAGGCTGAATGTATAAGCAATTCGTAACTGGTTGCTTTGCAATGAGCGGATTTGCATATTCCATCCCACACAGCAAGCGGATTCCAATCCAACCAACCAGAGACACGTTTGACTACCAAATGTAATAATGGGGTTAAATAGGCCTGCTTATGTGCTTTCTGACACTGTAAGACAAACTGTTACCTAGAAACGTGAACTAAAACAGGGACATAATTCAATGGTTGTGATGATGGCTGCTGTGCAAAACTAAACAAGCAAGTCACCAAACTTGCCTTGGCAAAGTTCAAACAACCAGTGACAAACGTTCCCATCATCTAAATAAGGGTGGTTAGAATCTATTGTGGTGCATCATCCAGCAGGTACAAGTAGCACTGACCACAAAATCTACCTATGTGGTGACTTTCACACGAATCCACTTTCACTGTGCAAGATTTGGGATCAAACCTGATGATTTTTCCAGCTTTTTCCCTCTTGGAATTTACCTTCAAAAGTGATTACTGATGATTACTTCCAGCATACTGCGTACATCCTAAAAGAATGTGTTGCTCCAAACTGGTGAATGGGTTAAAAGATCTTTTTGTCTCAAGCTTAATGGAAACTATTAGGTTTGAGTCATGCAGAAGGCCTATTGTAGTGGTCCCTCAGCAACACTGACTGATGGAAAAGTCTGTCTGGGCTGTGTTTAAATAGGGGTTAGTTCTGCAATGTAGATAAGTGAACCCAGATTTGTTCCTGGATTCATTTATCACTGCAATTATGGTTTACATTTGATTACAAATCCAATTCAGATGAATTAACATAGGTACTACTGAGGAATGATAGACTTCAGGCTAGAGAAGCTGCCGCATGCTTACATGTACACACCACAGGTTTATCTGAATGTCAATTTTGCACAACAAAAACATTTTACATTCAATTTACAATCAATTTTACATTCAATTCATATATATATATATACACACACACACACACACACACACACATACATATATATATATATATATATATATATATATATATATATATACATATTGTTGCTGTCTAAATAAAAACTTGTATCTAAATAAAAAGGTAAAATGCCAACTTTACAGCAGAGGGCAAAAACCCAGTTTAGTTTTGATGTAAATCAATAGAACCAAACTATTTTCCAGGCATTTCTGGGCCATTTCTGTGGGTCCATTCATCACAAAAGTTTCACATAATGTAAACAGCAGCTTATGTGATCAAATGTTAAAAAGTTAAAAATTACAAAAATTAAGATACTTGTTTTTCCTTTTGACTGCAACAATATACATTATATATGTACACCTAACAATTCACTCATTTATGCAGTTACCAGGTAATTGTGTGGCAGCAGTGCAGTGCATAAAATCATGCACATATGGAGCAGCACCTTTGGGTAATATTCACCTCAGTCATAATGGAGACAAAATGTGATCTCAGTGATTTTGACCATGGCATGACTGTTAGTACCAGATGGGCTCGTTTGAGTATTTCTATAACTGCTGATCTCCTGGGATTTTAAGGCACCACAGTCTCTAGAGTTTAGGGTTGATGCAAGAGGTCAGCGGAGAATGGGCAGACTGGTTCAAGCTGACAGAAAAGCTACAGTAACTCAAATAACCACTACAACAGCAGATGGGCTACAGAAGACCATGTCAGGTTCCACTTTTGTGAGCCAAGAACAGAAAGCTGAGGCTGTGCTGGCCACACGCTCACCAAAACTGGACTGTTGACAACTGTAAAATTTTGAAAAAGTAGAATTGTCTGATGTGTCTTGATTTCTGTCTAGGTACATAGATGGTAGGGACAGAATTTGGCCCCAACACCAGGAATCCATGGGTCCAACCTGCTTTGTATCAACAGACCAGGCTGGTGGAGATGGTGTAAGAGTATGGGTAATGTTTTTTTCTTGGCACACCTTGAACCCAGTCACTAGATCTGAATCCAATAGATCACTTTTGGGATAGGGAAGAATAGGAGTCTCACACCATGAAAGTGCTAATGAAAAATGTTGCAGACATGTCAACATGAACCAGAATGGGATTTTTTCAAACATCTTATCCATGCCATGAAGAACTGAGAGTTTTGAGAGCAAGGGGAATCCTGACCCATTATCAGTATAGTGTTCCTAATAAAGAATAGGTGAGTACACTTCATTAGGAAGACCAGTACACCTTTTTGATTATAATCAGCCAAACATGTGAAAGCTGTGAAGTGCATAAAAACATGCAACTACAGGCCAGCGGGTTTAGGTAATGTCGAGAATGAGAAAAAATGTGATCTCAATGACTTTGACCGCGGACACGATTGCTGGTGCCACACAGGCTGTTTATCATTACCATGTAAATGGTGTTGTGAAGTATGTGCACACTCACTCAGAAGTGATCACAGTGTGTCCAACAATAAAGGCAGCATGGAGCTTCTTTTATACAGTCATAGAAAACACAGTAGCAAACAGAAAGCTCCACATGCTGATCCATTTACTATGAACACCGTGGACGTGCACAAATGCAGTTTTATCAGTTCAGGGAAACAAACAGAATGAGCAGACCACACAGTCAGAGGTGAGTTACAATTTATCTGTTTAGACCTGAACGAAGTGCTTGTCTTAGGAGCTTATAATGATAATTTTAATACTTTTATTTACACCGGGCTCTTTCACACAGCTGCACATACACAGAGAAAGAGAGATAGAGAGACAGAGAGAGAGGCACAGAGAAACAAAGAGAGAGAGAGAGAGAGAGAGAGAGTCACATGCTTGGCACAACATGTGGAAAGAACCTCTATAAAAAGAATGATTCTTTTATTACTGAATATCACATTTAAGCCAATTCTCCTTTTATAAGAATGTAATAAAAGGTAATAAAGCTTTAAGCCTAACACTACTTTATTCACACACACACACACACACACACACACACACAGACAGACACAATCTTGTTTCTGTGAATTGTGGGGGCATTAAATAGACTTCCATTCATTGCCTGCAGACCCAGACTTTATTCAGAACTACTACTAGCCTTAATCCTAACTTTATACTTAAGCTTAACCCTTAACCTTAACCTTAAACCTAAACCTAACCCTAACCTTAAACCAACCCTAACTCTAAACCTAACCCTAACCTTCACTTTAACCTTAACTTTAAACCTAACCCTAACCCTAACCTTAACCTTCACCTTAAACCTGACCCTAACCATAACCCTAACACTAACCTTAACCTTCACCTTAAATCGGACCCTAACCCTAAACCTAACCTTAACCCTAACATTTACCTAACCTTAATCTTAAACTTAACTTTACCCTAACCCTAACCCTGACCTTAACCTTAACAACAATGTGGCATGAACGTAACCTTCACGACATACACACACAACTAAGCTGAAGAGGTATGGAGCACATTTACTCTCAGATTCTGTACAAAATACGTAGTTTGACCTTAAATGGGCATTTTAACATCGACATATACAATTCACCATATTAACCCAATATAACATACTAAAATATAACAAACCTGGAAAGCTCTGTTCAAAAGATATATTAACTGTATTTGAATGAGGATGGTCTGTTAAAACAAAGTGCTTCACCTTTACCTGACACTACTGAAATGAACTACACAGCAGGAGAGACGGAAGAACAAAATTCATTATTAAACACATCCACATCTGAAGAAGGCTATGAAAAGGGAATGACAGGATAACTCATGGCTATAGCCAGCCTAAAAACAACATCAACGACTCTATGTGTATCAGTTAGTTCATAGTAACTGATGAATAATTATTTATAAGTAGGTATAATTAACTGATTAATAACTGAACAGTAAGACCTGTGGATCTATTCATGCAAAGTATTGAAAAGCTGAACTATAGTGTCATAAACAAACATTTCAGCTCCTTAAAGGGTTCATATATGGGTCCACATTTCAGTTCCTACCTCATATATTAGTTTCATAGCTGCTTATAAGTAATAATGTACTAGTCCCGAATATAAGCCTTAAGATTAATAACAGAATAATAAATATGGAGCTAAAAAACATCAAAATCACATGGATATGGATACATGGAGCCAACGTGATGAAAAACTAGTGTTTTAATGCTTTAAGCCCTAAGGGTCTGTTTGTGGGTCCACACTTCAAGCGCTCACGCTCATAACTCCAGGACCTACACATCAGGGCGAATTAGTGGAAACACTGAGCCAAAGTGACAAAAATATCATAACCTCACAATATCTCACAAATAAACAAGTGTTTTAAATATAGACACTTCTCTCAGTGGCCGGCTGATTTACTATGACTGACTAGCCGCCGTATTAGGGCTTACGGTTTCCTCCTCTTTCTCCACAGGGACTCTGCACCTGTTAGTCCGGAGATCCATATGCACAGACACACACAAACACTTCTACAAACAAAGAGAGATCTTCTCCAAACTGCACTCACCTTCGGTCTTTTCCTCTGTCCGTCTTTTCCACTCTGTGATCTCTACACTCCTACTGAGCTTCAGCTACCAGTAAAATCCACACTGAGAGAGAGAGAGGAGAGAAAGTGAGAAAGGAGGAGTGCTGATCCATCCAGCTGCCTCTGCAGGACCACAGAGTGAGAGAGAAGGAAAGAGAGAGAGAGAGAGAGAGAGAGACAGAGAGACAGAGGGAGGGAGGGTGGAACGGCTAAGACAGAGTGTATGGACAGAGAGGGGAGAAAGAGAGAGGGATGACTAAGAGAGAGAGGGTTAAGAGAGAAGAGGGGGAGTGCAAAAAGACAGAGAGAATAAAAATAATGACAGAGAAAGAAAGAGAGAGAGAGAGAGAGAGAGAGAGAGTAAAAGACAAAGTGAGTAAAAGAGAGAGTAAGTGACCAAGAGAGATAGAGAGAGAGAGCATAAGAGAGAAAGATGAGGAAGCGACAGAAGGAGAGCTGGTTTCCTATTACACTTCTCCACTTGAGCCTCCCGTCTACTTTTTTCCCCTCCCTCTCTCTCTCTCTCTCTCTCTCTCTCTCTCTTTCTCTCAAATGTCCCTCCCTCTCTCTCTCCCTCTAACGAGACAGCAGCGGGATCATCCACTCTTTGCAATTCCAGGCCCTGTGTGTGTGCGTGTGTATTTAGTCCTTTGTGGGGACTAAATCCCCCCTGTCTCATGAAAAAGTGAGCGTGTGGTTGTGGGCACATTTGGCTGCTCTCCTCAAGGAAAATCTTTTTTACCCCAAAACTGCCCTGTTCTTCACCCTTCACTGTCTCTACTGAAATAAACCGCACAGCAGGAGAGGCAGGCAGGCGAAACTCATTAAACTAAACATGACCAGGTCTGATGAAGGTTATGAAAAGAGAAAGACAAGGTGGAGATACCCAAGTGAAGAAAATGTACATACATATATATAAAATGGGTTTATTCCTATTTATTACTATTATTTTATTATTTTTATATTAAAACAATTCAGTTTCTTAGTAATGTAGTATTACTGAATAATGAGTCTTAAGGAGTTAAAACAATTACTTCTACAGATGAAAAAAGAACTACAGCAGAACTTTATCCAGCCAAAGTATGTACGGAAAAAACAAACTTACTCTTGTTTTACCTGTTAAACTGCATCTGGGTCTTCACAAAGCTTGGACAGTAATGTAAATTTAGACAAACAGTTGCCATCTTTAGTATCATTGCAATGAACACATCATCATGACCCGAATTCAAAAAGTACCACATGTTGCACATGCAAGAGTAACAGAGTCTTACAGAGCTTAGATTATCCCTGATGGTAATACAGATACCATACACTTGCCAGCTGGTTTAGTTTCTGCTATGGCTTAATAGCTCATAATAGTAACTGTATTCTGCACAGACAGCCACTTTCATTTGGTTAGCAACCAGAATATTGTGAAACTGCTGAATTGGGACCCATCTTCTAGACAAGATTGTCCACTTTTGACAAAATTGTCCACTCTTCGCAATAAAGTACATATAATTTGCATAATACAGTGGCACAGTATTTGATAATATCAATTATCAGCCAAGGCTAGTCAACACTTCTATTTTTTGTCCTATTTACAATATAAGTTTTATAGCTTCTTATTCAATAATCAATATAAGCAACCACATAATAATAAAGCTTAGGATTAATAAATATAATAAGAATTTAGTTTCAATGATTAAAACATGTCCACTTTCACCATCCAAGAAAATTAAAAAAAGAACAACACCCATTTTACAAACACGTTTTAACCCCTTAAACTTAAAGGACGTGTACATGTTTACACACCTCAGTGTCTTAATTTTATATTAGACACCTAGCAGCTAATGAACAATATGCCTTAAGATTAATAAGATTATACCTGAAACATACTAACTGAAAAATAAGACTCAAAGTAAGTGGTTAAAACACCTCAAAATCTGAAGGATATAAAACACCTGATGGATTTCTTCCAGTCAAAGAAATGAAAAACCCGGCTAATGTCTAACCAAAGAAGCAAACTTATTAATACTACAACGGATATCGATTATCAGAATGTTTTGGTCTATTAAATGTATCGATTATATTTTTTAAATATTAATCAGGGTTTAGTTAGTTATTAGTAATCATTTCTTTAAGCTGAAAAACATGCATGTCCACCCACCAACAAAAGATGCAGTCACACAGACATTCAGCCACACAATGCTGGAACACTGCATCCACTGTGAAGGTGAAATATTACCACACTTGGACTGGAAAAGGATAATTTGGTTTGGAAGGCTGGCTCGACCCTTTTACAAAAGCTGCACGCCTCAGCAAAGGAATTACAACGGCTTTTTCCTCCATGCTCCTCTGCCAAGTCATTAATTGCAGGCGATGAAGAACATGAGGGTTACGTTTGCTATAGCTGGCACACAGATATGAGACCTGAATGATGGAAAACAGAGTGGAGTTAAGAAACCTAGAATTATGGGACGCCTTTAAAAAGGGCTTGACATAGTTACATGCACGTGTGTGGGGGTGTGGGACATTTGTCCTTACCCTGGGTATAAAAGACATGTATGGGTCCTTAAACTGTAATGTTGTCTGGAAATTCTAGTTTGGGTCAAGTATTGCTTGGGTCACTCCACAGGACAGCCACTCCACAGATTCAGTCTGCAGGAGACAGAGCTCCACAGAGTAATGCATAGTTCACATTTTGTGCATGTCATGGCCTCTGCTATGGTTATCCATGAACCCCCTCTCTGTGCATCAATGCAGATACATTTACATGCATCATTGCAGAAGCATAAATCAGCCTTAAGCTAGCCAGTTAGCTAGATGTTTCACATGTACACATATATTTATATATAAGCCAGACAGGGCTCAAGTGCAAAGCTGTGATGAAGTACAGTAAAAACAGGGCAACAAATGCTTCAGTGAACAGACTACACAAAGCAATGCTATGCAAAGACAAAAGTCAAGAGATGGTGTGGCTGGTCGTACCAACCAATTACTATTATGAACAATAGACAAAGTAAAGTAGATCCCTGTTGATTACCTTGTTAACCGATCAAAGTAACTTTGTGCCAAAAAATCTACAGGCTACACAGAATAACAATGATCCCAAGCAATTGGCCCAACAGGTACAAAGAATATAAAATAATACATGTGCAAACAAACATTGAAAACAATAGTTTGGTTAGGCCCAAAAAGAGGTTCTACAGTATTTTCAGGAATGTGTCTTCCTAATTGGCAAGTAGTCTTACCATAGCCTTACCAAGTCTAGCACACTGTAGACCACAAAGCCACAAAAGGAGTCAAATAACATGAGTAGAACTAGGGCTGAAAGATTAATCATTTTATATGGTTTTATATTAATCATTTTATATGGTTTTATATTAATCATTTTATATGGTTTTATATTAATCATTTTATATGGTTTTATATAGGTTATAAGTGGGGAAATTGAACCTATTAACACAGAGCCTGTGAAATGCCTTTAGCCGAGTTAGACAAATCAGAGCTAACCAAACCAAAAATGTGCCGTGACATCACAGCTACTTAACTGGCAGTCTGGCACAAAATAGCATATTCAGTAGTAAAGCCTCAAATCCAAAAATCACAAATCGAAAAAGGTGATATCCTGGTCTTCTTGGCAAAGGAATCAGGCCTGAACCTTCATTTATAGATAATAATTTTTACAGTTCAAATCACACAATATTAGTCAGAAAAATCACAATTATGATTGCTTTCTTTAAATACCTCTTCATTTGTTGTTTTGTGAGCCACACCTTGAACGCAAGATATAAATATTGCTATATGTAGACATACATGCACTATATTAATTTATATAACTACATACATTTACTACATAAATTGATATTTTTATATATTATATTCATTTGTTATACTATGGACCTTAGATATAGTTAGTTTTAGCTATAGGAGATGGCCGGCCATTTTTAACAAAATCAAGTGTAAAATCAAAATCAAAAAGTAATTTTAATCACAGCATTAGCTCATTTTACCTAAGCCTTTAAGCTAATAGCCTCAGCACTGGTGTTAGCCTTACTCTGTTCTGTGGGGTAGCTTGAGTCAAATATTTGCATATATGTCATTTCATAACTCATTTATTTTTCAAGATTCACCCCACTACCAGATGTTATTATGTCTCTTACTTTCTTTTTTTCTCTCAGACACACACACACGCAGACACACACACACACACACACACACACACACACACATACTGTGTTAATTATAGGCAGGTCACAGCATTCCTCAGTGTTCCTGTCAGTTTACAAGCCACACTAAAACCACCATCTCTACTGCTGTACAGCACAGTGCGGGGACCCGGGAGAAGCCAGTGTGTGTGTGTGTGTGTGGAGTGGAGGCAGGGGGAAATAATTAGCTCCATTCTGACACATGAAGTGATTTACGGTTTCCCAGTGAAACTGTCAGAGCTGCCAGCCGTATGCCTGTAAAACCACACACACAAACACACACACACACACACACACACACACACACACACAAACTCTAATACAGAACGCACTGTGACAGCACACACCAAAAGCTGTAAATTGCACTAATGCATCGGATGTGGCAGGCAGCGCATCACCTCAGCGTCTCTCTCTCTTTCACTTTCGTTCACACATGCACACACACACACACGCACACACACACGCACACATGTTCCTCCAACCCTTTATTTATAATGAAGACATGCAATTCCGAGAACCAACACCAGACAGCTCTAGATGGTGTGAAAACTCTATCTGCATCGACTATCTTGCAGGCCTGTCTGACACAATATCAGTTTACCTAACAAAGTAAGAATACAAGGAAGTCCTGGAAATAAAGGGCTTCTATCCTACAGCTTTCCTGTCTGTTATTTCTTTGCTTAAGGTCCATGTATAACATTTGTGTAAGTTTATGTAGCAAAAACAGTCATATAATTCATTCAATTATAAATAGCCTTTTCCATCCAGCCTGTATTTATCATTAGACTGAAACAGGCTGATTTTGTTATTGTGTCTTTAAGATTGACATATGTAAATATCCATTGCTTGGAATTGGCAGTCCTTTATTTTAAAAGCCTCATTTAAAAACCAGTGAAACACTTCATCACCAACTTCAGTGTGAATAGGCAGGACTAGTCTGCTGTGGGCTGAAATGAATAATAAGGTTGATTTGCTTGAAATTATGAATCCAGGATGAGTTTTGTTATAACCACTGTACCGCAATGATACAAATACGTGAGATAATGGGACATACAAACCGTGCAAACCACACCAGGGTTAGACCCTTTAGCTGAATCACATGGAAGGATGTTCCGGTCACATTTCAAATGAAAATGAAAATGCAACAGACCCTCGGCCATCTAGCCCATTGCATCTGCAAGTTATCCACTTTGTTTCTGAGGCATCAGACATTAGAGAGTGGCTAAACTTTTAGGGCTAGCCTTAGCCTAACACCAGACAGAAAAAAACCAAAATAAACCATATATTTCTCTCTGTGAAGTGTGAATATGAACAAAAACATAGTTCTACGTTCAGTAGCATACAGCTTTAGCTTCTTAACTAGCTTATACTGAAGGTTTTACACAGTAATAATTCTAAAAACAGCGATCAATAAATCAACATACCATCATAGTCTACATTCTGGAGCAATCGTGGTCATGTAATAGTACTTATCATCTCCATCAGCATCTGGAAGAGTAAATTATTAGCTATATTGTCGTTGGCATCAGCTGCAAGAGTTACCAAAGACATCGCATCTCTCGCTGGGATTAATACTATACTGAGCTGCAACTGGCTGGGGTTGGCTCTTAGAGACTCTGAAGATGTGGCTAATGCAGACGGTCACACGCAAAAAAGGCTCATGGTAGGCTTGTGCCCTCCAACAAAGGGCCTGTTTATGACTGTTTGTGTCTATTTTGTGTTGGGGGCTGGTCACCACCAGGGTGAGTGCATAGCTAATGGTGACCTACCCCATGGTTACATGCCTTTGTATGTGCCTTTCCTGCTGTATGTTTAATAAAGAGCACATTTTGCCACAGAATCATGATGTCCCGTGTGTCAATACTACCTAATAGCAGCTCTACCTGCTTTTGGAAAATGGGGAAAAAACATAAGATCCATTACATACATGGGTACATTTGACATTGCTGCCTCAAACACTACAAGACTTTGCTGTTAGTATTTACTGTTCTGACTGAATTTCCATTCATTGCATATTGTGCTTTAAATTGAGCTGCTTCCATGCTGACTGGATCCAAGTTATCCACCTGTAAGCACAGGCAACCGTTATGTTTACAAACATTATGATTTGGTCAAAACCATGATATGCATTTTTGGCCATATCATCTGCCAGAAATGTGTTGCCGTGCTTTTTTTACGTAGGAATGTTAAATCAGATGCAGTTTATCCAGATACGATCCAAACATGAACCAGATGTTCAATGCAAGGTCATGTAAACCGCCTCAGGATGTCATACAGTATCAGAAACCACATAAGCAAGTCTGTTTGTGATTACTTAATTTGCAGTTAGAGACAAGTGTGTGCTGACATAGTCATGCGTTTGGAGCAATGCTAATTGGTGGGGGACACACTTTCTTTACTTGTTATCTACATCATCCATGTAGCTCAAGTGCAAAACTAAAAAAGCAAACTTCAGACACCAAACATGTTTTGGCTGATCAACTAATTTTTTTTTTTTTTTGGAGGATGTCATCTACATTTTTGCTCAATTAGAGTCAACAATGTTTTAATAAATCTAATATGTTTGCAGAGCTACACATTTCTAAAGTAGTTTTTAAACTGCTACACTGTTGTAGCTGCTTTTCAGAAAGGTCCATTTCTTTACTGCAGTTATTGTTTCACTGCAGTGACAATGCTTGTACTGAGCTATGGGTTTAAGACACTCTATAGACTTCTGGTCAGCCAAGTCGTGCTATAAGGTCTCCAGCCCATTCAAACAGACTTTCTTCTGGCATGATGTGAGCCACCCAATAAATAGCACCATGATGCAACAGCACCATGTTTTGGCACAGGTTTTCCTGTTCTGACCAACAACAGAACAGTAAACAAAACAAACAAAACAAACAAAAACAAACAAAACAAACAAAAGCAAACATACTACACCCTGAACTTGGCAAAACTTCAGGGTATCCCTGCTGAAAAACTTGTCAGAACACAACAAACAGCCAACATCATACTGCATGTGTCTTGATCAAGTTTTTGCTGGTCAGCCAGCACCAACCAGCATGAACCAGCATGAATTCCATGTTGGCCCAGGCTGGTTATTTTCAGTAGGGGAGTCCTACACTTATATGATATAGCTCATGTCCCTTGTGTGTATGTGTGTGCCTGTGTGCGTGTGCGGGTTTGCATGTGTGTGTCCAAATGGTTGTTTCCAGATGTGTCGAGTTTGTCACGGTGGTGTTAAATGGTTTATGCTGGAGATGGTTTAACTCAACATCCGTGCCACTCATTCAAACAAGCAAATCGTATCCATCAGTGTGTACAGGCACTTCAGTTAGACTTACAAGACTATGTGCAACAAACTGATCATTTGATTGCACCCTGCAGCCATTAGCGGTCCATTATGTAAAACCAAACTGAAAAAAGAAAGAGGAATCCAGATGCTAGCATGATTGAGTGAAACAGCACACTGGCTGCATCGGGTTTAGGACTGTTAGGTTCTGACTCATGCAGTGAGAAGCTCAGCATGAATGTGAGGGTCCTTTGTGTAAGCGCATCTCTCCCTCTCACGCATCCTCAACCAGCTCGATCTCCAAATGCTACGGGAACACACAGACTCCATATACTCAAAATACTTAAGCCATTTACTGAGCCTACATAGTCGACTGAGACTGCTGGGTCAATCTGTAAACAGTTTTACAGACTATTCACAGAAACAACCAGTGTTCATGGTGCCTTAAAGATCTATCCGAAAAACATTTTCAGAAGATTGAGAACCTGTGCTTCCACTCACTGGTCACTTCATTAGAAAGCCCTACTCAGTACATTCACTTGCAGGCTACTTGTTACTATTAGAAGCACCAACCTAGTACTTCTACTCACTGGTCACTTTATTAGAAACACCTACCATGTACTTCCACTCACTGACAATTTCAATAGAAACACTTTCAGTCACTGGACACTTTATTAGAAACTCTTGCCTTGGATTGGAGAGTGGAGATGATTTCCACTGGCAAGTAAACAAGCAGACAGATCCTTTAAACTGGTGAATGAATCATACTGGAGAGATTTATAATCTTAAATAAAACAGCATGTAAACAGGACTGAAATATTGAAACACAACCGATTAGCATGGCTTGCTACACTTGATGATTAGGCTTCCCAGCAGTGTAGTCTATGGAAGTGCTTGCACAGTGGTTACAAAGAGCAAAAGAGACCTTCATCAGACCTGAGGCCTGTACTGTAGTAAAACCAGCAAAAATAATCAATCAATCAAATCTTGTGGCTAATGTGCAAGTTTAAGAGAGAACAAGAATCAATTTCAATGTATGAATTTGACCTGAGGTGCAAAGAAGAACAAGAGATGCTTTGTGTTACCTGCTGTTTGAGCTCCAATGAGGCAGAGAAGTCAACATCAAACCACACAGCATGCTCACGTGAAATGCTTTATGTGTGCTTTTTGATAGCATCTTTGATATCAATGTAGTATTTTAGTATTTCTAATAGTTAGTATCTTTAATTTAATGATGTTTATTAAACATTAGCACTCCAGCTGGTCACTTAGCACTAGTTGATTTACCTCAGAAAATTGGGAACAAGGGAGAAGGGAGAGGAAGTGTGTGTGCGCGCATGTATGAAAGCAACGACAACCAATGACACTCAATATCTGAAGCACTGTAGACCAGAAGGAAAATGTTAGAGCAAGGCCAAAGTCAATAGAACACGATGTGTCCTTTCCAAGGAGCCTTTAATCGCATAGCTAGCCTTCAGGAAACCAGAGATATGGACCCCAAAATCACCAGGTTTAAAGCTTCATTGCTGAGCAGTAAAGTTGAAACTTGGTGCTTGCTTGATTAATTGCAAAGTTGGCTATACTGAGTGTCCGAGTCCTTTAATCCATTTGTTATACATTAGCATAGTAGTGGGAAATATGGAAAAAAGAAATCGAATTAAACAGGACTAATTACGCTTGATATCATGAATAAAATCATCGGAACGTAAAGATCGATTAACAACTGCATGTTTTCTTACAAAGAGAGCTTAAGAAGTACTGTTTTCTGTGTTTTCCAATGTATCAGATGTCAGAAAACATAAATTCAGTGACCTGAACATTTATTAAAACATGATGATACTGCATTTTGCTATGCTTATGCTTCTTATGCTTATGCATAACAAATGCGGTGCACTCAGTATGGTCGACTTGCACTAGCATTAGCATGACTTGACATGAAGCTTTGTCTGAATGGTGTTACTGGTCAGTACGTCAAGAGCACCAAACAACTCCAGAGTAACACATGAGTCAGAAACGCAGATTGACATATTGTGACGTAATGTATCACAATGTATTACAATAAATATTGTCATATTGCTCAGCCCCATATAGGTATATTCAGAATGCAGCCCTTTAGAGGACTTTTATGATATAGCTGCTGATTTAGTGTCTAATAATATCCGGCCCTTGGGCACCATTGTGTGTGAAGGTTGCTGTGGAGCGAGTCTAAATTTGGCATAATTGGTGACTAACCCCTGTGGTGACTGCCAGGCTGTAAACTGTGAAAGAGTAGTTCCCATAAGCATCCTTGCTTTATTTGGACTGAATTAAAGCGATAGTTCAGGGAAAAAGGTTTCCTCCAATCCCTAATGCAGTGCATCACCACACTGCACCGGAGTTACAATGCTAATAAAGCTAACAAGTGATAGAAGCTTTTACAACAAGCATTGTGCTAACTGTATGCCTAAATTATCGCACACCTGCCTCATCGTGTTGACAACAGACTTGCTTATGTGGTTTCTCATACAGTATTACACACCCCTCTATATATATTTTGCATGGGGACACCTTACTCGTTATCCTTCTATTGGCATGTGTCACCATTTAAAGGACTGTTGCTAGGTAGAACATGTCCCCGCAGCAGTCTGTGGAGGAGCCTTCCTCTGCATTCAGCGCCAAATGGTATAGTCTATCGATGATTCATAACTACAGCAGCGTCATAATTCCTTCTTTTTTACTGAGCCCTGAAATATAGTAGGTAGGGGTGTAAGGTTACACATGCCAACTAGAAATTAATTGTTCTAAAAACATTATGCAATATGCAATACAGTGTTCCATTAATGTTTTCAGCAGGAAGTTTTCTTTTGGTTCCCAGAAGGTTCTTACTAAAGGTAGGAGAACGTTCTCTAAAAACATTCTGTCATCTCAGGTCATCCATGAAACACAACAACGTTACGCTGAGAATAAATTCCTCTTTTGTTATCATGTAACATAATCTGTGTCACGCTTCCGGGTTTCCCGCCTGCCTCCGATGTCCCGGATTCCATCTCCCAGAATATCCAACTCGATTACGTCACTGTCACATGCCCCGAAACACCCACTCATACTCCACTTCCGCGCTCTAGGTCACCAGAGTACTGATTTGCCACCTGCACCCTTTCTCAGCCGCTATATAAACTCCTCTCACCCACATCCACCTTGCAAAGTATTGCCAAACTCAGTTTGCATACCGAGCGGTTCTCTTGATCTTTGCTACTTCCGTTCTCGACCTCCCTTTGTTTACTCAACTCTCGCTTCCGGATTCCCCTTCATTTGCTGTCAAGCCCAAATATCATTGTGTCTAATAAAGACTACTTGACTTTTAGCTTGGCAAGTGTCGAAGTCACTTTGTTCCTGACAATCTGCAGCTAACATCCTCAAAACATCCTATGAACGTTGCTGTTAGAACATTATGTCTTAGTTAATATTCACCTTATAGGAAAATTATCTGAACTTAGAAACATCTTTAAAATGTTCTTTGAACATTAGACTAGAACATTTTCTTTAAATCTTTAGAACTTGTTGGTAGCTAAAGTTATGGGAACATTCCTTGCTAGCTGGGATATCCCACAATTCGGTTTGGTCCATTCTACTGGTTCCACAATTTGGTAGTCTTATTATATTTTGAACAAAATCCGAATGAAGGAAAATATAACTATGGTCATGTTGTTGCACAGCTTTCTAATGACAGCTCTCTGGGAGGCAGTAGGAGTGCTGGAGTGAGTTGCTGATTGGTGTGGATTGTTGGTGTTTAACCAGAGCAGTTGCATTAGATACTATAAACGTCCATTCTTAAGTTCATGGCCTTGAGTCATTTAGTTGTAGGGTGGTTGAGTGGCATAATTACAGTAAAGTATACCACAGTATTTCACTCCACAGAATACGTTTCATTTTAGCTTGCGCTTTAATATCGGTCACTTGACCAGGGGCTCTCGGGCATCCTTTTAACTGACTGTCATTTCAGGATCAGTTAGCCTGTGCTGTGGAGAGTGGCACGATCGGTTGGCTATAACTAAGCTATAGTTAACTCAGCCAAAAACACTTCTAATCCCAAGCATCACAGAAGAGGTTCAGGTTCGTTTTACTTTTGGCTTCTCAGATATTAGTTTTTATCATATCCATTTGTTTTGGCAGAGCTCAGTTAATCAGAATCAAATTTTAAACTTAACTGGAGCTCTTCTGAAACAAATGGTTACACCTCAGAACAAATTTCATTTCACCATTTGTTCCCTTCAGCTTCATATCCTTAACCTCACTCCCTCAGATCTGAATCATTATTATCTAAACTCACTTTAGTTGGCCAGAATCAAACTGCCTCTTCTAGTTAGCCCCACCGTCCAATTAAGTGGTTTTTAAGTGAAATATATTCACGCTAGCCAACGCATAGCCGATTTTTGGAAGTTGCCTGCCACTGCATGCTCAAAAACACAACTCAGAAACAACAGTTTGTGGTTGGTTACTATCCATGTCAGTCAAGCGGCCCTTTTCTGTCAAAGTAGGTGGTTTTTGGCCATGTTAAGCAATAAATGAAAGATGAATGGAGCAGAGATAGATGGTGAAAGTCATCTTTATACACTTACATAACATTCTGTAGCACAAAACAGCAAGACAATAGAGTGCCTTCTCTCTATAATGGCCCTTAGTACATTTCACACACACACACATACACACACACACATTCAAAGGAGCTCTTTTCAGGCCAGAAACACATCTGCATGATATTACTCCAGCGGACGTACAGCTACCCACTCTAAAACGAGTTATGCAAATAAGGAACAGAGAGAAATAGAGGGTAAAAGAGAGAGAGATAGAGAGAGAGAGAGAGAGAGAGAGAGAAAGACAGAGAGAGAAACGAGAGAATGCTCTGTATGCTCCCCCACAAATTCACTGACGCGCATCATTACATCCACTGCAAATAAACTGATTTTGGTTTTGTTCTTTTGCTTTTATTATTTTTTGGATTTGCAGGTTCTGGGGAGCTACTTCATTTCATTTCACCCCTCATTAAACCCCACCACAACGCAGAACGTCACCACACACACTTTCAGCAGCTTGATAATTAAGTTGAAATTGTCCGCCACATGATAAAGAATCTTGTTATTTTCTTTCTCTTTTTGTCTTTTTCTCCCTCTTCGTTCTTCTCTTATTTCTCCCTTCTTCTCTCTATCTCTACCCCTCCACCCCTTCTCTTTGCTTTTGCCTCTCTCTCACACCTCTGTTCTTTTCCTTCTCTCTCTCTTTACAGTGGACACCTGTGAATAATCTCTATTAGCCTCAGTCTTTTCTCTTAGTCTGTGCTGGCGTTCAGCCATCTCGCCTAACATGAAGAAACGCAGGGCAGAAAATACAGCAGCATTCCCAACAAATTACACCACTAATTGAGGGACAGGTAGACTGAAGGAAAAGCAGACACATACATACTTTTACAAATATGATACAAATTATAATCATGATTCTATTGGTTATTATCTGCTCCACCCTGCTGCTGTGCTGGCTGTGTGATCGTTAACGCTAATGGCCATACTAAATGCACTTTAAATGTATTTCTGTAAAGGATTTCCTCAAGACCATAGCCCTCTATCCTAACGCTGGTGGTAGGGGAATTCCAACAAATGAATTAACTGATTATGAATATCGTCAGTGTCCAAAGAAAAACAATTTATGACTTAATTTAATTTTAATGTAAATCAATGAAACCAGACTTTTTTCTATGCAATTTGGGCCATTCATCATGAGATTTTCATAGAATGTAAACAGCAGCTGCTGCATTCAAATGATGAATAAAAGTAAAAAAAATTATCAAAAATGGAGATACATTGATATCTGAGATCTTGTTTTACAATAGTTTACAAGAGTTGGTTTTGACCTAAAACATATTTTAAAATATTCTGGACTCAACTGGCCTCTTTGCTGTAGGAGCATGAGAGTCATGTCCGTGCAAAGTAACCCTGAATAACAGACTCTCACAAAGTGTCATGCTCGTGGTAGGAGAGACATTTACTGTTGCTCAAGTTGTTGATGCTTGTAACAGGTCTTCACATGTTGGTCAGTCTGTGCTGAGATGTGTGTAGTTGGGTGGGGCAGTCGTGGGCTGGAGGTTAGGGAACCTGCCTTGTGACCGGAGGGTTGCCGGTTTGATTCCCTGAACCGACAGCAACGACTGAGGTGCCCTTGAGCAAGGCACCTAACCCCCAGCTGCTCCCTGGGCGCTGTGGATAGGGCTGCCCACCGCTCTGGGCAAGTGTGCTCACGGCCCACTAGTGTGTGTGTGTGTGTGTCACTTCACAGATGGGTTAAATGCGGAACACAAATTCCTCTGTGTGAAAATCACAAATGGCTCAAAAGCTCTCTACTCAGAGAATGATTAGCCTCACGATTTGATTTGAAAGTGTCTAGCATGACCTGCCTACTTCCTGGGCATGTCAATAATGCCCTAAGTGGCGGTTCTGCCTGGCAGATAATTTTACTTGTTTTAGGAAATAATGTGCTAAAAGTAAGTAAAATTACTTTATATAACAGAAGCATGTCTTGACCTACACTACTGCTTATTTAGTATCTAGTCAAAATGATCATTAGGTGCAAGTAAGGTGGTGGTGGTGGTGGTGGTGGTTGGTGTAGCTCAGCGGATAACACCACTACCTGCCAGAGGGTCACCACCACATGTGGAAGACTGTGGTTCAAATCCTGGTATGGGTGACTATGCTGTGATATACCAATAAGTCCTTGGGCAAGACTCCTAACCCTACATTGGCCTCCCTGTAATACAGTTAACCTTGTAAGTTGCTCTGGACAAGAGCGTCAGCTAAATGCCATAAATGTAAAGTAATTCATTACCAGTTAATATTTCTGAGGTTTAGATTTTAAAAATCTGTTTGCATAACAAATGGAACGTCAATAATGAGTGAATGAACAATTTCCAAAGCTGGAATTAAAAAAAAGAATTTAGAAAAAAATGATATGGAACTCTAGACTTCTGATAACTGTGTGAGACCTGGTTGGGACGGTTGAGATTACTTGGACCATGAGTAAGTAGAAAATGCACATTTTTCTGAGAAACTGAAGGCAAGTCTCCTAGAAGAAGTGAATGGTGTAGTAAAGGTAAAGCGTGGCTGAAAAGTACTGAAAAAGGTCATATTGCATTTAGATGTTAAGGCTTATAATTTAGGAATATAATTTTCCTTCCCATTTGTATAATTTCCTAGTACTTCATGGACATTTTGACAGGAAATTAAATAAATGGCTTTAAATCTCTGGCTTTTGCATAGTTCAATATGCTGAATAATATAATTTATCTTTCACCATAAAAAGTGGGAAAGAAAAGAAGATGTGAAGTGTTTTAGTATGTTTGAGGTTCCAGTTAATGTCATGTATTTCTTTTGTTCATCCGACCTATTTATTTTTGATTTGTATTGTTTCATTAAAATGATTTACTTGCATTTGAAACCAGTTCAATTGCTTGTCTTTTTTAGATTGAATGAGAAAAACATTTGTATAATGTAAAAGAACACTTGCACATGGCAAACTGGAATGCATTCCTCTACAGTTTGTTGCATGATCTGACCTGAAACTCCTCAGTATTTTGCTTGACATTCTTTACGAGGGTCAAAGCTTTGCTACAATATGAGCTGATGACTGTTACCCAAATCACACACTCACTCACATTACACTCTCACATAAGCCAATCAGATCCATTTGAAGTTGGAAACACCAAGACTGCACATTCCACATCTATCCATCTGTCATAATTGACACGCTATTATTTCACACTGTTAAACTAATGAAAAGCTGTCCTAATGGAGTATCAGACCTCACTCTTATCTATTGCATCTCAATTCTTTTCATTTGCCTGTCAGCGAGCATCACTGCTCGTGTCTTCAGCAGCTGAAAGTAAGACTCTCAAAGAATTTCAATGAGCGTAAACCTTCCACATAGACATCTGCTCGCATTCACCTTCACTTCTAGTCTTTCCATGGTCATCTGTGATGTGAGTGATTGACGCTGTCAATACGGGGCTGCATGATCACTTCTTTTAAATAGATCACATTCGTCTGAACAGTCTTGATTGTCCTATTGAGCCCTGTCAGAGATCAAAAGTCAAAGGCCACCTGCCTGTCTCAATCCGTAAGTTCGTCTCGGCGGTGACCTCTTTAACCCCAAGGGGAAAATTGAAGAATGAGGTCATTCACGACTGCAGTATGCCCCGATTTCATTACATTCAGTTAGATGGTTTATTAAACAGGTAAAGTAATATGTAATGCCAATTACTATGCTAACTTTCAAGCATCCAGCATGAGTTTGTAAGTTTGAGTTTATTAGTTGTTATGTTTTTATAAATTGTTAGTTTGACAATACAAAACACAAAATACATTTAAAAAACCTCCTTCACATTCATAGAATGATTGAATGTAACATTTTTTAAATATCCCATGAGAATATTGCTTTATAAAGGTGTCATAGTAACACTTAGTGGTAAACTAGGCAGTTAGATGTGAGTTAGATCATTGGTGATGCCACAGTCATTCTTGTTTGGGGGTGGCGACAGCATAATTGGCCTTGTTCTCTCTGCTTGGGCACGATGGCCTTCCCTCTCCATTGTTGCTTTTCTTGGCACTTGTTGTCTTTGTTGTCCATTACTTGGCACAGTAATAGTCAAGGCAGGCATCTTTTAGCAGTTAGTGTTCTCCTCCAAGCGTGGTGAGCTGTACAATGACATTGCATTAGTGGCAGATGGAAAGATGCAGTGGCACTGCACATGTTTCAGAGGAAGCACATGCTTGCCTTCACCCTCCCTGCTTGGTAGCGATGCGTGATAAGGGATCCGATCACCATTATTCCCTATATTCAAAAATCTGGCTTACACTATACAACACTATAGTAGGAAACAGAACTTGCAATGGTAGTAAATAACTGAACACTNTATTAAACATTAAAATTTCATTAAATATTAAAACATTAAACATTATTATTACATAGGACCTGTTACAGACACATACATTGTTTTTGGATTTTGTAGAAATGTCATACCATCAACCATTTGTAACTGGCAGTTGTGAGATATAAACTGTATTAATTTTTTGGTGAAACTACAAGTGAATTTCAAGCTGCTGGTTTCTAATGTATGCATGTAACCTAGCCAGGACACTCAGAGAATCTCCATTTTACTCAGACGTAACCCCAACATGAACTTTAGCCAAACTCTTTCAGTCTAATAGCATATTCAGATATGCAGACTGGTTGCTTTAGGGGTCACGCTCCCCCTTCATGCTTCTGTTAGGCCCCATTCATCAGCAGTAGAGTGAACTCAGGCCCCGTGTGCTACCTGCCTGTCTGCAGATGTTCCAGAAGCTCAATACCCCCGTGACGAATGCTAGACTCTGAGCAAAAGGTCAAAGATCAAAACATATCCCTTAACACTCCTTCCAATGAGTACAGAGGGGTGATGTCAGGCCATTTGTTCTATGAGTTGTCCATTGGGCCTGGGAGAGGGAAAAACATCCCAGTGGAATGACCGACATAGACCCAAACCGGTACTTCCTCTAATCATTCACTGACCCCCTGACCTGAGCAAAACTACGAAGACCAGTGCTATCCCCCAGATACCCTTTAAAATCCAGCTCCACTGTCCCCCGGTTACCCACCAAACTTATTCACCTGCAGTAGAGCAGAGTGCACTGTCGACTGGGCAAAGGATGTTCTGCTGCCCCTGGTTCTGCTGCCCCTGGAGGAAAGACCAGGTCAAGGATTTATTGCATTGTGGCCTATGATTCATCAGAACCAGGGCTAGATTCAAGGGGAGGATGCCAGGGAAAACTGCCATCCCCCTATGTAAAACTACTATCCCCCTTTTTTCACATTGGATATCATTTTCAACAATAGTTCAGCCAAATAAAAAAAACTTAATTTGCATAATTTTCTCATTAGTAGTCTCTGTACTCTGTGGTATGTTTGATATCTGGTTTCTAGTCTGGCTTTAGTTTTGATCTGGAGCTACAGGAGGAACACTCCTGGTCAAACACATTTTGTTGATTGGGAAGTGAAAATAAGTCAACACATCTCCTCCAGAAAACAAATGTATATATTTTTTTTTCTTCATTTTACTGCACAAGGTATGTTTATTTGCCCATTATCATTTTGGGACAAAATTAAAAGCGAAGAAAATGCGTTATAATTTTGCACATGTTCTAATGCACATAAGCACATAAACAGCAACTGTGTATTAACATTTGCAGTGTGCTCTCTGTAGAGGATGTGTACTTATTTTCACTTATTTTCACTTTAACAAATTAACAAAACCGACTTTGAGACATGTGACTTTACAAAGCTAATATATCTAACAAGTAATGGACATTTACAGTACCAATCAAAAGTTTAGACTCACCTAACTACATGGATGTTTTTTGTTATCTCAAAGACCGTACAGGCTTACACTCAACAGTTCCAACTGATGAGATATTTGACATAAATATACCACATATACTCTTGATGTATCACAATATTATATATTTGACATATGGCCACCTCTAATAATATACTGCATATTTTATTGCACAAAACAACTCTATCTCTTCTGTTTTTGCACAATTTAATAGCTCCAGTTACTCTTGCAATTTTCTGAATATTCATGATGGACAGACCGATAGAATTCAACCTAAACTGCTTAGAAAAAAATCTAGTTATATCAGCATATACCTCCACTGAAAGTTAAAGAAGTTGTTTTATCATCCTGTAAAATTGGCATTTTTGAGGTTTTTAAGGTGACTGCATAATTCCACAAGTGCTATTTTATAGTTTAATGTCTTCACTTTTTTTCATCTAAAGCAAAGCTCAAAGCAAGGAAAACTTTTCTAGCCGTGTCTAAACTTTTGACTGGCACTGTATGTACATCAGTCATGGTGTTAACTACATCCCTAAATCATAACACACACACTTCCAACCAAAGTAGTGGTGCAATGAAAAGAAAATTCCTGGCTGAAGCAGTGTACTGCCTGAAGTCTGGAATTCACACACATCACCAGACGATTTGTGTTTTAGTATTGCCCTGCTTTTACTACAGTCTTCAGTTCCTGCTTGTTCTTTGTGAATTTTACCTTCACTTTTGCCCTCAGCAAGTGAAATGCATGCTCAGTTGGAATAAGGTCAGGTGACTGTCTTGGCCATTGCAGAACATTCCTCTTCTTTGCCGTAAAAAAATATTGGGTTGCTTTCGCAGTATGCTTCAGGTCATTGTCCATCTGGGCTGTTAAGTGATGTCCAGTGGGTATTGTAACATTTCCCTGATCTAAACTGATATAGGCTTATGTACTTTGAAATACGTGCCACTGCTTTTGTCAACAGTCATGTCACTTGTGAATTCAAGAGAACCAGTTCCATTAGCAGCCATACATGCACACACCCTAACACTACCTCCATCATGCTTGACGATATGCTTTTGAACATGAGCAGTTCCTTATCCATACTCTTCTATTCCCATCATTCTGGTACAAGCAAACATCTGTCCATAAGATGTTGTTCTAGAACAGTACAGGCTTTTAGATATTCCATGGCTAACTCTGGTTTTCCTGTTTATAAGGCTCACCAATGGTTTACATCTTGTGGAAAGCCCTCTGTATTTACTCTGGTGAACTCTTCTTTGCATTGCTGACTCTGACACAGATCCGCCTACCCGCTTTGATCTGGCCAGCTGTTGTGAAGAAGTTTTTCTTCACCAGGGAGAGAATTCTCCTGTAACTACTTATATTGAGTATTTCATAACAGTGGCTGTCACTATCCGGACTACAAGCATCCATCCACTCACCACAGGTATGTTTGACCAACGAAGATGGCATACATAAGATCAAATCAGACGGCTAAGACAAACAAAGGCAGGAAAAACAACACAACAAAATTAAAATCCTAAACCTAATGACTGCAGCCTGAAGCATGCTGCCACAGTGGGCAGCCCTAAAGACCACTTGACTGAGTTCAAATCAGACCAAGGAGAAAAACAACCCAGTAAACTTAAAAACCTAAACCTAATCATCAAAGCCAAAAACATATTGCCACATCAGGTATCAAGGCAGTTCTCTTCCCTTTGATGCATTAAAGCAAAATAAATGTTTGCTATGACATTTCCACACAGCCAATTCCACCTTTTCTGTGAAAGAACATTGTAAGTAATCATTTCAATTTCATATTTTTCATCTTCTCAGTTTCTTCTCAGTTGGAGCTTCAAATGCAAACGGTGATACACTGATAACAATTGAGGCAATGGTGATAGCAATCAATGCTGAGAAGTGATTGAAGGAAAAAAAGGTTAACAGTTTGATTGCAATAATACAGTCACAGCACTCGGAAAACAAATCAAATTTTATTATCTCAATAAAACCTGGCTTAAAATATTTTTCCCCATTTTATTGTAATGGCCTGCAATCAGTCTGCATAACTAAGCCTTACCCATAGCTGCTCCAGCCTTGTTTTAAAGCTAATTGCCCTATATTTACAGATTCAGAGTGTAGCAAGATACATTACGTACCAATGAAGTACAGACTGGCCTGGTTTTTGTTCAGAATTTAAATGGACTGCACCAGAGTTAGTTTTAAAGTGAATCAAGACCGACCTGCTCAAGGATCTGAACTTATTTGGTGCACACTAGAACATTTTCACTTGCTCTAACCAACCTTACCAACAGGATTCATTTTAATCTAACCAAACCTGCCAAGACAAATGAACCCTAGGATGTCTATATCAAACATATAATCCCATCCATATATAAGTTGCTCTGCATACACTACAAGTTCTTCTCAAATGATCAACACAAGAGCTTTACTGAGCAGGTAGATCACCCAGGAGACTAGTTACAGGGGGCCTAGGCCTTCCTACTTCAAAGCCAGGTCTCCCAGGTTTGTAATCCTTGAAAAACACGTTCTCAGATGCCAGAGAAAATATTACAAAATGTAAGGTCGTTATGGGCAAAGGCGCTGTTTTCTTTTGTTAAAATATGACAAACGCCCCAAAAATTGAAATATGATAACCAGCATTAACCAATGAAAGATGTCTAGAGTTAATAAAACAGCAGATTTGAGTTTAATCTTGAGGGATTATCTTGATTTACGGGTTCAAATGACACCTGGCCTCAAGTCGTTTGAACCCACTACCCTTCTTGAAGGTTGTTTACAGTTCCTCCACTGACCAGACTCCATGGAGCATGGAGATTGACGCACACAGGGACAAACAGACAGGCAGACAGACAGAGAGGCTCTCTTTTCAACCACATCGTCAACTGCACAGTGTTACTCCAGATAGTCCGTCAATGACTCTAGTCCACAATATTATTGAATAATCAGTGGGTGCATGGTGCCATTTTCCCCCAGTGGCTGCAGAACGGAGTTGGTTGTGCTTTTACGCCATGATGCCAAATATTATGTTTCCACAAATGCCATAATTTTCATATGTTATTTTCCTCTTTTAAAGCAGCCATAATGCTTTCACTTTTTCCATAAAATTATTCACTGCAAAGCTGCCCCGGAACGTTCCGCTCCAGGAAGCAAGCAGGAAACGTTTCCATGAAAGATGATTCGGGCCTTCAGCTAGTAATATGAAAATGGAGTGAATTACTCTAATTAGGACAAATTGAATTGTATTGAGGCTATGAATTACCTCTTACCTAGAACATGGCCCACAGTCTGGATGTCAGGTAATCAATAATGCAATGCAATTTACTTCACTTCCATAATAGAGGCTGGAACAGAAAAATGTCACGGAACACTCTCCGTCTCCTACATGCTGAATGAATTAGCCTACAACAAAGCCACGGTTCTTTCGCTGGGTTGGTTCACGGGTACAGCCCACTTAAAGAGAAAAGACATCAGGCCCACTTTTGGAAGCTGTTACGAATCTGCTCTGTACAAACATCCTGCTGTTTTATATGCTTCCTGTGGTCAAAGGTTGCAGGAGACAGGGCATGACCAATCATTATATAAATCAGCATCTGACCGGGGACCCTGTCATCCGCACTGCGCATTTCAATTAGCTTTATCCCATCCATGTCCAACAACTAAATGTATGTGTGAAATTGAAAAATGCCACCTAGCTCGGTTTCAAGGGATAGACTTTTAACAGAACACATTTGAATTTTTTCATTTCAGAGTGTTTATGAATTTACTAGTATGAATTAAGTGACAAACAGGGAGGCACTATTAATAATGTTAATAATGAAGCAGGTAAGTGCCATTTGTGCTGCATTTGAATGCTGCTGCTACACCAATACTAACATGTTGCAGCATAATCTAGGTATATATAAATAGCAGATTGCCTCTTATCATAGTACTATATAATATTTTAAGGCTCATATCACAAAACAAAACATATTTTGTTCTTTATTTGACTGATAAAAAGCAAATTATGTTATTTAATGTTATAACTTTTAGTAACAGAAATTATTCCAAATGTGGTAATGTGTTTGTTTATGGCCAGTTTGGCTCTAAAGAAATCAAAATCTGCCATAAAAAAACATAATCTGTGTATCCCACTTACTTCAGTGATATGCTTTGACTGATTTGTGCTGACGGATTGGATTTTTAACAGACGCAATGTACACCGGCACATGGCACTTAACGACACCGAGGTTGCACTGTTTCCTCAGCCCTTATTCCAGCCGCTATTTGAACTCCTCCATCGGATCGTTATTCATTTGTACCTGCAAGTCAATCAGCGGTCCCCAAGGACCCCAGCCAATCAACCCAGCACTGTCAAAGGCTTTTGAGTTCCAGACAGTTTAATCAATAGCTGCTTAGGATCTTTCAATAATCAAGCAGTAGGATTTTATTCTGCATGCAATGCCTTTATTTATCCTCCATGACTCCACACTGGCAAACACAGGCTTCTTATCAATGATGAGATTATGCTATAATCGCCTTCATTAGTTATAAAAAGGCCCAGATGCCGATGTGTAGTATTTGGCTACAAAAACCTACTTTGGTCACATTTAAAACAGCCAGAGGAGTAATAACTCTGAAACTTCAAGGGTGGACCGGTACAAAAGAGCATTGATGAGCGAAACGCCCACCATTAGCCTTCATCATTCCGCTCATTCCTTCCAAATAACACACCCATATCACCCCCTGCTCTAAGATGACACCAGAGATTAGGAGTTAATGTTTGAGAGAGGTACGCTGGCCAGGCATGGATCAAACCCCATTCTTGAAATACCAGTAGCAGGCATGGTAAATATGGTGAGACATTAAAGACCAGTGCTGTGTGTAATGATAGATATAGACAGATAGGTGCAAACATTATTCATCATGAAGGAAGCTGCATATTGAAAAAGTGACGTATTGAATGTATTTGATTAAAATGCGTACACCGTTTCAGAATCAGAATCAGAATCAAGCTTTATTTGCCAAGTATGTTCACACATACAAGGAATTTGTCTTTGGTTATACAGTGTAACCAAACAAAATTGTCTTTTGTGCTCACAGTGCACAGAGAGTGACAACATTGGAGCACCAGTCTGAGACAGTCAGTACAGAGGATGGAGCACCAGTCTGAGACAGTCAGTACAGAGGATGGAGCACCACTCTGAGACAGTCAGTACAGAGGATGGAGCACCAGTCTGAGAAAGTCAGTACAGAGGATGGAGCACCAGTCTGAGACAGTCAGTACAGAGGATGGCGCACCAGTCTGAGACAGTCAGTACAGAGGATGGAGCACCAGTCTGAAACAGTCAGTACAGAGGATGGAGCACCAGTCTGAGAAGGTCAGTACAGAGGATGGAGCACCAATCTGAGACAGTCAGTACAGAGGATGGAGCACCAGTCTGAGACAGTCAGTACAGAAGATGGAGCACCAGTCTGAGAAAGTCAGTACAGAGGATGGAGCACCAATCTGAGAAAGTCAGTACAGAGGATGGAGCACCAGTCTGAGACAGTCAGTACAGAGGATGGGGTGTTGTGTGATGCTATTACTAAGATAAATAAGATAAATTAAAAGTGCAGTACAGCAAGAACATGAAGTGACAAAAGTGTCCCGAATATGGATTGTAATGTGCATTGTAATGTTCATGTTCATGAGTGTGATGGCATGTGGGAAAAAGCTTCTCTGTAGCCTGGTTGTCTTGATCCTCATTTGGCTAAAGTGCCTCATTTCCTCATGAATGAAACATATAACACAATTATTGCCAGAAGTAAGTAAATACAATTGTGTTGATGTAATAGCCCTATATTTTATTAATATTTCAGTGCTGTACATGTTTGCATCACACTGTCTTAAATGGATATAACTTGATGTAGTCTTTAATGAGAAAGCCAAGTTAAGCATTTGCAGAACACTGTTTATTGTTTTCGATCACTTAATTGGCAGTTACCATTGTTATGTATCTCAGGTGGCTGGGATACCATAACAATGGTCATTGCCATGCTATCCCAGGTGATTACTATGGTAGTATGATGGTGGCTTAAAACAAATGTCTAAAATCCTTTACCTATAGAGTGTATATGTAGTGGAATAAGGGTTAGTGGAATAGGTGGTATAGGTAGTGTGAAATATTATATAAGTGAAAATAATAACTCAAATTTCGGGATATTTAGCAATCCTCCTTTCATTCGTATGGAAAAAATTACTGACTTGAATTAATGAAGTATGAACACTGTAAGTCAAATCAGAAAGAAATTTAAAAATTCATACTTTCAACCTACTCATGTATTGGCTGAGGCTCACCAATCCTGCAAATTTGTATGGTTCTTGTTTAAAATCTGTAGAAGGAGTAGCATTGCAAGTGTAGGTCTATAGAATAATGATAAAAAGAAAAAAGGACAGTAAGCCAGCTTAATAAGTAATATTACCCAACATCTAATGTTCATTATTCAATATATTTGTAGACATTTACTTGTATATTTGTAGACATGCACAATCCCTTTGTAGATATTTAATAACATTCAGTAATTATATCTAGTGAAATGGTCTTTTTGCATTGCCAGGACATTTTGCTTGTTTTAAGCATGATTACTGGGAGAACTGGTACAACTGGGTCTAGAAATAGGTTGTGAAATCTTATTATTGTTATAATCTTATAATATTCTTATTGAAATCTAATGTATAATGAAGATAATTTCACTAGCCAAGTTTTTTTTAAATGTGTTGAAGAATGTTTGTCACTTGTGCCCTCAAAACACCAACAAATAAGATTCTCCACCATCTAATGGTCTAAACCTGCAACCACTAGCAAAAGTATTTCGTACTGCAAACTGAACATATAATTTTATCCATCACAAAATCCCTGAATCAGCCACATCACCAATCAGCAGAGTAAACCACACACCAACCACCATCCTTCATGCAAAAATCCACTATTATTAAAAACACAGATAAGGGTTTTGGCTCAGAAAAGCCAAGCCACACAGATGGTGTGGATCACATATTGATTTACAGGAGGCTTTGGCTCCTTACTGGAAGGCTTATATATTCAGCCATTACCTTACAAAGGAAAAGTTCAAACACTGTCCAAGGCCCTGGGTTGTGCCTCCTGCAAAATTGGCTCATTACAACGAACAGGCAGGCCTATCAAAAGCCCACGATTACAAACATATGTGGTCAGCACAGACCAGCGCAGAGACAGAGGTGATGAGTGTCTCCTTTGGCTGTGATATGTTGCAATTACGGTGACCAACTCAAGAAGCCCATTACTAATGCCATTGCTTACAACGATCGTAATAAAGACGATCAGTCAAGAAATGTTAAGTGTCCGAAATTTGGTTCTTGCCATGGAGCTATAAAGCCAAGATCCCTGTTAAATCCAGCATAGCCCTGCCAAAAAAACAGCTGTCATGTTTTGGATGTTGGGGTTCTCACCAGACAAGCCTAAACCATCATAGAACGGCTCAGACCAGCAAGCAATTTACTGGAAGCTTATGAAGAGCAAAATGTAAAAGTGCCACTGCTGCTTAGCATTTCAAGCACTGTCTTCACAGATAATTGTGTTTACACTGGGTTTACGTTTCACTCCTCTGCTAGCTGACATTTAATCAATGCAGGCATACTTTCAGTAAGCTATTCATTCTAAATCAGTCGTCCCTGCCCCTGCTTGGGGGAAAAAAATATAGATTTAGTGACCACTTAAATTTTCCCTAGCACCACCATCAGGCCTTTTCATTGCATTATTCGTTTTCCGTGTTCACTTTTAATAATGAAGCTGATGTATATTTAAATTTGATGATTTATTTTGATATATGTGTATCTTTTCAAGCGGCCCAAAATCCCTGGCAGTGCCCTTCCCTTTAAGACATGAAGAACAGTGCTTGTCAGCTAATTTACGCTATGCCCTTTGGCTTATCTACTTTGTTGTAGTGTTAAGTAAGCCCTCTCCCATGGGGCTACTGTTACAATGTAATTACTAAATGGATATGACCTAAGCGAACTCAATCAGCTATATGACTCTTAATGATGACCTCTCGCTAAGCTCCTCACCTACAGGAGAAATGACTTCAACCTGAATTAATAGCAAGGAAAACCTGCTGTCTTGCTTTGTGTCTGAAGGTGTGTGTGTGTGTGTGTGTGTGTGTGTGTGTGTGTGTGTGAACCCTCTTGTATTCATTCCAGCAACTGATCCATACTAAGTGCCCCAAGGGAGTCATGACCACAGTGAAGATGTGCCGTGGCTAATTAAGATAAAGGCTAGCCCAAGCTATGCTAATGCAATTCTGTTCACAGCCTGATTGATTCAGCAGTGTGAACCTGTAATCTCTCTCTCTAAGCAAGTCCAACCCTATTTCTAGACTGGTCACCTGAGTTTAGCTCAGAGCACACTTCACCCTGCCGATCAAGGCCTTACAGCATTAGTAGGTCAGTTTCAGACTCAGCTTTGCAAAGGGGTTGATTTTCTATCACTCATACGGAAAGAAATTGATAAGTGGAAGCATTTGGAAGGCAGACAATATACACAGTGTATCCAAAGGCTGGTACACATCTGCTAATCCTGTGTTGCTTTTGAAATCAGTCCTATTTATTAAGGCATTGCACTAGGTACTGGAACATTGCTGTGAGGTTTGAGATTTTGAGTAATACAGTCATCATCAAAAGAATAGTTGCACCAATAGTTGCACCCAGAAGGAATCAACTGACAGGAATGATACTTGATGGGTAGGTTTGACAATGTGAGACATGCTAATGATACAAGGTTCATGCTCAGCTGTGCATGTGACGTAAGCAAGAACAGGCCTTACCGTTGTACCTGACTCACCCAACAGCCACGATTGTGTGCATTCAGAGAGCTATGAAGCCCTCCACAAGTCATCCTGTTAGTGCCAGCACCATTGGCAGACAGCTGCACGATACAATGAATGGCAGTGGGTCATCTTTAGGGTCCTGCTTTTGTTTTGGTGGAGATGACCAACGAATTTGCGTGTGCTGTTGAATAGGGTCAAGCGGCATGGGATGGATTATCACAGGACACCAGTAGGAACTAGTACAACTCCATGCTGATACGTAGGCGTGTTGCATTAGCAAACATGGTGGCCCAACGCTATACTGAGAGACACTACTTCTGTATGTGTAGCTCTAATATTGCCCATATCAGTCTAAACTTCATTTAAACTTCATCATTTACTGTCCCTGGTAACCTTTATCTTCCTTCCGAATAGCATTGCAATCTGACACTTCTTTCTGGGTGCCACTATTCTTTGTATGATGAGTGTATTTTGGGTCATTGTCCTGTTGCAGAAACCAGCCTCTTTTCAACTTTGTCTGCCTCACATTTGCTTCCAGAATTTGCAAATACTTAGTGGAATCCATTCTTCCATCTCCACATGCAATATTACCACAGTACTTGTATGACTATTGTGTTGAGGTCAGAAGTAAGATATCTTTCTGATATATCTTCAGTGCAGATCATGTTTGTGCAAGCAACACTACACTGTAGTACAGTGCACCTGCATTCGTGTATCAGTTAAACCTTCCTGCAGGTCAGTTTTGCTTTGTCTTTTGGCCTACATCCAAACAGTTCTATCTGAGAGTTTCCCTGGTCTTCCAGATTTTACCTTGACTTCTACAGTTAACTGACATAACTTAATGACCTGTTGGATAATGATATCTTTTTATGGCCTCTCTCTACTTTTAGGCATTAATTAGTTTCATTTTCAGATCTTCAGATAGCTAATTCTTTTTGAGTGTTCTTGACTGTTCGTAGAAGGTTTGTAGTGTCAGAGAACTTACTTACATACTAGAATTATCAATAGTTGACAAACCCTAATGGCAGTTCTGGGCCTGTTCTGGAATTTTTCATCAAATATATAATAATTGTGCATTAACGTTTGAATTAACATTCATCACAAGTGAAAAGCAGTATAACCACTGGCAGAAATAGTATATTTTTTATATAGCTCGCTGCAGTTTGGGCTTCCCTCTTGTCACTTCAGCATAATTTGCCTCAAACATTTGCAAACAACTGTATTTTACGTTCTGGTGTGTAATTTTTTTTCTTGTCGTCCTGCCACGTGTATAAGTATCTAAACAGATCCTGTCCTTGCCCAGGGGTCAAGTTTAGGTCCTAGTGCACTACATCACTGCTCTACAAACCCAGTTAAATTCAGGAAAGCCTTAATTAACAGAGGGGATGATTTACGTCAGGACACTAAACTCTGCAGCAGTGTGGCTCTTCATTACGAGAGCCTGCTGCTCACATTGCTTATAAAACATGCTGTTAGGCTGTGCCTCATCATTAATATATTCCACCAGCAGCATTTTACACACCATCTCTGTATAACTTACAGTCATGCAGCCTGATATATGGGTGAATGTTGGAGAGTAACGACTGTTCAGATACAGTCCCCTGTGATTTATAAAGTCGTCAGTGGTGGGTGATTTAATACAAAAAAAATCCTGAGTTTATTTGAGCGTATGATTGTGCAGATGTATGGTCCTTAAATGATACGTTAATCTGATTTAGTGCTGCTCAGAAGCATCTCTGGGATTTCAGGGAATGTAAAGTTGACGATGGAGCAGCTGCTTGTGCTGCTACACTGGGAAACATTTTAATGACTGAAAATGTACGATTTATAATTAACTCTCAGAAGCTGCATTCATCACCAATGAAAAGTGCATAATTTGGCACTAAATATTTCCGACTCATAGTTCATTGAAACATGCGGTGAAAACCTTTGGAAAGTGGAGATTTGAAGCTTTTAATACGTACTGAAGCCCGGCCTGAACCTCCAGGGTTTTGGGTCGATTTTTCAAGGTGCCATATTGGCCTCTGATTTTTTTTTTTTTATGTAGTAGATTTTCTCTCATGGGTTCTTTCTTCCATTTTCTTGTTCTCTTCAGTATCGCTATAGTCTGTATGTGCTTGCAGAAGAACACACTGGGGTTTTAAGAAAGATCTTATTTATTATTAATGTCCTATAAAGTTAAGATTTGGATTGAATATCACATATACCAGTTAAATCTCTCACTAGTTAGCTTAGATTTCAAGAAAAAAGATAATAGAAATGCAAACAATTAAATATATACTGTAAAAAATAGAACAATAGAGTTACTCATTCACACCCAGCCAAAACACCTTCTGCTACTTTCTGCCATGCAACATTTCATCAGTTGATGTCTTTATAAACAGAAGGTGAGGCATCATATAATTCTGAATAACTAGATACAGCCATAATTAACTTTTCCTTCATGTTTACAAGGGGTTTGTTCTGTGTGTGACGCTCGTATGACGTACCAACCTACTCCTGCCCCATTGGCTAGACGCAGCGTGGCAGCCGTCTTCATCACATTGCAGACGCTCCCAATGTGACGCATCTCATCATACACCAAGCACATGCAGCAGCTCTCTCTATTGAGATGAATACAGCTAACAGCTAGAGCTGTTACCATTGCAAAATTACAAAGGATTAAATGAAGGGGTGCCAACAATTGTAGCACATAAAGATTTCAGAAAAAATTGTACGTCAAATTTAGAATATTATTATTTGAGTTACAGTAACTTAGCAATTTTCCAGGTTTCAGTGATCCAAAATTCTGCAATTTTGAGGTAAACTCAAACAGCTCAACAATGAAATAGTTACTACTGAGTCGGCAGGGCTGTACTTTTACAAGTTCTGCTTAAGCAAGCTTGGTCACACCCTGAAGCCTGAAGAGACATTGTGGCTCCCAAAGGCCCAATCCAACCTTTCATAGCCTGTTTAACACTAAAGACTTAATCACTTCCACTGCGGGGACCCACAGAGTGTATGTGTGTGTCAGGTTTATGCCACATTGTGAGGACTTGCCAATATATTTTGGGCACCTTTTGGCCAACCACAGGCTGGTCCCCACAGTGTAAATGATTACAGTTTAAGGTCAGGGGAAGTTTAGGGTTAGTATTAGGGTTAGGTTTAGGGTTAGGGTTAGGGTAAGGGTATGGGTTTCAGTAAGTCTCCTGGAATGGAATGGAAGACTATGGCCCCACAATTCATAGAAATAAATGTGTGTGTGTCTATGTGTGTGTGTGTGTGTGCGTGTGTGTGTGCGTGTGTGTGCGTGTGTGTGTGTGTGTGTGTGTGTGTGTGTGTGTGCGAGCATAGAGATGATGGGCTTTGTTTATTCCAAAGAGGGGACTGTATATCAAGCTATATTTATATTTCCAGCTATACTTCCTGATCAGTCTTTCTTTGATTTACAGTCATTTTCTTTCCTTTTTATTTGTGTTTCATAGCAAACCAACACATATCTAAACTTAAGTACTAAACTAAACAATCCACTATGGGGAAGTCTTTTTTCTCTACTTTCACTCAAGCTCAGGTGAAAAAAAGATTTTAGTAAAACAAACACTTCCCACAAACACCATTCCCCAGGAGTTACTATATAACGTCCTCTCGCCACTATGTGTTTATACAGGCCTACGATGCACAGTTAACCTGGAGCTGCAGCAGTGGCCGTAGATGGGCTGAAAAACAAGGCCTGCTGCTCACGAAGCCATGAGTCATTTAAAGATTAATTGCAGAGTAAACGGAGCACAGAACGCAGTGGAATTGGACCAGAAATCCACTGAGACGAGGAATCATTCAGACGGCCTGCTGCTCTCAGTACACTACTGTGTAAAACTGAATTGATTTTAATAGCAGACCCACAGGTAGGGGGCAGTAATCCAATCTACATGATTATATTATTTTTCCAGAATCATTCTATCAATTTATATAAATTCAGTTTACTTTCTCTTGTTGTTCTCTTTTCTTGTTGTTGTTTATTGACACTTATGTTAAATTATGTACTGTTTTATAATTTGTCATTTAAACATATTTTCCCTTCGGAATTTGTTAATTCCTCACATTGTCCATTTTCCGGACTTCATGCTACAAACTATAAGCTATTCTAATGCTTTAACTTAATTATTTTATTTTTATTTTATTTTTTCGGAATGAGTCTCTTTCTTTCTTTTTTCATTGTTTTTTACAACATTTGAACATTTNTTCTTTTCTTCCTATTTTTGTAACATGTAACACTTGAATTCATTGACTGCTAAAAAATACTATTTTTTGGGAAGTAGTAATGATATTTGTCCTAAATTGTTTTTCTCCTTTTCTTTCTTTGGTTTCTTCTTTTTTTTGTTTGTAATTGTTTAAATGTATAATTATTACAGTTATTTGTGCTCTGATCAATCAATACGCAGCAGCAGCTGTGTACTGCTCGTCACTGTGTTTCCAGTTTCTGTTACCACATGTTCAGTCTCTGTTGTACATTTTAGGCTTAACTGTTCAGCGAATTTTAGCTCATGTACATTTTTCCCCCCTAAAAGTACAGTTTACCCAAATTGCTTAATGTAGGTAACATACTTAAGTAGGCTTAATGTAGCCTACATTTTACTGATTTTAGAGTATGGGCAGTTTGGAATTTTGGGAGGTTTTATAACACACACAGCAGTAATTAAAGTAAAAGTACTGCAGGCCTCCTTACTTCACCTTTAATCATCAGGCCACAAGTTCACGACAACAATCATTTCAGTGAGTCAATCAAGGCCCGCCAGAGACCACACTTTAAAGTCCCGAGGCATGCCACACACACACACACACACACATTCATCCATTGATCAAGCCATCCGCCTCATCTGGAACACATTGCAGTTAACGAGCGTCTTAGAAATGAGAAAGAAACAAGTTAGAGAGGAAGAGAGATAGTCGACAGAGAGGAGAGAAAGAAGGGGAGAATGAGAGAATGAGGAGAGGGAGAGAGAGAAAGAGAAGTAGATTGAGAAAAGAGTAGGAGGAGAGTGAGTAAAAAAAGAAGAGAGAAAAGAGAACAACAGAGGGGAGGGGAAAAGAAAAGGGAGAGCAAGAGGGAAAATGAGAGAGAAGGAAAGACGAGAGTGTGAGAGGTCAATATTGACAAAAAAGAAAGAAAGAAAGAAGAAAGAGTGAGAGAAGAGAAGAAAGAACAGGGGTGAGAGAAATAGGAGCTAAAGAACAGATAGAGAGAGAGATATAGAGGAGAGGTGGGTGTGTTCAAGAGGTAAGGAAATACTCTGAAAGTTCACGTAAAAGATCCAACCTCGATCCAGCCCTCTCATTTAGTGCCCATATCAACTCTGTAGTCAAAACTTCTTTTTTCCACCTGCGCAACATCGCCAAAATCAGACCATCTCCCTCTCAGGCTGCCGCAGAAACCCTTATCCATGCTTTCACTTCCAGCCGTTTGGACTACTGTAACTGCCTTCTAGCTGGCATCAACTCTTCTTCCATCTACAAACTCCAGATAGTCCAAAACGCTGCTGCCCATCTCTTCACCCACACCCGCTCACACCACCATATTACACCTGCTCTCCAGCATCTCCCCTGGCTTCCTGTAAAATACTGCATACAATACAAAGTTCTCCTGCTCACCTACAAAGCTCTTAACAATCTCGCTCCTTCTTACCCGTCTGACCTTCTTCTCCCTTACAAACCCTCTCGCTCTCTCAGGTCTTCTACAGCAGGGCTGCTCACCATTCCTCCATCCAACCTCCATGGCTTTGGTGACTGAGCATTTTCCTTTTGATCCATTTGCCCATTTGCTCCTCGACTCTGGAACTCTCTCCCACCACTGGTCAAGCAGTCCAGTTCTCTCTCTCTATTTAAATCTAATCTTAAAACATATCTCTTCGCATATAATCTGCCTCAAGACTAAACAGCTCTTCAGAAGACGGTGCTCGTATTGTCTGTTTGTATGTCTTTGTTGTTATTGATGCTCTGTTTTCTTTGTTGAATGATACCCGTCCATTTTTATGTGGACTAACAATTGTAAGTGACTTTGGGTTCTTGAAAAGCGCCATATAAGAATAAAGTATTATTATTATTGGAAAATGGAGAAATGGTCAGATTTAGTCCAGATTTATCCCGTTCCAGTGTGATGGGCTATAATGCATAGTTTCCACTGTACAGGCCTCTGGAGGAGGTTTTATGGCCTCTGAGTGGCTTTATCTGCTCAGGTCAAGGCTCTGCATTTTATGTGGCAATAAATGAAGTCAGCTGACCACCTGAGGATACTGAATGAGCAGGTTATCCCAGCAATTGTTTTTTTCCTCCCTGTTGGCATGGACATATTCCAGGATATCAATGCCGAGATCCATCTGGTTCAAATTGTGAAAGAGTGGTTCAGGGAGTGAACACAGTGTCCTGACCTTAACCCTACTAAAAGTCTTTGGGAAGTGCTGGAGAAGACTTTACAGACTGTTTTGATTCTCCTGTTTTGTTAGCACAAGATATCAGCATCTGTAATGGAACTATAATCAAAGCTGAAGACAGTTACACTAAATAGCAGAGTTTGCAATGTTTTCTCTAGGCAGGCATCATATGATTCTCTATCTTTGGGATAAGATACACGCTACAACGCTGTGCAAACATTTCCTGAATCCGTAGAGTCTGCCCTTTTAATTCCATCTTATCACAAAGTGATATGTGATTCTCAATGCTTAGTTATGAGCCTATGAAGAAAGGTTGAGATACACATCATCTGTCCTTCACCATGTGTAACTGATGTGTCTGTCTACATTTTGTGTGAAACTGAACGACGGACAGTCAGGAAATACTAAAGACTTACCTCTCACATCAGGAAACCTTCATTCTTCATTCAGAGACACATGAAAAGGCATGCAAGAAGTTTACAGCTGCTGAAGTTGCTGCAGCAGTTTCTCATTATATAGAGAGAGGTGAGAGTGTTCTGAACATTCTGATATGAAACACATGGGAATCATGTTGAACCGTGTTGAAAAGCAAATTAAAGCAGATAGGTGAGAATCAAGAAAATGCAGTTAGACCCCAGAGGTTTAATATATGGAATTCACTGTGTAATACTTCTGTTGCTGTAATTCTTTCCATGCAAAATCTATACATCTTCATATTTATCTTCATTTTGAATCGGATGGTTTTAACCTTTGATTTTTGTTGCGAGAGAGAAAGAAGAGAAGAGAAAGTGACAGAAAAAAACAGAACTTGGCTGAGAGAAAGAAGAGTAAAAGAGAGAGGGACAAGGAGAAGCCTTGATGACAACAAATGTTATTCTACATTGTTAAAGCTGATATGTATATATATATATATATATAGAGAGAGAGAGAGAGAGAGAGAGAGAGAGAGAGAGAGAAAGAAGGCGAGAATGAGAGAATGAGGAGAGAGAGAGAGAGAGAGAGAGAGAGAAGTAGATTGAGAAAAGAGAGTAGGAGGAGAGTGAGTGAAAAGAGAAGAAACAAACAGAACTTGGCTGAGAGAAAGAAGAGTAAAAGAGAGAGGGACAAGGAGAAGCCTTGATGACAACAAATTATTCTACACTGTTAAAGCTAATATATATATATATATAATGTGGTTCCAAATCTAGGTTAACCTTTGCTATGAGAGAGAGACAAAGAGAGTGGGAAGGAGAGAAAGAGAAAAGGATGGGAGGAGAGCTGGAGGGCTTTTAGAGATCAGTTAGAGCTTTGCACTCTGTTTGCTGTTCCTCTGTGCTGTAGAAACTAAAGAGATGAGCTACTGTTAAATGTTTTATTCTGAGTGGCTGAATTACTTGCTGGATTTGGATATGAGGGATAGGACAGTCTAATGTACATCTACTACCGAGACAGGTTTTTCATTACACAGTATATTTGAGTTTATACATAATGACAGTTAATGAAGTAAAGCTGAATTAAAGATGGTCTCGTGTGATGAGAACATGAAGGATAAAAACAGCTAGACTGTTAATAAACTTAAGAAATAAATAAAGAAGATCATTAAAAATAGATTGAATTCAAGTGAGGGGCCGTATACAGAGCTGCAGGGTTTTAGAGACCTGTATAGTACCAGGAGATGAGAATGTATGTAATGCTGTTATATACAAACATGTGCAAAAGTACATGACATAGCTAAACACACCAGTAGCAGGCAAATAAACAGAAGGGTGAAAAATAAGATTCTTACTTATGAACCTTTGAGGAAAAAGGGCCACAAATGGCTAAAATTTAAACTTTCAAAGGTTCTAATAACAAATCATTAAACAAACAGATAGTGTGACTTAGTATGGGAAGCGTTTTACTTTAATTGCTTTAAATAGTAAAGTTTTATGGGTTAAACCTGCAAACAATCGTTTACAGAAAGAATAGTATTGTTCCACTCAGTACTAATGGCTTCAAGCAGCTGAAAAACATTACCAAGTTAGTTTGTGTTAATGTTGGATGGTTTTAAATCTGGACCCTTTCCAGTGAAAACAGTCAGTAAAGAGGATGTGTCATTGATTAGTCAAGACATGTTTGATGTTTGAAGTTCGCTTCTTCAGTTTTACACTGGAGATGTGAGGCTAATATAGCTAGCAAGGTATACCAAGTACACCAATTAGCCTGGTATCAAGTGTTTGTCTAAATCATCTCACACTCACCTCAAACCATGTTGAATTTTGAAAAGGATCCTCAGCTGGTAAAACGTACTTCTACCTAGAAATGGCAGAAGGAGTCACCCCTGACTCCCATATGGATAGTGTTTCTCCAGTCTTCTGTTTGGGTCTTCAGGTGTCTAAATGGCAGGAACATACTTCCTCTGAATGTATCCATTCATCTTAGACTTAGACAGACTTTAGTGTCATTCAGGATACAACAAGTGTATGCAGAACGAAATTTCGTTGCAATGCGCTCACACAGTATAACAAAACAGAAATATATGAAATGTAAGTATATATATATGTAAATATATATATATATATATGTGTGAAATTTATTAGATATACAAATTTAGTAACCTTAAATATATAGCAGCATGGAATATCGTATATATTAATATTAAAGAGGTAGATAAGTTTGGGTGAGTGCATGAAAGGGCATGGTGTCCAGTATAAAAACCCTAATATCTGGACAGCAGCATAATTAGGATTAGGAGTTCAGCAGTCTGATGACCAATTCATGGTCCAATTCATCTTGTAGTTGGTCATTGTCTTTGTCTTTTACCTTTAGCTCTTCCAAACATAACAGCCTTTTCCAATGAGCTGGTTCTTCTTAAAACATGGGCATGGAGAGGTAAGGTCTGATTTTGAGAATCCATTTGTTTGCTTTCTTTTACATTCATGACACTCTCCGCAGTCTTGGCCAGCGATACCTTAAACTACTAAAATACACAAAAACACATACAAAAAAACACACAAAACATTTTATTCCTTATAAAAACATGAAAAACTGCTACTCAATTTGCTGCACAACATCAAAGTGTACACTGTACTCAACCCTTTGCTTTGTTTAGCTCATGTTAGCTTGTTTTATAAGCTAAACTGTTCAGCTTTTCTCAGATTGAGCCAAAGTGGGATATAAGCCAAGAGCTTTACTGTCATTTTTGCTGATACTGACACTTGTACGTCCATGTTTCCCCACCTTTAACTGCTTGTATTATACATTCATCATGAGTAGATGCAGCAACACATGCTAACAAAGACAGGTTTACCCTTACGTCTGAACATGCTAGAGGGTTTTAGTGAGGAACACTGCGAAGTACAACATTCCTGCTGTATTATGTATTATGTAGTGTGTATGCCTATCATCACAACAGCTCAGTGGCTTTATCTTAACAGCAGCAATGTCAGCCAAAGGAGAGTCATTTCTGCCTACAGGCTAGGCCTAGCACAGTTCAGACCTCCGTAGCTGTAGAAGGTTTTATTTCATGTCTTTATTGATTTAGTGTGAAAACAGAGAAACAGAGATGCCCTGATGATGCATCCCACAACTGTGCTTGTTTGGTCCTGTTTTAAAGGTCACTGAAAGAAATCCTTATTAACTCAGCTGACATGGCATGTACTACTACACTGAACCGCGGCGTGCTGACGCACAAGCGTGACATCAGTTGTGCACGGTCACAGTTAATCTGCACTAACAGTGCCAAAAAAGATTCAGCATGAAGATAGAGCGCTCTCACTGGGACACTGGCACCTGTGGAGGGATTAGTGTAAAAGGGGTCCATTCTAAAGCCAGAGCGGGCTGACCTGAACCGTGCCCACATGCTAATCGCCAGTGAATACAGTCTTAACTGCGCATGTGTTCATGTCAGTGTGTTCAGAGGGAAACGTGTAGGGTATGAGTGTGGGAGAGTGAGGGCAGTTTTTACATTAACTGACAAACTAACAAATTAACTAACTAACTAACTAAATAAAAAAATTAAAAAAAAAATAAATAAATAAACGTATATAGCACCTTTCATACATTAAAATGCAGCTAATAGTATTTTACAAGGAGGAAACAAAAGTAAGCCAGCATAAGAGAAGAAACAGAACTATAAAACCAAAAAAAGAAATATAAAACAAAATTAATAACAAAAAGAAATAACAAAAATAAATCATTATAAAAGTTCATAATGTGTGGTACAATATTCAGCATTATACACTCAACTGTAAACAAAACAGTTGCACCCAGAAGGAAGTGTGGGGTTGCAATGCTATTCAGCAGGAAGAAAAAGGTTCCCAGGAACAATAAATGATGATAAATTTAGACTGATATGATCAATATTTATTGAGCTACACATACAGAAGTAGTGTCTCTCAGTATGACATCGGGCCACCACGTTTGCTAACGCAACATGCCAGACTCCTCAGCATGGAGTTGTAGAGGTTCCTAATGGTGTTCTGTGATAATCCATCCCATGCGTCTTGAATAATCTCACACAGTTACTGCAGATTGTGTGGTAGGGATGGAGGTGGAGTGACACCAGGTCTTCTGGACATGTGACGCATGACAACAAACTGTCCATCTTGGTGCTGACCACACACAGATTTGTTGGTCATCTGAAACTTGTGTCAATCAAATACCACATTGTTACTCAAAATAATTATAAGGTATTTCACTGTATTTTAATGTCTACCTCAAGCCTGTTGGGCATATCTGTGTAATTTAGTTTGTCTATCTGGCTACTTACATCCTTTCACCAAAAAAAAAACAACAAAAAAAAAATGTGTGGAGTTTGTTCAACACAATTACCCAGTTAATACCTGAAACATATTGGGCATTAACTGTAATTTAGTTAAACTGTCTTGGACCTTAACGAGATGTTACCCAAAATAACTGTCTAGTACTTTACAGTTTGTACTCCACCTTTACCTAGTAAATACCTGGAACTTAAGAGGGTATGAAAAAAGAAGTTACCCACATTTCTGCTCGTTTACTATTCGTTGGGAGTTGGGATTGAGAAGTGGACCATGTACAGGGCTCTGAGGCCTGGTTTGAAACGATTCAAAAGCAGTTCTTCTGTGGCATCACTCCAAAGAATCCTTTTTTGGCATCTTTATTTATAGGAGTTTAGAAACAGATACCTTTTCTTCATATGTTTGTGTACAGGAAAATACTCTAAGAGCAAGGCACAGGGTGTGTGTGTGTGCGGAGGGGGTGCATTTAAAATGTCATGAAGATCACAGAGCATCCATTAAAATATCAAATTGCGAAAACAAGTTTGGTATTGCGAGGGTGTAATAGTAGTTCTGGCAAAGAAAGCCAGGCTGTTGGGTGGAGATGTGATGTTTTGGGTTTTGGCTTGTTAAAAGTAGCTCTCTCTAACCTCTTCACGGTGTGTAATGGGCTCCCTGATAGAATTCGTTATCTCTGACTTTTTCCTCCTGTCCACTCAACATAGCATTCCCTCTATACAAATCTACCACTTGGACCAATTCTCAGTGTTTGGGCAGATTTATCAGACGTCATGAATTCTTAGATATACTATCGGGGTGTCATTAAAAGGCAATTCCAACAATTTTCAGAATGTCTGCATAATGTCTTCAGTCGTCAAGTCATGGTTAGACTGTAAAATGGTACATGACAGAAACTTACTGTCTTGTATTTCTTTAGTGGCAGTCATAGGAACCAGACATTTGAAGAACTGAAAGCTCTTTCACAGAAAGTTATGACCTAAAATGGTTATGAATATGTTCCCTGATGACATTGTTTTTTTGATGTTACATAGTTTTACAAAAATTATGGACAAAATCTTTATTTAATCTAATGTTTGTTTATTTGATGTTTGTTAATAACACCTTTAGAGGGCATCGTGAGTAACGTTTGTTTATTTGATGTTTGTTAATATCACCTTTAGAGGGCGGCAGTGAGTAATGTCTGTTTATTTGATGTTTGTTAATAACACCTTTAGAGGGTGGCGGTGAGTAACATTTGTTTATTTGATGTTTGTTAATAACATCTTTAGAGGGCGGCGGTGAGTAACATTTGTTTATTTGATGTTTGTTAATAACATCTTTAGAGGGCGGCGGTCAGTAACATTTGTTTATTTGACGTTTGTTAATATCACCTTTAGAGGGTGGCGGTGAGTAACGTTTGTTTATTTGATGTTTGTTAATAACACCTTTAGAGGGCGGCGGTGAGTAATGTTTGTTTATTTGATGTTTGTTAATAACACCTTTAGAGGGCGGCGGTGAGTAACGTTTGTTTATTTGATGTTTGCTGCTAGTAATTTCTTCTCTGCCTCTGCTGACACTTGCCCTTTAAGCTAAATTTATTGAGAAACCGTTAGACTTAAGTCAACACAATTTAGAGTTGATGTACTCCTCTTTCTGTTGAGGAGAACATAATAATGATATAATGATAATATATTTTTTTGTCCTAGATCCTGTAGCTCTTAACATAATCCACTCTAGATCATTGAAGAAGTGATCGAGTGACTGTATATGCTTAGATTGAACTTGCCTGTATACTGATTACCCTAACATGACAACATCTCTATACTGTAACCATTCACACAGTCCTTTGTGCATATCTGTGTAAGAAAGAGAAAGAACAAGAAAGAGAGGGGAAAACAGAGAGAGAGAGAGAGAGAGAGAGAGAGAGAGAGAGAGAGAAAGAATGATTAATACATATCTGTGCCTTTGAACCTGCTTTAATGTGCCATGGCCTTTCCCCTTATTTGTCTTTAAAGGGAACACATTCCTTCAACGTATTTCAAAGGGAGCAATCCGTCCCATATGGACGTTCATCACGGCTGCCAAATACTGCACTTATTGACAAAGGAAAAAATGTGTGTGCATGTGTGTGTGGGTGCGAACCCATACATATATATACAATACATATATGATACACGAGGGACATATTATTGTTAGATATAGATACTTACTTATGTTAGGAACATCTCCTTGTACCTTCACTCATTGTTCACTTTATTAGCTCGACGTACCATATAGAAGCGAAGCACTTTATTGTTCTACAGTTACAAACTGTAGTCCATCTGTTTCTCTGCGAACTTTGTCAGCTCATTTTCTCCTGTTCTTTAATGGCCAGGATCCTCACAGGACCACCACAGAGCAGATATTATATAGGTGATGGATCATTCTTAGCACTGTAGTGGCACTGATGTGTTGGTGCTATGGTAGTGTGTGTTGCGCTAGTACTTGTGGATCAGACTCAGCATACAGCAGGAGCTGTAAGTCTTTAACCACCTTAGTGTCACTTCTGGGGTCCACTCACTAAAGAACAGGTTAAAAGGAGACTAATAAAGTATGCAGAGAATCAGACGCACTCCAGTCTATATTTGTAGAACTGCAGTGTGTCACTATGTGTGTGTCACTATGTGGTAAGTGGAGCTGATAAAATGAACAACGAGATGCAAGGAGGTGTTCATAATTAAAGGTTTAGGGAGTGTATATGATACATATGGGATACATTTACACTGTTTAGACTCCTGGGACTGCAGTTTTACTAAGACAGTATCCAAGTACAGTGCAAGTAAGTGTAAGAGTATGAAATGGTAAGACGGACAGCTGGGATGTATTTCAGAAATATGGTGATGGTGAATGAACAGATCATGACAAGACTGTACTGGGACTGAACTTGTGGTCTTGACACAGTCATTACCTTCAGCTAGAACCCATCTAACTGCATATTTCACTCCATAAAGGCTCCTCCACTGGATTTCCATGTGGTTCTGGTAAAATGAACACTGGTCATGGCGTCTGGAAGGTATAAAATTAATCCTACAGTCAGTGCTCAGATAAATGATGGAATTTCGCCACGCTACACTTGCTATTTACTGGGGTAATAGTGCCACCTAGTGTTATACAAACTTGTGTATCAGTATGTCACAAGGCCCCAGAAGCTCGAAAAACAGAGCAACATGAGTTGTACAGAACACTTAATCACATATAGAGAACACACTGACCTCTGATTGGCTAAACTGCTTAATCATGCACAGCTTAGCAATAACTCTATATAACAATAATAGCTTGAATTTCTCTCACAATCCATAAATACCTCTAATGTTACATTGGGAGGTGTGGCCCACTTGACTAAATGTTCCTTATCCTGCCTATTCATTTGTGTCCTCTGTAGCAGATACTTTGTTTTTGGTTCTCTAATTTTACTTGTTTAAGTTACACTACTAATTAATGAACCTTAATAAGGGCATCCTGGGTTTTCCAGTGATTCCACATGTGTTGGGGTAGGAAGCTGGCAAATTCCACTTCCTGTTTCCACAGTCACAGTCCCTTACATAAAAGAGCACATTTTATGGAAAGAGAAAGAGTTTATTCGCTGATTTATTAGTACAACATTTTTATTTTATAGGTTGTTGTGAATTACTTAATAATGTTTAGGGCATTTTTTTAGGAGGGGACTGAATTAATAGACCTTTTATAAAGGTCCACTATAGTGGACGCCAAGACACGTCTTTTACTGTCACTAATGTTTTAACACAGTGTTGTAGGAGACCGAATAGAAAATAATTGAGGGAGATTCAGCCTTGGATTACCAGATAAGGAGAATGCTTTGTATGAATTTAGGCCCATTGAAGAAATTGTAGACAGCCCTGATGAGGAGCCAATAGCTCATCAGAACAGCTCTACTGACCAGGACTTGCAGGTTTATTTAGTTCCAGAATGACCATGAATGATGTTTATCCCCTGTGCATATGCATATAGGACTCGTTCACGCCTGCATGCATCACCAGTTGTCCCTCAAAGGTTGCATCCTCTTTTCTGGGGTACCAGAGAGAGACTGAGCACTGCATCCTACTCCCCAGCATGGCAGATCTCCCCAAGTTTATGATTCTAATCAGGGCAACAACAGCAGCAGCAGCAGCATTCACTCAGCTGCTCTCTCCTTTTTCCACCGCCCACCACATCATGGACACCAGCAAGAGTGTTCTATGTGTTAATTGAAGCTCAGCCCTTGTCCATGCACACCAACATGTATGACCTGCCTCCAGCCCAGCTGCTGAGCCTTGCCAAGCCTTCTTCCAGCCGGGCTTTGGTGTCGAGCTTCATTGCGCCGCCTCCTCTTTCGCAGTTCTTGGCCAGGTTTGGGCCTCTTCTTTGCTTGTCTTTGTTTGTTTAAAGCAATCCTATTCTCCACCAGTCCAATAGGGGTAATCCCCACAAGAGTCCACTGTCCCAGTAAACACACACACACCATCAGTATGTGTTTATGGCTACATGTGTCGCCAGTCCTCCAGTAAATAAAATAACAAACTCAACAGTCTTTGAAGACTTGGCAAAGAGCTGTGGGAGTTTCTCTAAGGACCTGGTAATACGGTCATATGTTTAATTTACTCTTAAAAGATAAGAAATCCCAATAACAACATTAATTGCAGGACATATTTTCCCCTTGGTTCCCAGGAGGATATGGCAACAGTGAATTAACCACACAAAGCATAACTAACAGTAATAATCATGATCATAAACTTTTCCAGAATGTTGACTCATTAGTCTATTCTTAAAAGAAATATTTTTGACAGTAATATAAACAATGTAAATTCTGTTGTGATGTCAGCACTTATAAAGTATATGTCAGTTGTTTAAACCAATTTTGGGCTTTCAATATGTGCTTTTACGAGTAGTTTGGAGTAGAAAACTGTCAAATCAGTTTTTAGACAAAATCTGTTCTTCCAAATAAGGAAGACACTTTGATAAACGTGAAAGTGAATGCTAAATATACCCAAATAATTAACCGATGCTAAACAGACGCTGTTTTTTCTTTATTAAAGTTGAGATAAAGTTTCTCTGCCCTATTATATAAACTGAGTCTGTTTTGCTTTTCTTTACTGGTCTCCCTGTTACAGGTTTGGCTTGGATGCCTTTCTTCAGTCTGGAGTGCATGAAGGCTCTTTGTTTAGGCCAGCTTCATTCTTGTGTATCCTCCACCTTCAGTTTCCTTTTATTAAAATCTCACCTGCTAGTCGCCACTCGGCAGATGCATTTTCGCTCATGTTTCTTTTGCATTCTGTCCCCTAGTTGCGCTCATCTCTGTGATGACGCTGCACAGAAACGTATCTATAAACATAGACTAAAATGTGGACAAGTTGTTAAAGAATAAGCTTCTATTACTTGTTAGCTACATTAACAAGTAGTGTTAATGTAGCTAGAGTGTAATTTTCTATAAATGTTTTAATGATCTAACATTAAATGTTTTTTTTAATAATCCAGCATTACTTGTAGGCAAAATTTTGCGAGCATCTTGTTCAGCATAGACAGGCCAGATTCAGGCTATGGGTCTGGACAGTGCAGTTAAGCTGCTTTCAACTCATTGATAGCCGTTTGTAAAACTGAAGAAGGCATGATCAAGACTAAAGGTGGGGAATCTGGTAAATTTCACTTCTTGTCCAAACTCTTAATTGAAAACCTTGTCCCCAGCCTCTCGACAGGCAGTGTAAGTATGTTCTCTCACACAGAGAGCTGAAGTGAAGTGTGTTCAGTGCAGTCACACAGCGCCAAAGTCTCAGCAGTGAGGATTAGTGCTCGTCTGTGGCTGCATACACCAGTAAACGTGTGGAGAATATAGAAGAAGAGCATTAGATCAACCGGAGCAGATTCTGGAACATAAACACTGACATCTGTGTGTGCTGCAGTTATGCACATATCACACTTAATTAAAGCACTGTGATGCCAACAAACCAGCCATTTCTTAGTGAACATTAGGAGCTGATTTGCATAAATATATATATACAACTCTTGAAATAAATAAGAGACCACTCCAGTTTCTTCTTAAATCAGCATCTCCACATGTACAGCAGGTTCTTAGTGAGGAACAGAAGGTTGGGTTCTAGCTTTACTGGCAGATACAGTGAGCGTCTGGTTCATAAGAACAAGGTCAAGCAGCAAACACACAGGACAACACAGCTACAGACTGGCAGAGGCCCAAAACCACTCTCTACTGACCGTGATGAGCACCACCTCATTCCAATGTCACTTAACCACCGTAAGATGACCTCAAGTGACCTACAGAAAGACTGGCGAGCGGTGGCTGGGGTGAAACGCACAGCGAGCATGGTTCAAAAAACAGGCTTCTGGAGGGTCATTAGTGATTTTCTAAATAAACAGATCTAAATACAATATTTGATCTGGAATTTGGTGTTTCCAGTAGGGTATAGAATAAAACAGAACTGCTCATTTTGGTCAAACACAAACCCAGAAACTGTACAACTAGAGAAACTGATCATTTTGAGATGGTCTCTTCAATTTTTCCAGAGCTCTGTGTATATATATATATATATATACATATATACAGCTATGATTGTGATAATTCTGTGAATTTCTACATAAATTGATCTGAAATATGTTTAGATCTTCACCTGCATAATATTAAATAAACAGAAAACAAAAAAAATCAAAAATACTAATACACTTATAAAAAAAAATAGTTGCACAAATAGCTGCACCCTGAAGGAACCAACAGGCAGGAATGAACCTTGGTGGGTAGGTTTGACATCGTGAGACATGCGAAAAATCAAAGGTGTGTCATAACAACGGGCATTTATTTATTATCGCTGTACCTGACTGACTCATGTACCTGACTGACTGACATTCAGCGAGCAGTGATGCCGTCCATGAGTCATCCTGTTAGTGCCAGCACCACTGGCAAACGATTGCACGACCCACGACTACATGCACGCAGACCGTTATGCTGACTGCCCCAGACACCACATCAACATCACAAAAGACATTGATGGTGTCGTGCCAGACTGTCAGTGTAATTTTCTATAAATGTTTTAATGATCTAACATTAAATGTTTTTTTAATGATCCAGCATTAAGTGTAGGCAAAATTTTGTGAGCATCTTGTTCAGCATAGACAGGCCCGGTTCAAGGCTATGGGTCTGGACAGTGCAGTTAAGCTGCTTTCAACTCATTGATGATAACATAAGAAAAGGTTCTCAGTGCTTTTCTAATCCTGCTGGAAGGCAGAACTCTTTACACAAGTTAACAAAACAAAACAGGATAGCTGTGAAGAAACTAGTAAACTCCCCAGCATAAACATGCTAAGGGTCTCAATCAAGGCAACGTCTATTTCCAAATAAATTTGGAAATGCTTTCTCAGGTCTGCTGGAGACTTGTCATTTTTCAGTCATTCATTCTTCACAAAAGTCAAAAGTGAACTGAACCAAGCTAAAATTTGCTGTTTGGCTAAAGACTGTTTGCTTGTTTGCTTGTTTGTTTGTTTGTTTGTTTGTTTGTTTGTGAGGAAACTTTTGGTGCCCTCAGCAGTTGGTGCCCTGGGCAGTTGCCCAGGTTGCCTATATGGTAGATCCAGCCATAAGTATAGTTATAATTTGGGTGATGAGGCTCAACCAATTTGATGATGATTACAAAGTGTGAGTGTGGCTGTTCAGCCACCTCCTACCCTATACATGTACAATGAAAGTACCCTATAAATAACAACAACAAACAAACAAACAACCAACGTTGGCAGTGCTTTACAGACAGTTGACATCAGTAATGGGGAGGAATACTACTACTACAACACACACACACACACACACACACACACACACATTTACATATATATACACATACATACACAATGATTATATACTGTATATTGTGTGTATTGTATTTAGCTTATTACTATCTAAATCAATGTTTTGGGTTTATATAGATCATTAGGTGACCCTCGTTAATACGTAAGGTCTAAATACTGACTACTGTTTTAATATTAAGTTTTTTGTTTTGCCGTGTGACAACAGTTTGAACTAATTTGGTAGATAAAATATCAATGTCAAAGTCTAGTCTTCACCACACATCTTTGTGAGTATATGTCATGCCTTGGTCAAACAATATTTCCGACAGTCTCAAAAAGGAGATCAGAAAGGGACGGTCATCCCACAAAAATCTGATTCAGTTGGATTTGATTTTATCTGATTTGAACTCACTCCAAGAGTAAGGTGTGTAATATACTGGGAGAACACAAAGAACCCCAGGGTATCATCAAAGGACCTGTGTGCCTCTATTGCACTGGCTAATGTCAGTATACGTAAGTCCACAGTCAAGCAAACATTGAACAAGAAATGTCAAGTCAAGTCAAGTAGTTTTTTATTGTCATTTCAACCATATACAGTGGTGTACCGTACACAGTGAAACGAAACAACGTTCCTCCAGGANACAAAGAACCCCAGGGTATCATCAAAGGACCTGTGTGCCTCTATTGCACTGGCTAATGTCAGTATACGTAAGTCCACAGTTAAGCAAACATTGAACAAGAAATGTGTGTTTGGAATGATGTCAGAGCCCACTTCACTCGAAGAAGAACATCGCTGCCTGTTTTAAAAACTCAGTGAAATAATGTTATGCACACTGAGTAAAAAGTAAAACATGTTTATGGCTTAAATGGGAAACTGCACCTTGCATTGCCACATAAAAGCCTCATCCCACCAGTGACATTCCAGTGGTGACAGTATCAACAGTTTTGCTGCCAGTGCACCAGGGCATCTATCCACGAACTAAAGTTAAGCTTTGCAGCAAGACAGTTACCATGAAAGCACCAGCAACACTTCAGTCAAACCGCAGACCTTAGTTTAAAAGAAATGTTGTAGCAGGACCTGAACTGTGGAATTCACCCAGGATTGCACTGCATTTTTATGAGGATGCTCGCTGTGCAGTGTGCTGTATCTCACTAAACAATGTAATATGATATTAATTAATGTGTGCACTAATTTCAAACAGAGTTACTGTTCAAAGTTCAAATATCCTGTGCAGATGTATTAGGTCAAATATAGTCATACAAGAACTCAACAGCTACCACAACAACATTTGGGAGAGCAGCTGGAAGGAATAAATAAATAATTTCATATTCACTGATAGGAGTCATGGGCACAGTGTCACAGTTTACATCAGCTGGGGGAGCTACAGTAAAACCTAAACATCAGACACTCACTAACAAAACGAGGCGCTAGATGGCGCGCTACTCCAGTACAGTGATGTTTTGTGTGTGTGTGTGTGTGTGTGTGTGTGTGTGTGTGTGTGTGTGTGTGTGTGTGTGTGTGTGTGTATGTGTGTGTGTGTGTGTGTGTGATTTTCTAACATCATTTATCGTTTTACTGAGTTGGTTATTTTCACTTCAAAGTTGAAAGTGAAAATAATGTAAATTTTGCGTTTTTGCACTACCTTAACAATACTACCTCTACCTCGACACTACTGCCCTATACTGTTGGTAAATAATGTGTAAACTGTATATTATTTGTAGTTTGTTTATTGCTTGTATATTGTGTATATTATGAAGATTGTATATTGTAATTGTCTGTATTTATTGTGTATATGGTGTATATGTGGAGTCGTTGTGTATATTGTGGACTGTCAGTACTAGAGAGTCACTAACTGCTGAAACCAAATTCCTTGTGTGTGTCAACATACTTGGCCAATAAATCTGATTCTGATTCTGATTTTGACAAAATACAACTCATCAACGATGCAATGCGCTTCTGCTCCACTAGATGGCGCGCAACACCAAGACATAAAAAAGTGTTCTATTTCTAATAATGTTTTTCTCCAGTTCAGTTTTTAATTATTCAAAAAATATTTATGGTGTAATATGATTTACTATCTACAAAGATTTTTTTACTTGATTTGTATTTATGTGGTGTGATACGTTAAATTAATTATAAATATATATTTATTCATTTATTCATTTATTTATTTTGGGTTTTTATATTTTAGTAAACGAGGTGGCCTTTTCCCTTTTATACACTGAAAGGCAGTTTAATGTGATGCTGCGGTACACGTGTATTCATCTCCATGTAACGCCTCCTGATGTTGTGTGATGTTGGCTCAGGGTGCAGATGGAGGGGGGCGGCGCTCCTCAGCACGTACATCACGTCCAACACGCTCTGTTTGCATATATAATACAAAATATCTGTAATCCAGCGGATCTTTGTCTTAAGACTGTGCTGAGCTAAAACACATTAATTCACGCTATCAGGACTGCACGTGTACATTTTTCTCATGCGCTAACACGTCCTAAAATAATAACCCTATAGTAATAGCTGAATTTACCCACGTGTAATAATTTGTATTTGATGTAATTAGTTGTCTGTGAAGTAGTATAAGTAACGGACAGTTCCAGATGAAGACTCAAGATCAAGACAAATAGAGGCTCACTTCCCTACGACACTGGAATAATTGATTCCTCCCAAAAAAGGAGATTATTTATTTTGTTTTATTTACTTATGTGAGAAACGCTTAGTTTATAATCAGGGTTAGAAAATGTTGAGTGTGATGGATCCAACTTAACACAAAAGTATTAGTTTGGAAATAAAGCCTACTCGTTTTGTACTTGACATGAACTGACATGAACTGCTTTTATGTAGCTGTTGTTAAATTCGGCATTTTCCGTCTTACTTCGGCGTTTCCACTCGGTCTTTTCCGGTTGACGCCGGCATTAATCGCTTCATCCTATCTGATCTACACAGATCTACATTACTGTCATAAACGAATCGTTGGTCAGGCAAAATCACATACCACAAAGGCAAATACCGTAAGAAAAAGGTCATTCATTTTAGGAACGTAAATACGGGCCGCTTTCCCCGAACATGCCTACTTCGTCATTTTCCGGTTCTCTCCGGCAGTAATCGTTTATTTGCCGTGTTTTGTTTGCCTATGCCAATGTTCTTGGCAAATTAGACGCTAAAAAGAATACGACACTAAATTACCTCCTCTAAAAATCTTTTTTTTCCTTAAGAGCCTAAATATGGGCTGCTATTTCCGCACATTGTCGTTTACTATTTCGGGACTTTCCGTTCCACTTCGTCCCTTTGCGTCTGACTTCGGTCTTGTTCGTAAGCCTTAAACCTGCCCTCGGCAGTAGAAGGGGGACAGTAGAAGATGGCGGCTGCCCAGCTGTACTGTGTGTGCCGGCAGCCCTACGATATTAGCCGCTTTATGATTGAATGCGACATTTGCAAGGATTGGTTTCACGGGAGGTAAGGAGTTTGCTTTAACCCTAACCGAAACAGCAACATCTTGGCAAACAGAAATGGCGTGGTTTATTCAAATGTGTGTTAGCTGAACTGGCTAACCTTTAGTTGTCGAGCTAGCTGTCATGTCGCAAGTTAGCCGAGCTAACGCTAGCTTAGTGTTAAAATGTAACACCTTACAGGAGTTTTGTGGGGGAAATGTGTTAGTATGTTAACATGTCTGTCCAGTCCACTAATGTTCCTTCCATTACATCTGACCTGGTTTTCATCGTGTTTAGCTAGCCAGCTAGCCTAGTTGTCCTAGTTCTAGATGACAGTAGCGCCGTTACTCTGCTGCTGTAATGATAAACGTTAATGTTTATCGATATCAGATAATCAGTAGATTTTACAAGGCTTGTGTGAAATCGGGGAGCTGTGGGTTAGTAAATTGATTTTCACAGTCACTGTTGAGTTAGAAAGTTGAGAACAGCAATAAATGGTAAAGCCCAGCCACGTTGGGAAAGGGGGCATTTAAACCGGGCATTTAAACCGGACGTTTAAACTGGCCCGTTTGAATGCGCATTTGTGCTGTGGATATTTAAACATCAGGTTACGAACTACACTTTTAAGCTATCATTTTTAAACAGAAGGTTGTTTTAAACATGTGTCTGAACTCGGAATGAGCTCAGTGTTATGTCGTGTAATTGTAGTTTGGGTTGTATGCTCGTACCCGTGTAGCCTAATGGGGTTTTTATGCTGATGTTTCTTTTGACAACAAACTTGTGAGTCTTGTTAGTTAGGCTGGCGTGTGTCCTCAGATAGAGCAGGGTCTTATCCCTGTGGTGGGAATAGAGCTATGTCTTCAGTTGTGTTCTAGCTAGCTTTGTAGGTCATGATCTACACATTTTAGTAGTTTATTGCCTTTAATAGCTGTCGTTAGTTAGATCACTCTGTGTGTCTGCTAGGTCAAACTGCCAAAGTGGACAAGCCCATATTTAACTGGCCCATATACTATATTGGTCTGGTTATGTAATGCCCTTGACATTACATAACATTTTATGTACCAAAAATAGTCTTTATTGATCATTTGTATGTAAACGGTTTTTCAGGCTCTGTATTTTATTTAAAAGTAATCCTATGCGGGCTATACAGGCCACTTAAAATAACAAAAAAGGCAAGACAAATGTGGCTTTCCATGGTATTTGTATATTGAGATTGATAAAACAGGTGAAGGTTGTTTAAATACGCGTCTGCGTGTGAGTGTGTGCGCACGTACGCGTGTGTAAATATTCGTAAAGTTTAAGCTTGGACCATGTTCTTCTCTGCATCTCTGGTCTGCCAAACCTGTTCTGCCATGCGGGTTTAAACCTGATGATTTACTGTGTGTTGTATATTCGAAACGCCTGAGAATCATAAACAGAAAATCTGGTTCTTCAACTGTTAAACTTTGATGATCAAATATAATCTGATGAATGGTGAATATGTCTAGTAATAGTATAAACAAGAATACAAGTAATAATAAACGCTCTATGTATGTAGCACCTTTCATACATGTGGCACAAAGCACAAATTAGAAATCAGAAAAGCAATACATTACAAAGAAAATTGAATAAAAATGAAAAAAAGAAAATGGTTTTTGGTCCTTTCAGCAGGTTCATGGCTGTTACTACTGTTTTATAGCTGTATAATGTCCTCTTTTCCGTTTTGGCTTGACTGGTCACCTGTGTTTGGAGTAATGGGAAGAATCAGTTGTTTCACTGAGTGATTCCTTTAAGTCTTGAGTGGGAGTGCTCTGCGATGTCAGGGGAAGAGAAAACGTGGTGATTTTGCAAGAAGTAGGATGACGGTCTAGTTTTCCCACACACTGCCTTTTGCGTCACGGTGAGCTCCTGAATCGGTGTGACTTTCGTGAAGTTGCCGTCAGGACTGCCCAAAACTGGGGAAGTGAAACCTCTTGTGGGACAACCAGATATGTGAATATATGTTATGTCTGGGTTGTGTAATATGTTGTCTGTTAATGGTTGTTGTGATGTTGGCTTTTGTAGTACTGATATTGTGGAAGGCAGCAGTATCTAGAGGACCGTCTGACCGGTCAGGGTTTTTTGTGCTGTGTGCTATGAGCATCCCATAAGCCGTGTTCCAAAAGCGAGACTGCAGCTGAGAAAGGTGGGGTCCTCTGTAGCACTGTCTTATGAAGGCTTCTTGCTTGTCTTGCATAACACACATTGGATCGTTCTGCTGAGGCCACTTGGTCACATCATCAGAAATTAATATAGAAGAAGGGCTGGAAGTAATAGCCTACACTGATCTAAACTTTTTTTTTGTTTGACATTGTTTTTTTTTTAACGTTGTATTGGAATTATTACACATCGTGTGGGTGTTTTTTTGATGAATCAGTATATTCATATAATAAAGCAAAACTATGTTTTGTTTTGTTTTTTTTGGCCCATATGATTTGCTAGTAGGTTTTCAGTACATTATAAGGGTGGTTGCAATCTCTCTCTCTCTCTCTCTCTCTCTCTCTCTCTCTCTCTCTCGCTCTCGCTCTCGCTCTCGCTCTTGCTCTCTTAGTGCGGCTGACTCAGCACTGAGATTCTGCCACACTGACCTTATTTCATTTCACCTTAAGCAGGGTTAATGACGGGTTATAAAACTGTAACCAGTAAGCGTCAGTAGATGTTTATAGTGCTTTTGCTTCCCTTCATTTTATCAGCACTTGTCAACAAATCAAGTTGGATTCATTTACCTTTCGTCTTCCATATTTTTTCTGTTTTTTCTGTTTTCTGGCCTTGGCCTAAACTCTGACTGCTTTAGCATCCGTTGTATTTGTTGTCCAGAGCAAAAGCAGAACATTGCAGAAGACAATTTTGTTTGTCCCTAAGAGCAACATGTCAAATGGTGGGTTAGGAACCTGCCTCAAGTCCCTAAAACAGCAGCAAAAGGAATGAGCCACACATGATCTAGGGCTGTTGGGATTAGTTTAAACTCAGTAGGTAGGATTGAGAAGGGAATAAGAAGCTTCCAGGTCTCTCCCCTTCTCAGTGCTCCAACCCCTCCTTCAAAGCCCCTCCCTGCATAGGAGGCTGCTGTGCACATGCAGGCTAGCAGCCATGGCAACTAGCACAGGTTTATATCCATGCTTGTACCTGTACCGTCATACTTTGTGGTTAATTTTAATTTTTTGTTAGAAAACCACATATGGCGTTGGCCTACCAGGGGCAGTTACATGTCAGACAGAAATGTGGCTTGTTTTATAAATGCAGATTTGAATTATGGTGGTGATAAGGAGATTCAGGATTCAGTTAATCTAATAATAGTTGGATTAATAGGTTATAAATAGATGAAAAAGTAACCATGTTAATATCACTATAAGCCTCAGATGGATTATTGCTTCTATACAATGGCAAAATTTCAGTAAATAACTTACTTTAATTATACATGCAGTAAACAATTCCCCCACTGATGCCGCAATCACACGATTGCGATGGAAATTCCATCGTTCTGTGCTGCATGAAGCCGTGCAAACGTTGTCACAACGATACTGGTGAAAACGGACGATTGTCAAGAGTAGAGCTTTAACATTTAAGGTGGAAAAAGGCAGGACATTTATCTATACTATTTGCTGTATATTACTGTGCTTGTCTGGAATGCAACAATGAGACGTGTGCTTCCCATGTCTTTCCAAAAAATCAGCATCCATTACCAAGCAGCGTAATAATCAATGGTTATTCCACAACATCTCAGGTTTAATTTTTTTCATATTTCATTTTTTTCACATACAGAACTTGTCCAATGTCTGCGCCCATATGTATATATATATATATTTTCAATTTTCCAGCGTTCTCAGATTTTAGAACTGGATCTAATCAATTTAGCAACCGGCCTTAAGTGAGCTGTCCAAAGGATCTGAAAACTCTCACTGTGATCTCTTCAATTGGAGCTTTCCCATGTGGCTGTCCTGATTTCTCAGACCAAACATTATCACTCTGTTCTTCCTCTAATTCTCTTTCGCTCCTCAGGGAGCAAGGGAGTAATGGGTCAGGATGTGCAGTGTGAATAGATGAGTTAGAGGAAGCAGTGGGAGTCATTCTCCATTCAACACACTCCACCATGTATGAGCACTGTGTCATTACGTAACTCATTATGGAACAGTGGCGGCTCCATGGTCAGAGAACTTGGCCGTGACTCAAGTGGTCATGAGCGGCGTTCCTCCTTTACGCCAGATGTAGTTGATCGGCTAAGACATGTCGTCTGAAGTTTGCTTCTTTAGTTTTTCACTGGAGCTACAAGGCCAGTGTCCATACTGATAGATGTGTCATACAGTGTACACCTTTATAAGCAAGTCTGTTTAAAACCCTGGTTTAACCTTTTGTGTTTCACTGATGGACTGCTATAAGATGCTTGGTATTTGTTATTAGACATATGTAAGTGGTTGTAGTAATGTGTGATATCACTGTATGAAGCATGTAGAAGTGTAGATGCAGGCTGCTAAGCTGTTTAACTTGTATCTTAACTAGACCTTGCCTAGAAGGCCCTTCTTGAAATGAAGCAGTCGTGGGGCTGCGGCAATCTCCATATACAACGTTGTTAGCTCCTATCATGCTCAAGTGGCCTACCCTTAAAGCAAATTCATTTCTGGTGCTCACAAGCTAACTTCAACAGCAAAAACACTTTCCCAGTTGATTCGAAATGTTTCCTAATCCATTTTATGTGAGGGGTTCTTTTAAACAACTTGGGTAACAATGAGGTATTTCAGCCAGCAGAAGAGCATCTGTGACACTAGGTGGACCAGCTCAGCAGGAAGGACCATCATGGTCACCAACCACACTGAAACTTTGAACGATGACAGCAGCAAAGTGCAAGGAACCGAAGAAGACGGTAGTAAATAATAGTCAATAGATTAAATGGTTATGAAAATAATGATTAGCTGCAGCCCTGCTATGATTTGTTCAGGCAGTTTGTTTTCATGTAGCAGTACAATTTTCAGCTGTTCCCTTTAGGCCTTTACAATGCAAGTGTCTGAGTGAAGCAAGCACATCCTCTCTCTGCCACTGTTTCCTGTAGTGATGGAAAGATCAAAGCTTTGATTGCAGCTAGTTGAACCCATCTTCAAAGCCTCGCTCTTTCACTGTTCAGCTATTCAACGACAGCACCCTGCTGGTTTTAACACCCATAAAACACAGTAACAGATCATTAGGCCCACCCTCTATTCAGAGAACGAGTAAGAGAGAAAGTGAGCCTCTGATGTAGCACTTCTACAGATGGAACTGAGTGCACTGGACTGTTTTGTTAATATATTTGTGTGTTTTATGACATATAAACAGAAAAGTAATAAAATGGAGGTATAGAGAGGATGAGTTTGAGTGTAAAGCAGGGTAAGTTAAAGTATTACACATTTTCATGTAGGGCTACACAGTCTGTTGTTTCCGAATCGTAATGGTCATATAGATCTTTGAAAAATTGAATCGCAGAAGACTACAAAGTGCCAATGAGCCCTCTACCCAGTTACCCCTGTTAGCATCTTGGCAAATCACAGTTCCAGGTGATTTTCTGTGGGTGTTTTGACGAACTAGTGTATTCACATTATCCAACATGCATAAATAATTTTGGTCCAAAATAATGCAGGCCAACCTTTTAATGCCACCAACAGTCCATATAAAAGGGCTGTAAGTATATTGGCACTGTTTGTGAAGGCTGTAAGTCACCTGAGGCTGAGTGTCACCATGGTTAAAAAGCTTTAATTCTATGTTGTGGCGCAGCTGGCTTTAGTCATGGCCCTGAGTGGCTTCTTGCTTTAATGTCACTGCTGCTGTCTCAATCTGTGCTATCGCACAAACTCAGGGGTCGCAGTTCTTCTGAGTCATTTTTGGACCACAAACACAATCCACAAACAAGCTGCACCAAGGCCACCAACGTCTGAGTTCATTTTCTTTGTGACTCAGTTTAGAGGGGTCCAAGTTCATGTGACATGTTCACTTGTTCATGGAAAATTACTTGTCAGCAGTTACTACTCCACTCCCCCCCCCCCCATTGTGTTGTTTGTCTTGCACTCGTATAATAATTACCTGTGACTTTTAAAATATGCAGTACAATTTGTTTAAAATGCCGTGAAAATATGAGACAATCTCCTCATAACACTGAATGTTGTGGATTCTTGTCCATAAAACAAATGGAGAAAACTTTATTTTTTTATTTTATTAGCACAGTTACAATATATTTGACTTTAGCATATTTATTGTGACTCTTGCAGTAAAAAGACCTAGTGTAGAGCTGCTGTTGCTGTTTTCCAATTCCAACAACCCAATGATTAGACTGCTGTTTGTGTTCATTTAGTGAAGTATGTAGGACTATTTTTGATAGTTTTGACATATCTAATTGATCTTGAATTAACCAAAAACTGTTCTGTGAAAGTGAACCTGAAAGGGAATTGGCTGAAATGGTGTTCAAAAAGTAGGTGAACCCTAAAGGAGTATCGTTTTTCTTTCCGGTCCTCTTTAGCACTAATGAGATCTCAGACCACTTGTTCACTCTTCAGCTCCTTTGCAACTTGGTCCTTAGCAGGGTACTCTCAGCCTCAGACACTCCAACCATGAGCAAATGGAGCATCTGATGTTCGTTGCATGCTAAGCTGGGCACAACTATAGTTGCATTCTGATTCATGCCTGCTTGTTCGCAGGTACATGGTGGGTTTTATCAAAAGATTGCCTGCTCTGTGCACTGAGACTGAGTCTTTTGGAGCACTGCATTGGAAAAGGGTTTGCGTAGTTCAAGACATCCTGTCATGTTATTCAGTGGTTTTCTTGAAACATTTTAGATTTTATTCTTGCGTTTGGTAAAGCATACCAATGTGTTCCCTGCCCCCCGCCCACTGCTTTTAAAATCTCCTATCCATGCATTGTGTGTGGCCGGTTATTTTGCATGTCAAACGGCCATGTCCTGCCAAGGTTGGAGGTTTTGGCTACATTAAAGGACAAAACATCCCAGAATCTTGAACACTATGCAGAACTCTAGCTTGCAACACTACAAGCTGGGTAACACAGAACTATCATATAAGGCACATGTATATTTGATTGCAGCTAGCTCACTACTTGCTCTCATGCCTTTTTTACTTTGACAGATTGTTCCACTTCTAAATCCTTTTGAAGCTTTTTTTTAAAATACTCAGTATAAACTCATAACACTGAATGCACTGCAAGCGCTGCTGTTAACAACTACAGTTTCTTGGTGGAAGAATTGTTTACTGCAGTTGTTATAAACAATATTTTTTAATTATTGTGTGCTGTAACTATTTCAGGAAAACAGTAAGCCATGTAAGGCTGTGTGTCCCTGTGATATCATCATGGTTGAAAGGCTGCTTGCTGTGTCGTAACTAGCTTTAATCATGGCCTTTAGTGACTTATTGCTTTAGTATGCCATTGCAGTTGTCACTTGACAAGATCACACAATCTCACAGGTCAGTTTTCTCCTGAACCATTTTATAAAGAAGAACACACTGAAAAAAAGACTGAAATAACCGTTATATGAATTCAATTGGTTTGTGGCTCAGTTTAGAGGAGTTCATTTACATTCTCACATATATAACAAAATCTGACTTATCTGTCTTGATTGATCAATTTCATGTAATAATGGTGAACAGTTTTGAACCAGGCCTTCAACTCAAGCCGTAAATGTCAAACCCGGCAGTAATGTCTAATTTCTGCTAGTGTTCCTAAGGGATTACTTAGTTTGTTAGCGCTATGCTAATGGCAGATTCTTTTTTTTTGGCCTTTCTTGATAAAGCGCAGGCATTTGAAGCTTGTAAAAATCCAGGATAGACGCATTAGCAAAGGCTGTACCATATAGCAGGTTCACAGTGACTCTTTCAGTAAAGAGGCCTGGTGCAGAGCTGCTACTACTGTTTTCCTTTACCAGCAACCCACTTATTAGATTGTGGCTTGTGTTCAGTCAGTGACGAATGTAGGACTTCCAGAAGGCTTAGAGTGACTTTTTTTCCGGTACAGAATTGTTCCCACCCGTTTTAAATCAAAGCATAAACGATTGAATCCTCTGTCACTATGTAATTATGGTGATGGTTCATCTGACATTACCATCACCATGTTACCACAGAGGAAACCTGTTTCTGAATGGCCAGTTTTCTGCTTGATGTTTGAATAATTTAGCAATGAAAGTGCAGAGTTTAAATGCAGGTGTGACCTGTTGAATAAAAAAAAAGATGGTCCTGAGAGTTCCCCTCAGGTGTTGCTAATTTCATTTATAGCTCAGCACCCTTGGATTTGACTACAGCCCTACTCACCAGTCTGGGACCCTCTGTTTGTTAAACTCTCACTTGCTGTTTGAGAAGTACAGGAATTTAGGAGAGTTATCAAGACAGAATGTAGACCACAGTATTAGACACTGTCGTGTGTGTGTGTGTGTGTGTGTGTGTTGAGAAGCTGTCAGTGCAGGTCTCTGGTCTGCGATAAGTTTCTTTCTGTAAGCCTGTCAGAACACAGCAAGTTAAGCCCACGCAGTATCTACAGCAGCTCTGCTATGAACCTCAAGAATGTGTGTGTGTGTGTGTGTGTGTGTGTGTGACGGAGAGTTGGAGGTTGTGGCTTGGTGTGGTTGTAGTGGGATGGGAGATGAATTATACCAGCCATGACGGAACTCCTCAGTAACAGCGTCATCAGGACATTTTGCTGGGTGCTTTGGATGTCATTGTTCTGTTGTTGAAAGTAATGGCACTGTTTCAGGACTTACAGGAGTTTTACACTGTGCACTTCAACCTTGGGAAATGAACCTTCTCACTGGGTCATTTGTGTTCGTGACTGTGTCATTGTTGACTGTTTTTAGGAAATCCTTTCTGTGATCAAACTAAATTTGATTTTGATTGTTTTAATGCAATTCAGAATTGTAGTTTAAAAACAAAGTAACTGGAGAAAGTGTTTACAAAGTAGTGAACCTGTTACATACCTACTACTTACTGGATAAGAAGCTTTGAATTTAATAGCTGGGTGAACGATGAGCCAATTTTGAAGGTGTTTAATTTTGAATCACTTCCACACGTTGTATGTGTTTTAGAGATTAACTGTGCTCTTGTTTTGTTTTTAGCTGTGTTCAGGTGGAGGAGCACCATGCTGCTGATATTGACCTTTACCACTGCCCCAACTGTAAACCCATCCACGGACCCTCACGCAGTGAGTTTACATTTACAATTTACAAATGACAGACCACCTCTGTCCACAACACTGCCTCTGTCTTGTACCATCTTTCAAAGAACATACATTAGTAAGTCACCATGTTTGTCTCTGGACTGATGCACCCCTGTAATCAACTACAGAAATTGGCTGCTCATCCAGTGCTATGAATTCCAAGATTTTCTTTGTAATGGTTATTCATTGGTAAAGAACGATAGCAGTGGCTGCTCTGTGCTCTTGCTAGCTTTAGTTTTAGCCTCTTTGCTTCTTCAAATAGTACATATTCAGCAGTGTATTTTATTCAGTTTGTGGTTCCAAATGTTTTTGGAGTTGTTCTGCGAGGTTGTTGTCTTTGTCACTCACTATGAAGAATTCCAAACTAATAAGATGTCATGTTTGTAGGACTGTGTCTGCGCTGCTGTTTCACACTGTGAACGATCATGTAGCGCATTAATGCATTTGACTGGCACAGTATGGAATATATGAGAATATATGATTGGCCAGTCACCTGGTCATAGTCGATTGAACTGGAATCCAGCCAATTCCAGTCAATGGCCAGCAGATTGGTGCATCTCTATTTACAAACACCCATCCAAAGATGTATAAAGTCACAAGAAATAGTTTCTATACGTACAGTTTTTTGGTTTTCTTTGTCTAAAATCGAAACACATCTTGTTTCCTGTGGGGTTTTTTTTTCCTTTTCTTTTCCTTGCCCTTTTCTTTTATCCATTTACATTTCCTTTTTACTTTTACGTTTTTTGTCTGTGCGTGTATGTGAGAGAATTTGTGTAAACTTATGTTTGTCCTCTCTGTCTCTCAGTGAAAAAGCGTAATAACTGGCATAGGCATGATTACACAGAGTTGGATGATGGCACTCGACCAGTTCAGGCTGGAACTGCCGTCTTCGTAAAGGAGCTCCAGACCAGGACTTTTGCCAGGTACCAAAACTTTATCTAACTTTCAATAATGCCCACATGTACCAAAACATTACTTGACATTCTATGAACGTCTAATAAACCTTGAATGAAAATCTGATAAACCAGACCAAACAGCACACTAAAGAACACCAGTTAAAAAAAAATAATAATAAAAAAAAATAAAACCTTGGATTGGAGTGGTGTACCATTCGACCATCTAATTTTTGATCAGTACACCAAATAAGTTCTCATTAAAGGAATGTGTATTTGCACATACACTATGTACTGTTTCACAATTGCCTCCCAATTCTGTTCATTGTGTCATCTTGTAACTGAGTTGCTCCATTCTGGTATGAGGCAATACTTGAATCAGGGTTAATGAGAGTTTATGAATGAATGAATTATTACAAAATAAATGAATGAATGAATGAATGAAAAATAAATTACTGCATGTCTTATGATTACAATTTTTGTTTGTAAAATTGAATGCACATATGTAACTGAAGAACAAAATAGCCCAGGAGATTTATTTGTCCATAAATAAGCTCAAAATGTTATTTTGTTTATTTGTAAATTATTCTAAAATTCCAAAATGAATGCAGCTGAATTTCAACCTTTTACATATGTGAACTGTGAATGCTGTAGCACTTCCAAGTGTAACTGAGTATTGTGTTTGCGTAGTTGCTTGCAATACCTTCTTGTCTCTGTTGTTCTGCAGTGCGGATGAGATCATGGTGGAGATGAAGGGCAGTGAGGTGACCCAGCGTTACTTGGAGACAGAAGGCTTCCACTACCCCATAGTGCTCCCAGATCTGGAGGGTCTAGGACTGAGACTGCCTCCGCCATCATTCTCCGTCCGAGACGTGGAGCAGTATGTTGGTAAGAGGTGTTTGTGTGTTAGGGACGTAATGATTCTCCAGATCCGTAATATTTTGTATTTTGGTTGTCTAGCTGCATCATTGTTTGGTCATGACTGGCCTATTTTGTAGAATGTTTGTACTTGGTGTGTATACAGTACATAATGGCGGTCGAGCAAAGAAAATGATGAGTGAATCGCCACTGCTGTTCTTCATCTTCCATTTTACTCCTGCAAAAAAAAAAACAAAAAAAAACTTGATTTGAAAATAACATTTATGATAAAAATAACGTTTGCATCAAATAACACTTATGCAATCACTGATCCAGAACTCCACCATATGAAGAGACAGCGCTATATAAGGTTAAGATTCTCTGTATCCTTTATCCCTAATATGGTGCTAAAGTTGTTTTTATCTGAAACAAATATGATTTTGTTGAATAAGAACTTTAAAGTTTACCATTGGTTAAACCATTGAATTGTCCATTCGATTTTTTGTGGGGGTGGGGTTAGGATGTAGTAGCTACCACTTTACATTACTCTGTGGGTGAAGCTGCTAAGGTTGAGAATGGCTCACCGGTTGCTGGAGAGACTGAATGGCCTTATTGCTCGGCTCGTCTCTCCTGTTTTAAAGCTCTATTAACTCTCCTGTTTCAGAGCCGATCCATCAGACAGCTCGCATTACACACACTCTCCTCACACACCAATGAGCTTTAACCCTGAGCTCATTTTAATGGGAACAGGTGTTGTGAGGCATGTGTGTGTGAGATGGAGACCACTCAGTGGAGATCATGTTCTCTGATCATATTCTCTGATGGTTGAATAAAAACAATAGGCCAGCCAAACGAACCGTCTTTGTGTGTGGTGGGTATCAAGAACCAGACAGCTGTGAACTATAACCCCATAATCTTGCTTATTGCAAAAGCGTTGAAACACCCAAAAGCGTACACACACATGCACAGGCTAAACAATAGCTGCATCTGTGGAGTTCTGGGGATGTTTATAGTTTTGGACTTTGAAGCAGCAATGCAAATATTTGTAAAACTGTGAAACTGAGGCCATGACCAAAATCATAGTCCGAACAATATCTGTTCTATGGTATTATAAGCAGTAGGAGTGCTCAATGGAAGGTGGCCAATAGGAGGAAAATTCTCAATCGGCATTAGTCAAATTGGCTGTAATGAAAATAATAAATTGGCCAAAATGTACTGCAGTTGTATGAAGTAAATAACAGGCAAATGAATGCACTTGCACTGTGTTTGAGTGATGCTGCTTCACCTATACCAAAATATCATGGCATAATTTGGGAAGTATATTCTAAATTTCCAGTTGTATCTTACTTTCAGTGGTTACGTCCAGCATCTGAAATTGAATAAATCTAATTGACTTAATTATCACAAGAAAATAAATTTTATGTTCATATGACAAACCATTTTTACAGTGCATAGTCAGAGACCACTGTTCATTTATTGAATTTCATACCTCCAATGTTCAGTGTTAGAAGTTGGTTGTATTCGCTGTTTCTCACAATACAGGCAATCCCAACACATTTGGATTAGATCGAGATCTGGACTCTGGGGTGGTCAGTCCATTGTTCTGTTGTTCTGAGAAAGCCAGCAGCTTTTTTGATTGATCTGCAAATTGTCTTCTTTTTTGTCTTTTCTCAGTAATAGCTTCTTGACAGCTTTTGGAGTAATATTTTCTTTCTTTATTTTTTTTCCTTCATCTGAAACAAGAGTTGCACTTAATTTTCTCCAGTCTCTCAAAAATGAAAACATTCAACACCGTTTAAGCACTGTGGCTGTTTTGATCAGAAATGAAATAAATGAAGGGTAGTCTTTGATGCCCCACAGTACAATATACTTTATTTAATTAATGTTACTTAAGTAGGCAGTGAGCTGCTGGTTACAAAATAATATAAAGCCCTGCAAAAATGTTGTCCAAGGGGAAGTTTGCCTGTTAAGAAATTGGAATTGACCACAAAATGTCATAATCAGTATTCTGCAAGTATTGCAGTTCTGGGTCCATCGTTAGAGTGCATGTACATGTGGAAGTCTCTAGATCTCTTGTGTCCAGCTGTTCCCTGTCATTAGAAGTTGACCAGCTGTGTGCGTGTCCGGTTGCCTGTTTCTGTTTCCGTCTCTGTCTGGTAATGGTGGTTTGTGGTTCTTCAAAAGTGAATATTCTGAGTTTATTACAGCGACATTCAGGAGAATTTAAGCATTGTTTTAATGGCTGTAGAATGCACTGTGCTTGTCAAAAGTTTGGGGACAGCCTGTCTTTCTGAGTAATGTTATATTTTACCAAGACTGCTCGTACTGTTGCATATGACAGTTTACTTCAGCACTTAGCTTCATGTTGATAATAATGCCTACTTGGTATAAAGAGCAGGTTTTGTATAAGTGATTTACGTTTTCTAAGTGCTGACATCATAATAATGAGATGCCACTAATACTGTCACTAATGTTTATGCTAATATGTGTGTGATGCTGTTTTCCTTTTCATAACCCTGTTTAGAAATTAATCTGGTACGTTATTGCAGAACAAAGAAAACGGTCCGTAATTGGCTTTAGAAAGTGTCTTTAAACCTTTGAACCTGAATATGTATAGACGGAGTGTGTTGACACTGATCAGCAGTTCAGTTGTAAAGTCTGTACTGGTTCTAACTCTCGCAATACATTTATTCCCCTTACGCTCTACCCAGGCGGAGACAAAGTCGTTGATGTCATTGATGTTGCCAGACAAGCAGACATTAAGATGAAGCTGAAGGAGTTTGTGAAGTATTATTACCAGCCTGTACGGCCAAAGGTGCTAAACCTCATCAGCCTGGAGTTTTCTGATACTAAGTGAGTCCGTCAGCTTGAGAAGCACACTAACATGTTTTGGAATGCCATATTTTTACATTTCTTTCAATTTGTAAACTTGCTAATAAATAAATATATATCAATATTTTTGTATGAAAATATGAGCACTTGGCATGTAGTTGATGCCATATTACATGGTATTGATGTTTATACACTATATAATGTAATGAACTATATAACTATATAATATAATTGATTAAATTTAATGTTTAATTATTATTCTTTTTCTTTGTGCAGGATGGCTGAACTGGTCGAGGTTCCTGATATCGCTTGTAAAATGTCCTGGGTGGAGAATTACTGGCCAGATGACTCTTTCTTCCCCAAACCATTCGTTCAGAAGTACTGCTTGATGGGTGTGAAGGACAGCTACACAGACTTCCACATTGATTTCGGAGGAACTTCTGTCTGGTACCACGTTCTCTGGGTGAGACTATGAATTATGAGTTATATGCCAATGTTAAAGTAGGGGATGAACTCCAACAAAACCGTTCAGCTGATAATTAACAAAAATGGTATTTTGGTATACAGCTAAAAAAAGATGTACATGCTGGGAAATGAAACAGAACTTTATTTTATTACTTTTGTTTCCTTTTTATTGTGCAGGGAGAGAAAATTTTCTACTTAATTAAGCCGACTAAGGCTAACCTTGCACTATATGAATCCTGGAGCTCATCGCCCAATCAGAGCGAGGTGTTCTTTGGCGAAAAGGTGGATAAGTGCTACAAGTGTGTGGTGAAGCAGGGGACCACTATATTGCTTCCTACAGGTGAGAATCTTCTCATGGCTAGATCTACAACAAATCTAACACATATATATATAACATATATCACTTATTTATTAGAGAGACAGTGAGATAAATAGATAGCTACAGAGAGTCAGATGTCTATGTTTGAGAGAGAGAGAGAGAGAGAGAGTTTCTCAGAAGCAGTTGAATGACATTAATTACTTTTTTCTTTTTTGCCTTTATGATTCCACACAACAAGCTTATGAATGGCGCTACTCTATGCACAGAGTTGATACCACACGTATAAACATTGCTGATACCATTGGCTTACTTGACGTGAGGATGCATGCAAAATGATATGGAAGGAGCATCACTACAAAACAGCATTAAAGCTGTTTGTTTTAGTTGAAACAAGAAGTCAATCAATTTGTGTCTGAAGTTTAATTATTTTTACTTTTGGCGCTAAAGTTACTAGGCTAATGTAGCCAACATGTAATCTTACAAGTCCTATTTAAAAAAAAATAAAAAAGTTGACACTGTACAAAACTGTAAATAATAACGGAATACAGTGATATGCACCTGTATTTATTTGAGACAAAGACAGTATATCAAATGATGAAACTGAGGAAGGTTGGGATTCTGAAATATTCTGAAGAATACATCCCAGAATACATTCCAACATTTGCTTTCAAACTGTGTGGAGTAATCTTACATAGGCTTGTACATGTGGTTTCTGACACTGTGTGACAAAGTGAACAAAATTCAAGCTTCACGATGGCTGCTATCACTCATTTTAGCTGTAGCTGTAGTTATATGACTCTTCTGTATTGTCCTGATCAATACATCTTGGTATTTTGCTGAATTTAAAGGGTTAATTAATAAAAGCACTTTTCACATCACAACTATATGGTACTTTTTTTAGGCAAGGATGAATTTTAGGAGAAGATTCACTATTTCGCTTTTTTAAAAATACTTTTAGATCATTAACCAGATAAAATTCAGTACACTGTTCATGCTGATGCTGCGTTAGCTCATACTGCACATCTTGCAGCCTCAGTTAACCTCCGTTTGGGAAAAGCAGCTCGCGTGCTTTTGTAGAAAAACACGACAGCGTACTACAAGCAGAAATAATCTCGACAGTTTCCTAGAGCGGTGGCCAGGAAAATCCCGGCTCAGCATTTGACGGCAGAGGGAATGTTAGGCAAGAGGTTTTTGCCTGGCAACAGTGTAAATACCAGCACAACACAGATACAGCCAGTGCCAAGCTGATACACTGGAAAGAATGTGATAAAAATCGAAAGTATTTCCTTTGTGCGACTTTACCTTACGTAACAGATCCAACTTACACGCTGAGCAGATAAGAGTCGTACTTATCTAACAGTTGATGGACACGCCTTTTAGGGCAGGGAACCACTAAGGCCTCAGAACAGACAGAAGTAAACTCAGTCTGCCAAAGCCCATGAAAAGTAAACTCTGCGCAAAGTCAGTGTCAAATTGGGAAGCAGTTTGGTGTTCATATTCGTAGTCAGTTGTAAGTATGTAGTATTATATAGTTATACAGTTAATATAAGTAAGACTCCTTGTTCTGTTACTGCATGAATTACTCACTATCCGCTGAGAGACAAATCTGTGAGATCTGAGAGAGATGAAGTGTATGCCCACCTACTGACCAACCATGCTTTGGTTTATCTTAATAAATGGGCAGTCTCATCACAGCTTATATTTGAAAAGGCTACAAAGGGAAATATATAACTGCTGCTCATATTGTTTGACCACTGTGTGAATGGAGATGCCTAATGGTTTACAGTATTGATAATGGACTAGTAAGTGTATAGTAATGTTGTGTGGTAATCAATGTAAGCGTATTGTAATAAAATCAGTATTTACAGAAGTTAAACTGGCAGTGACTAGAATTGCAAAAAAGGACTGTCTAAACTAGGTTATGTCAATAGGTACTGTTTAGCCTCTCTCCATTATGCCAGCTTATTTAACAGCTTGATGCAATTTGTTTTGTCAAAAGGAAAAAGAATGCAAAAAGGCTCTTAAGTCTAAACCTCCTTGGCATTTTTAGAGGCCAAAATGTGAAATGTAGTGGCTGGGGGCACTGGTAATACAAAATGGTCAATTTGTACCTCTGGATTCTCACGTTTTCCTAATGTAATGCTTCAGAAAAATCCTAAAAAAAAACCCAGCCTCATATGTTACTATGACAATGTACCTTTAACCCTCTCATTCTAATACAGCTTTTGAAGGCTCCGTTGCTAAAAGTTTAATTAAAAGAGAAAAAAAAATCAAATCATTAAGTATGTATTTGCTGTGAAAACCACCTATTTTACAGTAAATACAAATAATNGTAATACAAAATGGTCAATGTGTACCTCTGTATTCTCACGTTTTCCTAATTTAATGCTTCAGAAAAATCCTAAAAAAAAACCCAGCCTCATATGTTACTATGACAATGTACCTTTAACCCTCTCATTCTAATACAGCTTTTAAAAGGCATGTTTTATTGAAGGCTCCATTGCTAAAAGTTTAATTAAAAGAGGAAAAAAAAAATCGAATCATTAAGTATGTATTTGCTGTGAAAACCTATTTTACAGTAAATACAAATAATAACATAAGTATGTGCTGGTGAAATCTGTGTGATGGCTGTGGTTGTCCAGACATCTACAACCAAGCTTTGTTACAAGCAAAAACAATGTTTTTCAATAATTTGCTTAGGTGCCTGAGACTGCTCAGTGCTGTATGTGTGTCGTACCATATGGTTAACTTGACCACAGGGTGGACATGCTTTGTAAAGTGGGGATCCACTCATGCATGACTGTTTGTTTGTTTTTACCCTCCCCTGGTTTCTGTCATGAACAATAATAGCACTTGGACCGAGCAGAGATGTGTGTTTATCAGTGCGTCTGCACTCCGAGAACAATACACACTTCAGCCAGACAGTGACGTACACCTCATGGCCTCGAGTCTCCTCTACAAGTTACACATTGCTGTCATGCTTAGTTATATTGTCTCTGATGCCCCCTGCAGGTTGGATCCATGCTGTGCTCACTTCTCAGGACTGCATGGCGTTTGGAGGGAACTTCCTACACAACTTGAACATAGGAATGCAGCTCAGGTATTTCATTGTATCACTGTTGTTTTATTCCAGTCTTTTATATATTACTTTTTGAAAATAAAGCTTTCCTTCATTAATACCAACACACTGAGTATGAGTAATAATGGGCATTTTACTTTATCTGTAGGTCAGCCAGTACTGTTATGCTGCATTTCATAAAATGTTACAGTGTTAGACAAGAGATTCAGACTAGTCAAATACATTGTCTTCTTGTTTCAGGTGTTATGAGATGGAACGGCGACTTAAGACTCCAGAACTTTTTAAGTTTCCTTATTTTGAGGCCATCTCCTGGTACGTGGCCAAAAACCTTTTAGAGACCCTAAAAGGTAAGTGATGGAGAATATTCTGCTGTCTTAAACGCTCAGTTTGTTTTTGATTATTGTAATATTTTTACTGAAAGGTGTTCAGTCTTCCAGTTAAGGAATACTTTGGGGGGGGGGACCAGTTGGTGCAGTTTTGCCCCTTCACTCAATGCCATTGATCAGCCAGAACCAAATTTCAATAGTTTGGCACAGGAGCTACAATGCTAATGTAGCTAATTAGCTTATACACCACCATTTGACATTTACAAGAAAGTCATACATCACATAAGTAATCTTGAATACACTTGCACAGGTTAAGGCAGATGTGCGCTATAGGCACAATTCTATTGCCCGAGGTTCTAAGCTTTCATTAGTTGTTGACTGATTGACTACATTTAGTACTTTTTTTTTTAATAAACAAATTGGTCTCTTTGTGTACTTGGAGGGGGTCTTTGTCTGGTTCATTTCAAAACTGTCATCCTGAGAGCAGATGTATGTGGACATTTGTATTTTACATTTTGCCTTATGAATGAAACGGTACTGAATGAATTCAAATTAATTGTAACGAATGAATTGTGCAGTACTGATTAGTGAAAACTGCATTATTTTAACCTCTGTGGTCTTCGTCTATGGCAGAGTTGCGGGAGGATAAGTGCCAGCCTAAGGAGTATCTGGTGGAAGGAGTGAAAGCTTTAATCTCTGCACTGAAGACTTGGCTGAGGAGGGAGGTGAGAGAGAAAATGGACTAATCACATCAGCTTGGGGCGAACCAAATAATACACGTTCAGTCGAGCAAGAGTTGAAATGATGTGCCTTAAATGACCCTTGAATTTAAGTAGGCTAATATTCTATCAAATTTTGTACCAATGAGGTCACTGTTTTTACTCCTCTCTCTCTCTCTCTCTCTCTCTCTCTCTCTCTCTCTCTCT
>CM067474.1:11871255-11888248 GCA_034552555.1 Semaprochilodus insignis | reverse complement strand
AATAATAATAATAATAATAATAATAATAATAATAATAATAATAATGATAATAATCATTATTATTATTATTATTGTTATTATTGTTATCACCAACATCTACCGAACACTCTAGTTTAATGGAGATTAAACCCAATCCTGCTCAACTAACGTCTTATTTTAAAATAATATAAACAGCTGCAGGGCACCCCAGCGGTCTGTATCGGATGTAGGGAGGAATAAAAACACTGAAAACAACCACAAACTACACCGTAGAACCGAAACAGTCCCTGAAACCTCTCTGACTGGAATCAGTGGATTTGTCCTAACACGCCATTTAATCACCCGAGAGCTCCGACAGAGACAACATGGCGGCTCCGCAACGGACAACAGAGACCTACCGAGGGCGACTCAGCGGCGTATTGTTAGTAAACCCGCCATTACACAGCACAATAAAGTTTAACACAAAAAATAAACGTGTGGTTAAGATCTTCGTCGGTAGGTGCATAAGATACGACCGTGTCGAGTCATTTAACCTTCGACGTAAACACCAAAAACACCTGAAAATGTGTCGCATCGAAGCGAAAACTCACGATTTAAGACCAAAACTCATCTACATGTTTTAATAACTGTCTTTTTCTAACACAGTTCCCCTCATTTTATTCAGAAGCGTTGACTGTTTATCCAAAATGAAACGAAATGAAATTATGTGTATATAATTCCAAGAGGACAAGGAGTCGACTCCTCAGTTCCAGCTGTTTGGAAATCGGGAGTCGACTCCAAAGCTCTGAACTTCAATCTGCGTAGTGACGTACTAACGTTACAGCTTTGCGTGAGCGAGAGATACTCCGCTGTATCCACACCACCACTCCAATCCATCCTCTGTATCTGACTCCGAGAATGTGGAAAATAACGTAAAACGTAAGAACTTACTATAAACGTGCCTAGTATACATTTATAATGAAATAACTTCTTCGGTCCGGAAATACAACTGAACCAGTTACAGTTTTACTCCTTCGGTTAACATATCAGCTACGTTCATTCTGGTACTGCCATATTTATAATATTTGTAAACCTTTTCATAATGTAATATATTCTTGTAATTTTTTTTTATTGAAGAATGTGTTTAATTGGCTTTTGGAATCGACTCCCTCGTTTTGAATCTAATGCAGAGTCGACTCCAGAATGTGTGGAATTGAACAGCCCCATCTGAAATCAGACGTACATTAACATTATAAACGTGTAATGCGAGCTTCATATGAAACATAGACTCGGTCAAAACTGTGTAGGACTATGTGTAGGTCATTTTAAGTGCTATCTTGAAATATAAGGTGCAGCCATTCGGAAAACAAATATCACACAATATAAATATCAAATGTGTGTGTGTGTGTACGAAAGCATTAAACGACACATGACGAAATAACTGGATGAAGCCCATATTTTTGTAGTACAAGTATCAATAGTATAGTTCCCGCTGCAGCAACAAAAAAAAAATACCCTCAACTCTCGCGAGATCATGAATTTATTCACGAAACCATCAGTGTGAAAGGTCGACCCTGAACAACGTTCAGGCAGGATTACTACTCACATTATCTCATCAGTGAAGCACATGACCCTTTTCATTCTCAGTGCTGGTGTTATTTATTTGTTTGTTTGTTTAATGATGTCTGTTCATTTCGTTTATGCACTTTATTAATGCTGATACAGTATTATTGTATCCCTTTGTTGTTAGCTTATTCGTGTACTCTTTTTCAATCAGTGACACAAAATATATACAACTAAAATGAAAAATTAAAAGTCATTTTATCTAAAGACTGTTCAGATGTATGGTAGTCACATTTGGATGTGTAAAGCATGCTTGAGGCAGTTCTGGGCAGACTTCACTGACCTTTAGATTACTTTATTTTTTTAAATGCTGTATGCATTATTCCACACTGAAGGTAATTTTCATGTCAGATAAATTGTATTTTCTTCTCCAAATGTGTTTCTTCATTTATTGCAACTGTTCTATTCTAGCTGGAATTTTACATTTTCTTTGGTCTGCGATTTCTAAGCTTATCTTTACAAAATCTGAACAATATGACTAATAAAGTTTTTCTTTTGTTCTCATGATATTCAGTCTGTTTGTCACAAGGGACAAAAAAAGAACAACCAAATTTGATTGTGATTGAAAGTATGAAAATGACAATATAATAAAACAGAAAACAATGGCCATCACCCTGTCATATTGTTGGACATGAATTGGCTGGAAACATTTTCTGCGCAAACTATGCGCAGCTGTGGAGCTCCTCGAACGTTCCTCCAGTGTGACGCCACACCAGCCCCCACCCACTTCAGCCACTGTTTACAGCAGCGAAGCTGCACTTTAGGGCTTTATTTCTATTCAAGAAACGAACAAATATCACCCTTTAACCCCCAAACCACAATCACCAGGCATTCCTCAGGTCCAAAACGAAACGTTTATTTCACCAAACATCGCGTAAGCAGCGTAATTCCGTCGTTGTTTTGGGTGGTTTAATGGCGCCTCGTCTCTCCGGGCGGGCCGCTCTCTCCTCACAGCTCAAGCCACGCCCCTTACGGGTAGGGCGGGATGACGTAATCCAAAAAAACCCAGGACAATGGGAGCATTATTTGGCCATTCAGTCTATTAAAAGCAGCGCTTTTGGGTTGGGGAAAATGCTTGAAAAGAAAGAAAATCGCCGCTTTTATGATTTATTGTGCGAAATAAACAGAGAAACCTTAAAATCGGCGTTGTAAAAGAAGCCTGGTCTCCCACCAAATAGTCGGATGTTGCTCGTCTCCTCAACGTCCTGAGTTGCAAATGTGAAAATAAGTCCTGCGCGACGTATCTGTATATCTTTTTTGTTTTTTGCTTATTTTCCCCCTTAAGAAGGTCTTTGTACTGGTCGAAGCTGTCTGCTATTTCACCTTCAGCGCTGCTCTCCTCCGAGTGAAAGCCAATAGTCACCGCTCAGTAATGCGCATGCGCAAGAGGATGCGGTTTGGCTTGGCTCTGCTGTGGGGGAGGGATAGATGGGTTGATAAAGGGAGGGAAAGAGGGAGGGGGTAGCTGTATCAGGGTTGGGATTGAGGCACTAACATGAAGGAGGCCTTCTGGTTGACAACCAGAGTTGCCTATGTCATTCAGTAATATATGAGAGCTGCTGATGAAGTGGTAGATGATTACATGTCACTGCAAACTGGTGGTCCAATGAGAAAGGAGCAAAGATTGTCTGAATTACTGACCTACAAGCGAGCCATTGGGTTTTATGCATTTTATTTGATGTGAGGATGTGATCAAACTGGCTCAGACAGCAGATGAGCAAGCGTCCAATCTAAATATTTAAATACCTCGCTTCCACAGCCAGATGTTTGTGCTCACAATAGGTGGTCACTCTTTCACTCCACCTACCTTTAGCTCAGTAAGGCACTGTGCTTGTATAAGGGGTTACATAACAGAGATTTACAGCCTCCTACTGTGTTGGGTCTTAGGTGCGCTGTTCATATTCAGCCTGAAGGCTGTGCTTTAGGTAGTCATTTTGTTACCAAGATGACTTTCATGGCATAAGAGGCGCTGCTTAACACAATTTGTTTATTTAATTGAGAAAATCTTCAGAGGGCACAAAAGAGGAAACATGCAACCTGAATAGCAACTTCCTCTTCATGAAACCATGAAGGCCACAGTCAGTGCTGACATGCGGACAGAGAACAGCAAAATGTAAATCTGTACAAAAATAAAAAGAAAATCTCTGGAGACTCGCTACTGCTGTCTAATTTGAGTTCTGCTCATGTTACTACTGCTGTACTCATACTCAGCTTGCACAAGGTTTAGCACTCATGGGTGTAAATGAGTTTTCAGGAAGCAGATCTGTATCATCTTTCATTTTCTAAATGAAGACAATGTAGACTACGTTAGGGATGCACAATGATGTCAGAATTATATCAGTACTGGCAGATAGGTGCACAAAAAATGAACATTTGAACATTCTGACAAGAGTTCAGTTTTCTCAGCTTTTGCCATTGGCTGCAGAAGTGGGACAAAACCAGACACTGAATGTTTAAGAAACGTGTGTTTAGAACATCTTTCAGAATATGATCAAAATACAAAATTGTCAAGCAGATATTTTGGCAGATCTGTATTGCAGTTTTATGAGGTAAATAACATGAGGCAGGTAAGTGCACTTGTGCTGTATTTGAATGCTGCTGCTGCTGCTACAACTACACTGAAACATTTAGCATAATTATGCATACTCAATGTGCTAAATAGTTTACATGGTTTCATGCCGCCATCAGCTATGTACTATGTCCAATTCTACTAAGAGGCACAGAACGAAAGTTTTGCAATGGAAATATGTAAACACAACATTAGACTTGGCTGATATTTCAAACAAATTAATTTGATTTATTTACTGCACTCTTGAAGAGCAGACATTAAGATGACAATGGACTGCTTTGGTAAAGTGTTTGCACTTTGTTCATTTTACTGCATTTGTGATCCAAGAGTCATAAGTCTTATACTTCTATTGAATAGTAATCCAGGTGGATCTAGTCTAGATTTCTACATATGGTGCATCCCTACATTACATATATGAAAAAAAAATCAGCATTATAAAATGTGCAATAAAACTGCTTAATTTATTTATTACTGCTCTAGTGCTCTACTATGTGCAATACCTAAATTCACCATGCATAGATGTTTACCATCACCATGTGCAATGTTTCTGCTGATCTTAGTCTTCTGGATTTAAATTTTTAGTACTTTGTTTATATTTTCTGTATTTTTTTGTATATATAGATCTTATTTATTATTTGTATATTTCCAGACACTTCCGTTCTTTCCTCTGTGTTCCTCTTTTCCGCTGCTGTAACATTGTAAATTTCCCCACTGTGGGATTAATAAAGGATTATCTTATCTTATCTTAAATCATAATAACAAAGATCATAATAATGAAGTATTTAATTGCACACATAACATAGCAGTATTTACCATTCACTATATAAGCATTCGTAAGCCAATCACCACCAATATGACAATGTAAAAAAAGTATTATGTAAAAGTATTAAACTGGGTTTAATACTATGTGTGCCAGCTCTATCTGCTTTTAACTTCAAAGCTAGAAAATGAGAATTCATATTGTTATTACAAATATTTTTTATATTAATATATTTCAGTCTTTTTGGTATTCACCACTTCTTAAGATAAACTACTTGTGTAGTTTATGTGTGATTTATCCATTCAGAAGTACCATTAATCAGCATGGTTACAAACATTCTGATTTGATCTATAGAGAAGACAAGGCCTACTTATACTAGATATAGTATTTTATCTACCACAGTGCATTACAAAAATGCATGATGTACTGTAACTATTATATTTATGTAGTGAAAATGAAATAAATTGATAAAAAAGCTTATCTGCATAGTATATATGGACTGCATATAGAGAGGGCAAGATGTGCTACTACCAGAGATGGTACTAATAGAATACCTATAAATAGCTTGTGAAAGGTAGAAAAACAATTGAACAGTCACATTTATACACTCACTCATCCTCCTGGGACATTGGGGGTGCTGGAGCCTATCCCAGCAGAAATCAGGAAACACCCTGGACAGGTTGCCAGGGCATACATCCATATTCTCTCTCTCTCTCACACACACACACACACACACACACAAAAAAAATTTAGTATCTCCAATTCACCTGACTGCATGTGTTTGGACTGTGGGAGGAAACCGGAGCATCTGAGGGAAACCCACTCAGACAATGGCAGAACTCCACACAGATCGGTCGCCCAGCCTGGGGAATCAAACCCAAGCCCTCCTTACTATGAGGTGACATTGCTACCCACTGTACCACTGTGCATATTCAAACACAATTTTAGGAAATACATGGGTGTCACTTTCTCATAAGATGACCCCTGGTCAGATTACATGTTTTGTTGGTTTTGTAAGCAAAAATAAGTTCTCTACAGAAAACACACTTCTACACAGTTGAAGGCAAAATTGCTGTTTATTTTCTAAATGTAACATACTGGAGAAAAAAATAAAACATGAAATGTGGCCTTTACTAGCGGTGTAACAATGCACAGTGAAATCGTGATATTGCAATACAACATTGTGACAGTGTATATTGTGGAGGGGTGGCAATGCATTGTGGAGCATGGACATTTTATCAATTACGCAATCTTATACAGCTTCACTTTTTAAATACCAATCAAACAATTTACAAACAATCAGCACCAATTAACACTTAACTCCTGAAATTCTCCTGCCTCCCAGCTCCAGAGTCATTAGTAAGCTTGTGAATTCAACAGTGTGTTAGACCCCTACCGCTTACCTTAATGTTACTTAATGTGGCTGAGCATTATCTTTATAACTAAATACATTGGTGTGTGTGTGTGTGTGTGTGTGTGTGTGTGTGTGTGTGTGCTGAGGGTGTCCATGTGGAAACATATCAACATTTGAGCATGGCAAACACTGACATAATACATAGATACAGGATCATATTTGAGATGCAATATTTAATGAATATCTAAAATATACATATAACAACCCCTTTTCACCTGCAGCCTTTTTCATACACTATGTTAATGATGAATTTTGGGTTCAAAAAATTATATATATATTAATTATTCATACATTTATAATTATTTCTACGTTCTAGCATATTATTCCTGTTTTTTTTTTCTAACTGTTAAGTTGTTTTTGTTTCTTATACCCGGCACTGAAGGCTGTGGACTGAATTAGCCCCTCATGAAAGCCAAATTTGTCCTTTTCATTAAGTACCAGTATCGCGATACTTGCCTTAGTATTACTTGCTGGATTAAAACGAAAGTCAGGGGTGTCGTCCATCCCTAATGTGCTGCAGAGAGGAAAAAACAGCCAAAATATGTGTACCCGTTTTTGCCGTGGATGAACTCTCCCTCCCCTGAAGCCCCTGCGAGTACTCGTCTGCATCCCCGCAGCATATGTAGGCGTGACCTGCGGCGCTGGGCGGGCGGGGTCAACACGGAGAGTGGGCGTGGTTTCGCGGCGGTGGGCGTGACCGGGGCAGCTCTGCCAGGGCCGCCATTTTTGCACAGGGATTGAAGGGATCCAATTTTTTATCAGTCGGTTTTAGTAGGTGAAATTGAGGGTTTAAAATTAATAAAACTCAGCAAAACTATAGGCTGTGCTTAGAACAAGACTCCCCGGACTGTAAGCTTAAACAAGAGAGTACATAGCAGTTCAGTATCAGTTTTTATCCTTTACATAAATCTTCCTTGCTACATCCGCAGTGAGACTGAAGAGTAATTGTTTTGGTGCCCTGTTTCTCCATTCAAGGCTTTTTAGTATACAGTGGACATTAAAGGTGAGTGCTTTATTAAAATCTAACATTGACTCCCTCTTCTGCAGCTAAACTACTTCTCTCTTATCCCCTTCATCACATTACAGCTTTATCTTCTTGGCTAACGTTAACCTGACTTGTGCTGGCCGGGTCTGTGGCTGTGTGTGTGGATGCTGGAGATAATGTGCGCTAATGATCACGTTTGGTCCAGTTTTTGTAAATCTCCTAAATGCATAAGTTGTGCCTTTTTAAAGGTTATCTTGCTGACGACCTTATTTCGTGGCATAAATACCTCTCATGTGTTTTTCTGGCTGCTGAGCATGGCAGATAGCCAGCTGGCTAACTTGTAAGCCCTGGAAATTTCTGTCATTTACGTCTTACTGACTGAGTATGAAAAACCAGGAATGTGCTCTTTCTTCTAGAGTTGGGTGGAAAAGTTGCCGCCGGGATATTCTCGTTTCTCTCCCGGTGTTTTCTCCCTTTTTTGGAGGGCTAGCTAGCATAGCAACTCTCGTGGGCAGTGTTGGTGCATGTTGGCTGAATAAGACGAGGTTTTGTAGTTTAATTTAGTAAGGAATGACTGAAGCAGTGTTTTAATTTTAGGGTTAAGTCGTGCGTCTCGTTTTTACAGACCCCGCTGACACATTTCCCTTCCTTCTACCAGTATCGTCTCGAAGCCAGGCTGTGTTTTTTAATGTTTACATGAGCAATGTGGATGTGAAAGAGGAGAGGCTCCGTTTTTAAAAAGTATAAAAGTGGACAGACGAGCCCGATGGATCAGTTACCCAAAGGAGGGCTTCTGTCTTTGTTTTAGTCGTTGTTTGTTTTTGTTTACCACACTTGCTGAACAACGCTATTACAAACGATAGCAGGCTTAGAGTTTACCTATGGGGCGGAAAATGGATCGTATTTGAATTGTCCTTTATTCCTCACTAAGCTGTTCATGTTTTTTAGCATTGACCACGCGAGAACACTTAATTCTAATATTTCATATTTGTGAACGATGCAAGAAGCGAATATCCACCGAGAGCTTGTTTTAAGTGACAAAACGAAGCTATATTAATAAAAATAAACACGACTTTTGTCTGGTTTATGATTAACCACTGATTAAATGTGATAGTGAGAAGTGGTGCAGCTAAAGATAGGCTTGTCGGTGCACAAATGAAGGAAGAGAAACTGAAAAGCAATAGCATTTAATAAATAAAATAATAAAAATAGTAGTTAGCTAGCTAGTTAGCTAGCTGCCTAGCTTTGTAACGTTAAACCACCTCGGAGTTCGCGTTCAGGCGGCCAACTGCGCAATGTTTTTATGTGATTTGAGGGAGAGAAAACGTTAGTATTTTTCATTTTTAGACAAGGAAACAAACATATGCTCACCTTACATGTGACTTTGTATACATTTGGGGCAAAAATGCTTAATTTGTGCCCGCGCTTTGAGCATAACTGCTTGGATTTCGTCTGCGCATTTAACTTTAGCTGGTTAGCATTAGCCGGTTAGCATTAGCCGTTAGCTCCTGTTTTGGATCGTGAAATGCTCACCTTTTAGACATGTGTTTTTGTTTCTAATATCTTAATATTCCGCATATATGATGAAATTTGAGGTATTTGTCAGACGTTGCTAATAATCTCGTATTTTTCCCCCGAATATCCGAGCAATTGGCTAACAACAAGTAGCTTAGCCACTTTTTTTCTCTCGTTTTTGTTAATCTACAGCTGATGTTGCTTACTAGCGTCAGAGGTGTTTGGCGCTGAAAATAAGCCCTAATCCGGAATAAAGTAATCCGTATGCGGCGTTCACAGGTCGTCACTGGAAGAAAACATGTTTGTAAATGGGGTCTGGACGGGTTTTTGCTGGGCTGTTTTTCCTTCTTCGCTCTGTGTGTGTTGAAAGCGTTATGAAAATGGCGGAGCGGAATAAGCTGCTGCTGCTCCACTGCACCCACACCCCTACACCTACAGCACACTAACCCCTCAGCAGGATCATTTTACACCAACATTTCACATACACCAGGCCTTTCTTACATATGCTTCGTGCATTTTTATAGGATTTTGTCTCCACTTAGTGATTTTTACCCTTAGTTCACGCTTCTGTGTTTCCTTTTTTCAAAACCTTTTCTTAGTGAGAGAGAGAGAGAGAGAGCGGGCTTACCTGAAACATCAACTCAGCAGACTATTCACACATAATCTACAGACTTCAGGCTCTTTACACACTCGTACTCTCAGTTTATGCTTGTGTGTTTTAGCCTTTCCAGGCAGGGATGGAGAACTGACATCTTCTGGCTCCTGTGGGGACGGTCCAGCTCAATTACTGAGTTAACTAACTTTACGTGTTTAATGCTCGTGTTTTTTTGCAACCTAAATTTTTATTATTTTTAACTTTCTCTACAGACGTACACTCTGAACACTTCACAGCTGTGACACAGTAATTACATGATTATTTTCCTTAAAGACTTTTTACCTTTTTTTAAAACTTTCTTGTTAAATTCAGTATTTTTTAAACATATTTTTACACCCGAAAATCATTAGAATATTCATCAGAATAGTTCATTTTTGTGCGTGTGTCCAACACAATCGTAAAATATTAGAGGTTTGCCTTAATTTTCCTTTTTATTAAGACTACATATGTTGTTCCCCTCCACACCTCGTATCAGTTAAAACACAGTTATTGGCAGATTGTTATATTTATACTCAGTACAAGCATTTTTGTTAATGTAGTGAATGTGTTTCCTGGAGTTCGCTACTGTTCAACCAAACTGTGGATTTGGCAAATTTACTTATACTTTTTGCGTGATTTCACATAGTTTGTGTGTTCTTTAGTCAGCCTCTGTATTGATGTTGCCAAATACAGCACCAAAACGGAGTTCATTTTAAATAAAATGGGCTAAAACTCCATCATTAGTTCTAGTAGTAGTATTATTGGAGTGTATTTCCCCTACATGTTTACAGCTCATGCAGGTTTACCTGATTTGTAATTCCCTGCTTTGGTGTGCTGCTGTTAATTCAGGGCTAATGATGCTAGCTAGTAATTTTCCTCTTTTGAGTTTTTGAGTTCCTTCTTTTAAGAGCATGTTGGGAAAAGAGCTTCCATGTTAAGTGTTTTGCCTTTGAGGTGCTACGAATTCTCACAAGCTCTAATAGGCTATTTGTCTTAGGTTAGCACTTTCAATTCATACCAAGGTGAATAAAGAGAAAATGTTTGTCATTGTGACGATATAGGTTGGCTTGTGTTGGTGTGCTGAACTGAGGCTTGTTATTGGCAGATTCTCATATGGCAGAGTTACATAAAGGCATAAATATGCAGCACTTTGTGAAAGGAACAATAGGGGATTTATTGCGGCCTCTGAAATCACTTTGCCCTCACTCATGCTGTGTCATCCACTACAGCTAAAAGAAAATTCTGCTAATCAACCCCCTTTCTTTTTTCTTTTTAATGCAAACAAAGTTTACCCAAAGTTAGGGACTGAATTATTATTATTTAAGTACTGTAATATGCAATACATTTGTGCACCCCTGGTCAAATGACATATATAGTTAATTCTGATGGCAAATAATTAATACATCTATCTATCTAATCTTGTACAGACAACATCCTCTGCCAGGAGCCAACTTACTGGTGGTCTTTTTGCCAATTTTAGTCATACCTTTTTTCTAATTTAGTTTATGAATTTAACGTACGGGGGAAAATTAAACATAATATGTGGCCTGTGCAAAAGTTCGGAGACGCTGTCAGTTGTTACTTAACACCCTTGTTGGCAGAAATCGCTGAGGATGAATTGGTGGGGATGCGCAAACATTTGCACATGACAAGTTTTATTTTTTAATTCATGGTCATTTGAGCAAATAAACTGTAATTTTGCACACGAATGTGGAGAAGTCTGTTCCCTGTGAAGGAACAATGTGCTACTCGTTTTCATTTAGTAAATTTATGAAACATGTATATACGTAACTTGACCAGGGGTGCACAAACTTTTGCTTAAGACTGTACTGGATTGACCTGCTTGTCTTCTGTCAAGTGTGTTACACTTTCTAAGTGCGTGGGAGTCACATGTGAGTTATAAGGTTGTCAGAAGAATAAACAGGAAATGAGACAGCTTCGAAGTGCACATGCTAGCACACTCCCTCTTTCTGTCATGGAAAAATCACCTAACAGTCATTTATTGAACTTAAATTTGACCCAGGGCCCACCCAAAATGCCACATTTTCAGATGATCCACATTCACTGATTAGTGCATTGTGTAACTATTTATTTATTTTTGCTGCTATAGGTTACACTGTAAAAGAAAGTAATAGCAGTACACAATGTGTCATCGCTTAAAGGCCTAAACCATGGAAAATTAAACTGACCCCCTGCCCCCAAAACATATCATACACTCTGCAGTCCATGCAGTTTGTATATGGAAACTAAGCTGTAAGTCAGCCTATATAGTTTAGCTTCATTTGTTCATGCTTAAGTTCTAAGTAGTGTTTCCGTCTGGACTACTTTCAGATCAAGGTCCCACAAAGTGCAGCCAATTAGAATAGACATCATTTGCATATATCAGTTCTGTGAGTCAAGTATGCCACACTCTAAGGGATAAATGCCATTGTATGAATGAATTGGCTTTTTGCTACAGACCAACATCAAAAGGGATGAGAAAATATAGTATACATACCTTGTTGCTATACTGCTGTATTGTGTAGCCCTCATGATATACTCATGGTATTGTATGTTGTCTGTTCTGTGCAGCCCTCGGAAGCAGTTATTCATCTGAATGGCTTAATGGAGTAAACACCGCATCTGATGCTTCATGAATAGAAATGATAATGATGCAGAAAAGTCATCTGCATCTTTCTTGAGAGATGGAGTGTGCATTTGGCAGCTGTTATATGGCAGGATATTCCAGTTTTACCGCACATTTAGGTTTATTTAGGTTTATGTTTTAACAAACCTGCAGAGGTTGAGATTTTCCTGATTTCCCCTGCATTAGATGTGTTCCAGCCAGAGAGTAACCAAGTTACATGTGGTTAATTATGACCCTTATTGGGAACTTGATTGTCTTTCTGTGTAGCATGAATAGGGCTGGCACGGTTACCCATTATCTGTAGGGCAGTGCATTTATATATGCATCATGATACGGGAGTCATGATTCAGTGTATATATGTGTGTGTGTATAATATAATATAGTGTTACAGAAAGCAATGCAATATAATGTGTATATTGTCATAATAAAACTGTCTAACATGCTAACTATAGGTGCGCTAATGCTAACATAAGCGGTGCACCTTTATACTAATTGTTTACATTGAAGTGGAAGAATCTAAAGGAGAAGAACGTAGTCTGGGGTTTAAACGCAACACAATATGAAACACTGCGGCAGGTGTGAACTATTAATTAAAAATCAATACAGTGTTTTGGAGAATCGGTGCAGTATCACAAAGTATAGCATTTTGAATATTTTGAATATTTTCTTATACCCCTAAATTGTCTCCGGTTATATGTATGTTTGTTTTTCCAATCCAGGACCTTGTCGTGGCTATTATCATCGCCACATGGTAATTAACCAGTGCTGTTGTTAGAAATATGGCTTTTTATTTTGCTTTTGGGAAGATGAAGCAGTTCAGTTCAGTTTCAGTAAGAATTCTTTTGGGTTTCTTGGGTTCTGTCTCAGAAATTGATGATGCGGGTTAAGTCAGGCTTGGGCTGGTTATTCAGCTGTATTCTGGGGCAGGCCAAAATTCGAGGCCTGACTGAAACTTGCATACTTCTACTCTGTTATTTAGTTTGTTTTTTAAGGGTTCTTCCAAAACACCATGCAGTACCCAGCAAGCAGTGTAGTTGTGTTTTAACTGAAGTTAGCTGTAGCGATTATGTGTAAGGTGTAATTGTACAGCCCTACATGATGCTTTGCTGACTCTGCCGATATTGGATTTTATCAGTACCACCCAGCGCTATTGAAGAGGTCAGTTTGAAACACCAGCTGTATCTTTCTTATTTCCCTTTTGACATTGACAAAGACCCTTTGCCCTCCTCCTTCTCCACCTCGATCCCTTCCCCCTCTCACTCTCTCCATCACTGGTCACAGCAGATGCACCCCCTGGGCAGCTATTTTCAGGCATCCTAGACCAGTTAGACTCCTGTGTGCTTGAATGGGGGGGGTTATCCATATTGTGCCCAATCTGTTTGATGCACAGACTTCCCTGACTTTCATATACAATCTAGGAATATGGGTTTCTTAGTGGGCTAGTTGATACAGAGTCTTTCTGACTCAGCAGCCAATGTCAATGCCGATACCTGAACTTTATAATCTGGGGTTTGAGCTTACTATATTAGCATTATAGAGAAGCACAACTTTTATTTTGGGGGGTTCCCAATGCCCTGAAATGGCTACAACACAGACATTTAGTGCAGGAGCCCAGTTTTACAAAGCACGATAAATGCATCACAAAATAGTGGCCAAATCGAAGTATGCAGATTTTTTTTATTATTATTTTAAAAATATTTAAAAAAATGTTTGTTCTGCTTTTCCTGTATTGCACTGCATGAAGTTTTTGCATGTAGTTATGCTCATTTTTAGCATAGCATGCAGTTGGTCAGTGTCAACAATATTGACAGTATAAGGATGTTGTTGATCACAGTCATGATAAAATACAGCCATACTGACCACCTCTAGAATTAATGGGATGTTTTGCACTGTAAAGCTGCATAAGTGGTCGTGGACTAACAGTAACAATACAGTATTGAGGATTTAGTCGTTTGTGTGCCACACACAGATGACTCTTTTCTGCAGTCACTTGTAAGTTCTAGGGTTTGTGATTTTTGAGGTTTATTTGTTTTGGAGGACACGGGATTGAAAAAGGTTCTCCATTTCTTTATCTTTAAAATGTCAAACAGACAAATCAAATCTTGACCTTAGAAGCCAAATATTATTCAAATTTGAGATTCCGCTACAGCCCTTGTAATTCAAGTTCTTTATTGTTCACATACACAGAAAAGGAGTTTCACTGAATTTCTTCTATCTGTGCGCCACAAGTTTACAGTATAATGCAAATAAAGGTGCAGTTAGTACAAAATGCAGATAAGAAACTTAAAATATTGTCAGATCTGTGTGCAAAATATTGTCAAAAGCTGTTGTGCAAGATTCAAATCATAATTTGGATAAGGAAATCATGCAGTGACCACTCAGATTGGGTGATTTTAAAAGCCTCCTGTTTTGTGTTTTGGGCAAGTCTTTGAACTGTCTGCACTGAATAAACAGTGTCAGCTGATGTACTACTTGGAGAAAGCTGACTGGAAAAGACATTTAGTCCAGATGTGAAGTGTGTGAGTTCAGCAGGTTCAAGTTATTGTGATCAACTAAACATTGAACTGTACAACCAATATAAATTGGTTAAACGATGTTTGCCAATATATTTTTGAGTCTACATTTCACCATAAAAATGAGTTTATAATAAGATACAATGCAATTACATGCAATTAGTCTTTGTCAACCTGTGCTAAGAACTCTACTGGTTAGCGTATTTAGAGTGGACAGGCAGGTAGACTGGCTTACAGATTTTCCATGTCAGATATGAGTCCAGTGAACATGTTTTTGGTGTGTCTTAATTGTCCTCTGTGCATTAACCCATCCCCAAACTGGAATTCCTCAGACTTTGCATATTGTCTGCATAATTCAGTGGTTGACGTGTAAATGAAGTGATTTGATGTGAAATTACAGTGAAACTTACAGACTCTGTCTTTACTGTGGTGGTGATGGGACCCAGGTGCCACAGTGTCTATACATTAATATATTTAATATTAATAAAATACACTAATATATTTACCATATGTAACCATAAGTGAACCTATACGTGTCTTTTGCGCTTTTATATGTAACAGTGATTGTGGTGAAATATTGGTAAATCTAAATAAATATGTTTTCGTCGGGGACTGTTTGCTTCTCGAGACTTTTCTCAAGAATTAAAAAAATATATATATTCGGAATGGAAAATGCATCTATCCTTATCAGAGTAGGTTTTTTTTTTTTTTAATCTTTTTTTGGGGGGGGGGGGAGGTGCGGGTGGTATTTTCATTTTTATATGTGAGTTGTTAATGTTATATGTTAAAATAAATAAATAAATAAGTGGAATAGGCGAATTGTATTTTTGTGATTGGAACTATTGTATTGTATTTTTCCAATAAAAATATTCAGGAAATTTAAAAAAAAAAAGAAAAGAAAATGTCTCATCCGTCACGTAAAGTGTTCATAACGTGAGGGAGATTTTAGAGGTATTAAATACTTCTGACATTTGTCTCCTAGCACTGCAAGCAATTCTGACATTTCTCGAGAATGGAGCGTTTCGCTTCAAACCACTTTGAATGACTCCTCACATCTTAACCACTTGACAATTTGGAGCTTTTGAAAAATCATCGGAACCCAGATGAAGGAATTGCTCCGTCAGCGAGGCTAATGAAAATAAAGGCAAAGCTAATGGATGCCGGCTAACGTTATGAGTGTAGGGTCATGCTAATAGGTGGCTAGTGGCTTTCATGTATTGATATGATGTTTGTTTGAACTCTTCCTTTAAACCTCCAAATCCTGTCTGTCTGTTGTACAATGCTGCTCTGAGACAGTTGCCAAGTGCATGCCTGTTTTCTCTTATGTTGCTTTAAAACTTGTCTTGGTCAAAGCCAGGCACACACAGCTAAGCCTGAAGCTAAAAGAGGCCGCTGGACGGGATTTGTTTGGTCTTTTGTTGGCTCGACTGCTCCATGCAGAGAGAAGTAGTGCAAGTGCCAACTGTTTCACTGTTGGATTCAGGTATGCAGGTTGTGGCGAGAAATACGGAGTGCGTGTGGTTTAAGCCGGAGAGAGGGTGGAAAGCCAAGTGAGTGGGAGCATGCCGGTATTACGTCAGGAGCTGAAGGTGTGTGTAAAGATGTGTTTCCCTGCTCTGCATTGTTTAAATTACAGCATTCCTCCTTCTCTTCTTTTAAGTTCGTACTGGAAGAGGCTAATGTAGCTAGCAAGTAATGTAAGTGGATGTTCTCTTCTAATTAGCGCTGAGTTACCTGCATACCTAGATCATCACGTGCTTTTCTCAGCCTGTGTAACCTAAAATAAACTTGCTAATGTGTTTACTTAAATTGTATGACATACCAGACAGAGGTGTGTTGCATAGCTAAAAGCAATAGCAGCAGCCGCCTTGAAGCCCTGATTTTATCTGTTGATATTGATTTTTATGAATAAGTCATTCAGTGTCAGAAACCACATGAGCAAGTCTATTTAAAATTGGATTTAGTCACGCAATTTGTACAGTGCTAATTGGTGGTTTGTATGCTTTCAAAATAAATAAATCTTTGCACAAAAATTAACATTGGGAGGCCCTGCAGTCTTCCTCCAGAAGTCATGACCTCGGGATGATCGCTTAAATGGCGCAGCCTATTTTAGTATTGTTGCTGACCATGTGCACAGTTTACCATCTTTTAATGGCTACTTCCAGCATTATAACGCACCATGTCACAAAGCGAAAGTAATGTCAAACTGGTTTAATGGACATGGTGATGAGTTCAATGTCTAGAAATTATGACCTGAGGAAGTTTAATTTCGCTGCATGGCTACAGTTGGAACAGTGGAATTGTCTTGGCTGCATTTCTCTTGGTGCATATATATATATATATATATATATATATATATATATATATATATATATATATATATATATATATATATA